>JAGQAX010000011.1:8914062-9390752 GCA_019142605.1 Cephalopholis sonnerati | reverse complement strand
ATATCAAATCTGTGTTGTAGAAAATGACAATACAATAAACACTGTTTGGTGTTTTTAAGTAAATTAAACCATTAGATGTTAAAAAGGCTGGGGGAGTTGTACTGTAACTGTTTGAAATTTTCACTCCTTCACAGCTGTCATATGTCCGTGTTGTGTGAATGTATCAACCCACACAGTTTTACAGCAGCACACAATAGCGGTATTGAAAAAAAAAAAAAAGGCTGATACTGGCTCAGGGCGGTAGGCCGCCTGAGTCTATGATTTCTGCACGTTGGCAGCATTTCAGTGGAATGGACTGAGAAGAATGCACACTGACTTTTTTTCCCTCATATGGAAAAATAAGATCTTGATGGAACAAACACATGCTGTAAATCTAAGAAGGAAGCAGCATGTGATAGACAGACTGACAGAGTACATTAACGTCTAGCCAGTTGTCTCACCATGCAGAAAGTTGTTTTTTTTTTCCTCTGCAAAAATGTTTGTTATCATGTGGATGTTGAATTGTGAACTGAGTAAATGAAACAATGACGGCTTTGTTGGAGTGATTTACTGTCTGATTGGCCTCGGCTATTGACTGGAGTCAGATCTCTTTCTGTGACTAAGCAGTGAGATGATTGGTCTTCTCTCAGGTGAGCTGCAGCTGCTACATAAAGTCGTTCAAGCCTAACCTACACTGTCAGCACAGAAGGAATTTAGGCAGCATCTGTTACTTTTCTGACATAACCGTGAAGTATTGTGGGATGTCTTCACCATTCTCAAAATCATTAATCTCTTTTTTTATTGCTTTTCCCCACCCTCTGTTTTCACTGTGATCACTATTAGGTCCTCAGTTTGATTGTCTTGATCTGCTACGCCGCATCTGTGTATGGAGGCTATTCCGCTGTGGCCATCGTCGAGATGATCTTCGCCATGGTCTTCTTTGGTGTCTTCATGATGGAGATGGACAAGCAGATCCAAGTGGTCAACTGGGTCTGGAGTGTGAGTCCTCTACGTGTCTTACCACACGATCTTACAGAAAGCATACACACACAGTCACGCACATGTGAGCATAGTTGCACAATGCTTCATCTTCTGCTTCCCTCTCTTTGTGCAGGATCTTCTCCGTGCTGGTATTGGTGCAGGACTTTACATCATCACTTCTCTGATCTGTTTGATTAGAGGGGCTGGGGACGACGGTCGTATAGCAGGCGGGGTCAGTTAAGCCGCCGTGAACTGAAACAGTTCATGTGCATGTTTTGTTGTTTGTTTTGACAACCGTAAACTATTATCAGTGACTCTGTTTTATTGTAGATGTGGAAACTCATCATTGAGTAATATGGCTGTTTCAAATCATATCTCATGCTTCCTTCCTGTTTGAGACTTGAGTCACAGACAAAAACTACGGTGGCCCTAAGAGCTCAATGTACTGCAAATTAAGAAACCACTGCAAAAAGGCAAAACACAAGCAAATGAGGAAACAACCTCACTGATTCGACACATGCACAACATTTAGAAAACATCTTCACCAACTTGACAACACATGCCCAGCACGTAGAAAAAGCACTGCAAGAGGGTATCAACACAATGAAAACCGCTTCCAGGGGACACTATAAAGTGATGCACATGGCTGGGACAGGCAGAGCTTGTTGTTTCCATTTATTAATCATAAAATTGTTAAGGTTGGCTAAGTGGTGCTCAACAATGACCTAAAGTGTAAGTTCTTTTGGCTTGAAGGAAAGGTGTGTAAGACTAAGTGGGATTTAGTGGCATCTAGTGGTGAAGTTTGCAGATTGCAACCAGTTGAAACTTCACCTGGTCAGAATTCCTTCAGTGTTCATTGTTCAGGAGGTTTTTTACTGTAAGCAGAATTATCCACAGAGGTCTCTTCCTCTTAAAAACAAAAGGACCAGTTAATATAAACCAGTAAAAAACTGAACAAAGCAGTTTCACATTACAAATCAGCATTTCTCCTACAGCTGTCCTGGCTTGTCGCAGGTGGGCTGCTAGTTCAGCACCTGCTAATGTGTGCTTGCCTATTTTCTCTGATAATGTTTGCTCACCTTATTTCTGATCCAGACGTTCAGGAGGTATTTAACGTGAGCCGAATTATCCACATAGGACGCCTCCTCTCAATGACAAATAGACCTGGCGATTTAAACCAGTAAAAAGGATGAATTAAGCATCCATCTATTTTCGCAACCGCTTAACATTGGGCGAGAGGCAGACAGGTCGCCAGACTATCACAGGGCTAACACATAGAGACAACCGTTCACTCTCACTTTCACACCTAAGACCAATTTAGAGTCACCTATCCCCAATTAACGTATCCCTAACCTGCATGTCTTTGGACTGTGGGAGGAAGCCGGAGTACCTGAAGAAAACCCACACTGACACGGGGAGAAAATGCAAACTCTGCACAGAAGGGCTCCCTCCTGGGATTGAACTAGGAACCCTCTTGCTGAGAGGCGACAGTGCTAACTACTACATCACCGTGCCGCCCCTGAATGTGTTTTTCCAATGCTCTTGTCGCAGAGGGGCTGCCACCTATGGTGGCTGATGTGAAAACATGAAAATGCAAATGGCCCTGTCTCGAGCAAGTGTTTGGTTTGTCTGCTCTGGGCTACTGTAGAAACATGGCGGTGAAACACGGAGATCTCCATACATGAGGACCTGCTCTCTTTGTAGATAAATGGCTCATTCTAAGTTAAAAAAAAACACAGTGATTCTTATTTTCAGGTAATTATTTACTAGAGAAATTATACTTATTTTATTTTATATTCCATTTCTGTCAATACATCCCCCTAAATCCTACACACAGGACCTTAAGGATTGTGATGGCATGATTCGGATATTGTTGCAGATATCTGCTTTTAACCTAGTCTTAGCCTTTTGCCTGTTATGTTAAAATCTGAGTCATGCAATCACAATGATGGATAGCAGGTTTCAGTAACTTCATATGCCACAAACCAAGGCAACAACAAGCATGTCCCAGACATGTGCATCACTTTTTATTGTCCCCTGAAAACAGTTTCCGTTGCGTTTAAAGCTTCATGCACTTTTTTTCAAATTGCTCTTTGTGTGTGTCATCAAATTGGTGAATATTTTCTAAGTGCTGCACATATGACTTCAAATTGATAAAGATATCTCTTAATTGGCTTTTTTTTTTATTTATAGTCATTGAGCCCTCAGGGCCACATCATATAAAAAACCCTCAGGCTGACACAGAATCAGAAGGTCTTTTGGTTTAAGTGGTTCAAAGACACGTCTTTACCTTTAGGTTTGATTTTATCATAGCCACAAACAGGATGCCCCTTGGAAATGAGTCTTAGACAAGTAAAGAGAGGCATCCACTTAGAGTGCACAAGGAACTGGAGGCAGGGAAGGAGGCAGTGGACACACACACACACACAGTGCCAAGTTAAAGTAGTGCAGCATACAGCCTCTAATTATATTATTAATGCAGTTACAGTCATTGAACAAGTTAAATGGAAAATGAAAAGGAGCTGGACGGTCATGAGAAACATTAAAAATGAACAAAACAAACATACAAAAGCAGGCTGCAGTGAAAATGTTGTTGATGTCTTATGACAAATACTGAGGTCAACGCAGTAACAAAGTATCAAGAGGGTGAGGCCTGTGGTGGCATTAAAATGAAAAGAATGTTAAGTTCAAATTTATCACAACCCAATCCATAATCACTCACTCTCTGTTTGCTTTTACAATTAGATTGAGGACATTTAGTATTATTTTTCACCAATTCTTCCTGAGAATCAGTTTGTAGTTTATTTTTTATCAGTTAATTTATTTTTAGTGAAATATTTTAAATCTCTTGATATTTGTGTATTGTGCCCACTCTACTGTAAGTCTGCTTTAAGTGAGATTCCTGTAAAATAAAAATAAAAATTTCACATCTCTTTTCACCACCCAGCCTGCACTATTTTTACACCTGCTCATTTGCTTGATACATAGACCACAGGTGTTTGGGGCTAAATGCATCACAGTTGACACAAATCTGACCCACGCATGTTTCCATTGAATCAGTTATATCTCCAGTTGCGTAACAATCTTGTGATCAATACATCTAATCTGAGATCAGTTATGTAGTTTGTGCAGCCTCAAGTCAACAGGAAAACAGTCTGGGGCTACAAGTGTCTTCTGTTGTGAGCAGCACAACAACTCTAACATTTTGAACGTCACTTGTGTTTAGCTGTGTAACTTAAAATATGAGATTATGAGTACATTATAACAGAGGTTTCCACCTGGTCCAGCCACAGGGTCCAGATATCGCCTTAGTCATTAGGTCAAGGTCCACACAGTTTTATACATTCAGAGTCATGCTTGTGTTTGGCCGTGTTGTCGAGCTAGATTGCCGTCCCTGTTAAGTAGCTGTCTGTTATTCACTCACTCCACAGCAGGAAACAGCACTTCAGAATAAAAGCTTGTGCTGGAAATTCACTGTATTTCAAAAATAAAGTGTGTTTTTCACTTGAGGTCCATTCAGAATGGACCCGTGACCCATTGTTTGACTACTGCATTATAGTATTTTTTAAGTATTACTTTTTCTTTGCATTAACCAACTTTGAGGTGTTAAAGTGACCGATTAATTTCATTATTATTGTGATTCTGATCCAGAGTTGTTCTTTCCTAGGTATTTGGTCTGATTGCCGGTCTACTGTTCGCCTATGACACTTACACCATCTTCTTGCAAATCAGGAACACCAGGCAGCACACGGCAGCTTCCACTGGTGAGAGCAACAGATATTTACTGGATCATGGCATCCCAAAAAACATGCTCTTTGTGACAATAATACATCTTATTTCACATGTACAACCCATTTTTTTCTCCAATGTCTGACTTTTTTTAATACAGATGACAGAGTTTAAACACTCCAAGACACATGCGCCTCTGCCAAGAACACAGCAGAAGAACAAAGAGGAACATGTGCAGAAGTTTAACAGAAGAGTGGATCAGAGAGGACGATGGACAGTAAAATGAACAGGTCACAGTTTAATCAACGCCACTGTATGGTGTGTACAGTATAGACAAAAGATTTATTTTAGGGACGTGCCTGAGAGGAGGATGACGTAGCCAAAGTGAGTGGTACTGTACATCTGTGCCTGTATGTCAAGGCAAAATTGTGTCTACTAGAGGTGTAACGGTACATGTGCTCGCCCCGTTCGTTCGGTACAGTACGTTTGGTTCGGTATGCAACTTCTTCGGTTCTGTACGCCCTGTTCCCCAAACACTGTCAAAAAAGTCCATTTATGTCTACTACTGCACGTGTGGAACAGAAATTCTGGAGCGTGAGTTTTACCTGAAAAGTTTTGGTGGTGCACCAGTTGTTTTCTATTAGCTGTAGCATGCTAGGCAGCTTAGTCTGTTAGAGGTTATTCAAGCTCAGTGGAAAGCTTTTTGTGTCAAACTGTAACTGTACGCTGAGAGTGGTCAGGGATGGCATCACCTGAATGTGTCAGTGAGCAAAATGAGACAAAAACAGTGTGGAAGGTGAATCCTTCCCCCTACACTGTTCCGGCAGCTTCTTACGGCAAATTTGGATCATGCCAAAGCAACAAGTAATGCTATAGAGGGTTTATTGCTCCAGATATATGAACATACTCTATCGTAAAGAATACTGTATTCACTGGTCAAAGTGCTAGAGCCCCACTTCAATGTGCCTTAACGTGTGCAGCCAGTCATTTGTGCAAGCCCTGAATGAATATACTGCAGTTCAGGAGTAATCAACAGGTCAGAGTCTTAGGATGGAGCATTACTGACATTTGTCTTGCTGCCTCCGTGAGTACACCCAGCGCAAAACACAAGCACAACAGCCCACTCACAGACAGTGTTCTTCTATTTTGTTGACTGCCCTCACACACAAACATACAGCTGCTCAAAGTCCCAAGACACAGTTCAACAAACAATATTCCAAGTAGTCCAGCAACCAGTTTACAACGGGCCAGTGTGGCTACTCTATTTTAAAGAAGAGTATAATTAGCCAACCAGTGCAGGCTGTGCTAATCAACTCACCAACACTGCTCTCATGAGCCATTCTCACATCGGATGGCTCTGTGCTCCCTACCATGGTGATGGGCAACGGGCACAAAGGAGCTCTTGGGAAGACCGGTTGGTTAACCAGCTGGCATTCAGGGTGAGACGAAGCGGCAACCTCCAGGACTAAAAATAAAGCAGCCATAATCATCTCCCTGTTATTTATTTTTGCTGTCTATTTTTTTTCTTACTGACAATATGTCAGTAGTTCAGTGCCCTAAAGGTTGTATATACAACATTCATTCATTCTATGACTTCACAAGCAAAGATGGCGATGGCTGAGTTGAAATGATGTCAGCTAGCAGTTGTTTGGCTAACAGTGCTAACACTGCTAATACTGGCAACCGTGCTGACAGAGTTAATAGTGTTAACTTGGAGGGATCTTGCCACTCTAGGTCAGGATGGCATCATTAGATGTAACCATGTATGAGCCGGTGCAGAGCAGTGGCACTTAGCTAGCCAGTGGGACACACACAGGGGCTCGCATGCATGGCTGTCCTGGCTACCACAACAAAGAACAAAGACACTCAGATTACAACACACACAGATGGAGTGTGACTTCATTCTCTGTTCAGGATGCCATTACCCCTCTATATCTTTACATAATGAATAGTTTGTTGCTATATTAATGTTCTGAATGTCACATATAAAACCTTTAAATGTCACAGTAAGAATTATGGCCAATGAGCCACTGTTGAATGTTTATGTTTTTATCGCAGTTTTTCCCCCTCCTATACCGAAAACGTACCGAACCATGACCCCAAAACCAAGGTCCACACCGAACCGTGAATTTTTTGTATTGTTACACCTCTAGTGTCTACTAAATGAGGAATTCCCCTCACAAACCTTCACTCCAACCTCAATGTACCACTGATAAAAAGGGAAAACTGTAAATAATAGGCAATGGTTGTCATCAAGCAGCTTGTCTAATACACATGTCTACTGTTAATGGACTGCTGTAGTAAATAGTAACTGTGTCATTTGGACATAAGAAGTAACTGACACATGAATGGGTAGTTTAGGGATTGTTTAACATCATAATTATGCACTTCTTGAGTGTGTTTCCTGTATTCCCAGTGAGGTTTCTCAGCTGGCCAAACATTTCCTTCTCTGTTATTTAATCATTGCTCTTTATAGAGTGCTCCCTGTGTGTTACAGTGCCTTAAAGTCTCATTCAAATTAACCAGTTCATATTCTTGAAGCCTAAACATTTGAAGTGTCCTACTGTCATTGATCAGCAATCTTTTTGTACTAATTTGAGTTTAGTCTGCATTGTTAGATACAGTCAATGACCGTTAACATTCAACCACATTTTCATAATTTGAATTACAGTGTCATCCTCCTGTTTCACCTATCTACTATGATTGTCGCTCAGGTTGTTTTATTTTTCGTACATTTTTTAATACATTTATAAGGTGCAGAGTATTTTTCTGTTGAAATTTTATACAGTCCAAGTACTGCCCAGCTTTTTTTTGATGAAGCAGATACAAAAAGAAAATAGTTGGAATCACATAGTTGGAATTTTATGATGTGAATATCACAATTTATAATGTTCTGTAACTGTTTCCTCTACCATTTGGCGGTTGTGTGTCCAAGTTAAACATTGCCTTATTATTTTTTCTAACATGCTTTACAAGAGTCTGCAGTTTGTAATTTCAGAATACAAAGCAGCCTTGCTTTGGGAAATAAAAGCCATTGTTACTACAAAGAAAAACTGTTTTTGTAACTTATATTGTACACTAATCTTACTAAAGCAGCTTTATCAAATAAGAACCTAATTGAATGCATACTGTATGTTGATGGATGTTTTGGGTTTAACTTGTCTTCTATCAGATTGCCACTAGATGGAAGCAAACTGCTACTCAATATCTGAATGAATTGCCAAATTTTGTCCCACCAGCATAGAGTAAGACTTAGTTATTGCAATAAATACCAACATAGCTGAGGTAGCATTTTCTCCAGTCTCTCTTTAGGTTGCTGGTGTTCAGATATCATCAGAAACTATGTTTTTATACACTCTCTGTCAGGATTTTTACTGACCTGGTGCAGCATGCATCTGTGATCTCTAATCTCATCTGAAATGTTTCTGTTGCAGACAGAACGCATGCCGTCCCCCTCTTTTCATTTTGAGATTACATTGCGTTTATGAAAATCCTTTCCTACTTTGCTTTCTCTCTGTGCTGCTGCATTCCACTTCCAATAACCATTACAGTACATTACCTCCATGTCATTTTAAAGACCTACAGTGGAATGATAATCCTTTGTTTGGGGTCATACTGACTTGTTATCAAACTAATTCCCCATTTTGCTGCTGCTGTGGCAGCCCGAGTGTAATATTAACCTCCCCAAACACATCTGTGTTCATATTTCCTCATCTAAATATTTATTCAGGAATATTTATCAAACCGACTCCTCCCAGTGTCTTCCTGATGTGACTAATTTGATCCAGACTGTGCAGATGCATAAATAAAGACTAAACATGGAATGGATCAGAAAGTGTAGATGTGATATTTAAAACAGAGTTTAAAGAAAAGGATTTGTGTGCACAGCGTTTAACTTCTTGTATCCTAGGTGAAGGAAAGGCCAAACTCTGGGACAGCTGGCTGCCTGTGTTCAGGTTTATGGACGGGAGAGGTAAAGCTGGAGCTTCGTAAAGTTAGCAAAGGACTGTCAAAATGGCGCTCACACCTTCAATATAAAAGCGGGGACGTCATCAGTTTGAATTTAAAGAGTTTGTTGGAACATATTTTGACCATTAGATTAATGTAATGTATATTTGATGAAAACGTACATCTCAATTTATCTTTTATTTACAATCTTCTCAAGAAATGTCGAACCTGGGTGTATAAAAGTGTTTTACTTTGAAATGGATTCCGGAAGTCACATTTGTCAGTTAGGCTAGCTTGTCGGTTACCAAAGTAGTTAGCTAAGGCGGAAGGAGGAGTCCGGACAGTCTGGAGGGGGACATCATGTAGTTAGTTCAACACAGACTGTGTGAATTAAAAATTCAGAACTCCGTGTTTCATCTCCTCGGTTTTATTCACCTGGAAACTCATTTGTGTTTTTAACATCCACCCGACATCATGTTCCTGCGCGGGTCTAAAAAGCGACGGTCGAACCGCTCGGTAAGTGTCTATCTTTTGCCATTAATTTCTTAAATGACTTCACAACTCAGTAAACTCTTTTGGTTAACCTGTTACCATCCCAATTTAATACAAAACACACTTTAGGATTGTTTTTAATTCTCTCTTTGCCTCGCTGTTATGGTTGGACTTGAAATGAACTTGTAATGTTAGGCTATTCAAGTCCGACAGTGAAAACAGCCCAAGCGGAACTTTGTCCCACCTTCACCTGGCTTTTGTGTCGGCAGCCTACATTGTTTTCTGTACAAGAAAAAAGTCCCACTCCTTTACAACATTTACAAAAGTATTTTACTTTATTTCATTATATTGTATACCAGAAACTACATTCTTTGTTTCTTTAGTCATTTCGGGCGCCCCAGGTACAGTCAGGAGGGGTCAGACTACGTCATAGATTTTTTTTCTTTTTTACCTGAGCAGGTAGGTGATGTGGTAGCTGTAACCTGAACATGTTTTTACCTTTGTCAGGTTTTCATTACAACAACAATTGATGCTCTGTTAGATTATGTGCTAGCTGGATTTTTGCCCAAAACACAGTCTATATGGTCAGGGTACTGATCAAATGAAGCTTGTTTTCGGCCCAGACTAACAGCTGTGTGGCCATGAAACATCTGGCTCTGCAGCACACTTGGATTATATCCAGACAGTGACTGTGACTCCAGCTACCACACTACTGTCTGTAAAGTTATTAGACTTAACGCACTAGTCTAATAGCAAACCAGATCATGATACCTTTATGATTTTTTTTTCTGAACTCTGTTTGTAAGTTTGTACTTAAATACTCTGTTGCAAGTAAACGTCCCGCATTCAAACTTTTACAGTACAAAAGTATTAGCATCAAATTATGCTTAAAGTACCAAAGGAAAAAAGTACACATTATGCACAATGGCTCATTTCAGAATAATGTGTTTTAAATCATTGAATTATAATTATTGATGCATTACTTTATGTTGTAGCTGGTAAAGGTTGGGTTGACATTTATCACTATACAGGCTAATCTTGCCTTGACCTATGATAATACATCATATTTTATCTGTTGGTTATATTTTGTATCGATTATCTGAAAAGTAAAAATTAAAAATAAATTTTGTGGAGGAAAAAAGTCCAATATTTGCATTTAAACTGTGATGGAGCAAAAGTATACATAAAAAGAAAATGCAAATACTCAAGTAAAGTATCTTAGTGTTTGAGTAAATAGTTAGTTTTCGCCACTTGTATTAATTACAGAGTTTGCAATTTCTGTGCAACATATCCTTTAGTGTAAAGGCTTTAACACTAAACACTCAGGACACCTGTTTCCACCTGACACATTCAATAACTGCACTCAGGCATTAATGAATACCATCAATATTTTATGCAACACCTCATTACATCGGCACTCCAAAAGTGAGTTTTGACTCATGTTACAACACAGATGTCAACAAGTGCAAAGTGTATCTTAAACACTTGTGTAAGACAGATGTAAGATGATGCACTACAATTAAGAAATGTAATTTTGTGAATTAATCCAAAAGAAATGAACAATAAAAGCCTATAGCAGAGATTATCTCCATGGCCATCATTACAATGATTTTGTCACAGTGACTGTGTTCCTGTATTCCTAGTTTAGATTTAATATTATTATTGTATAGCTCCAATCATTATACCAAAATGAATGCAATTTTATCAATATCAACTAAGTCAGATCATAAAAAAAAAAAATCCACAACAGCGTTTTAGTTTAGGCTACTGTATAGATTAAATTCTAATGGAAGGTTTGATTATGGAAGATCACAGTATGTACACAATTCAGAGGCCAAGCTCAAAGCAACATTGGGCTCCATATGAAGCTCATTATCTTTCCTTCAGTGTCTCAGATCATTCCTGCAAAACTCTTAACGTCTATGTCTTTTAAACAACCTGTTATCTACTATATGTTAGCCAAATCAGTTTCAAATATTCATCATATGACTGTTTAATAGATGTGCTATGTGACTCAACATGTGTAAACACTTGTTTTCCCAATGAATGATGAGATGGATGTATAGTCAGATCTGCTAACAAAAAAGATATATATTACTGACTGATCAAAGCAACAGAGTTGCTGTCACATTCCAACAAAACTCTATGGGCTCTTTGTGCAATTATTGTGTGTTTGTTTGTGATAGTATGTATTTAACCTGGGATTTGTTTGTAAGCTAGTATCCACTTTGGCTTGTTTTTTTTCTTGCATTAAGTACTTTTTGTATAGTGGCTTAGGGCTCGGTGATATACCTTGAAAATTATATCACAATATTTTTAGGCTATATCTCGATACACAGTGTATATCTTGATACTTTTAAATCTCCTCAAAAGCACTTTATCAACGATAGGACTGGGAGACAAAATCTAACATGAAAATGTTTCTGACCAAATACCAATCTTTGATGTGACAAATTTGTGGGGATGACTTTTGTTTTTTTTACAGAAAATATTAACACAATGATATTTTTGATCAATAATAATCAATAATGTGGATATAATGACTAAGAGGGTTAAGGCAAGCATTAAAACAAATAGAGAAGTCTGGTAAACTGATACATTGAAATCACTGTTGTAATCCAGCCTTTAAAACGAGGGGGGAAAAAATCACCATTTTTGCCATACAACGATATCCAAAATCTAAGACGATATATAGTCTCATGTCTTGATAACGATATGATATATTTGTATTGCTCAGCCCTGTAGTGGCTCACTGAATATCTAGCAACTGGCATTTTCCACAACAGACGTTTTTACATGTCACAGTCGGAAAAGCACAGGTGTAAATAATCAGTTTGATTATGACTAAATCCCACTCAGCTGCTTTGGTTTCAGGGCCTTCTTATTGTGCATGCTGGCTCACTGCTATGAAAGGGAGCCATCATTAATGTTATTTGTAACATCTGGGCTTTTCCTCCTATAACAAGTCAACAAAGAAGAAAGAGAAAGCTGAGACTGTCACAGATGAACATTCCTGTTTGACCCTCAGAATGACACTTGTATTTTGTGAACCCATCCAGTTGTTAAATGTTGTTTGAGGCAACAGGAAGCAGTGATGCAAAAGTCATAATAGCACCAAGAAGAGTTGGGCCACAGAGTGGGGGCTCGGAGAGGGCTGGCCTGCAGGCTGTCTGTTTGATCCTGTCCAGTGAGGAGAGGTGCATCTACTCAGCGTGGCAAGGCAGCAAAGGCCCCTGACCTCTGACCTCCTCTGTTAATGTTTAACCCTATCTGCACCACAACATTGAAGAGAGGAGCAAAACCTAAATGACAACCACTGTCTTCTGTCAGGTTAATAAACTAAACCGTGCACACAGACTGTTTTCCTCCCACAACTCACTTAGCATTAAGTGTGAGCCCAATGACATCATTTGGGTCTATTAATTATCCATTCTCTTATATTATTGTAAGTAATCACTGGCTGGATTAATGCCTTCTGATGTGAGATAACAAAGCTGGCAGGCTTTCAGTTTGTCCATTACCTGGTTACACGGTTACTTGGTAGCAACAGAGATCATAGGCAAACCAAGGCAGCGCAGCATGTGATTAAACCTTATACCCACTTAGAGAAAACAAAGGAGCTGATATGAAAAGTCTGACGCCGCTCTTAAGTGTGAGCATGTGAGCTGATGTGAACTTGTGTGAAAGTATTATTTACTTTACCCACACTCAGTTTAGAAGAAACTTCCTACCACCACTCCCATCACATCCTTCTCTTGAGGCACAATAGGCAAACTTCATTGTCGGGCTTCAAACTTGACGCATTATCTTTTGTGGAAAACTGAAAGGAAACACTCAAGTCTCTGTGTAGCCTTGACATATAGGACACTGTCATCATGATAAGGAAATATCCAAAGAAGTAACTGGTAGAGACTAATGTTCAAGGCTGTTTCTGTTGTCATCAAAACACAGTCATTAAGGAGTAATTTAAAGGTTCCTGCCTGTTTATATTAACCTTTAATTAGGAGAAAACAACAGCTGGGAGCACCTAAAGTGTCCTTATCTAGTGTGATTTTGTGATCACATGAAGTGCTAATTAGAACCAAGCTGGCGGATTTTAATGCAGTTTTGGATATGTTTACAAATGAGACCATCGTCCTGGTTATTTTGTTTTGTAAATGAACCTAATTGGATGAAGTGTGACTTTGTCAAACTTGTATTCAATGTTGTGAATATCAAGGATGTTCTCTTGTTGTCTGTTAGCATTTAATGAAACTATATAGTTCAGGTAAGCAGTTTTGCGATGCAACTAAGTACAGTTACTCGAGTACTGCATGTAAGTACAGTGCTAAGGTACTTGTACTTAACTTGAGTATTTAAATTTTACGTTGCTTTTGACTACTCCACTTCATTTCGGAAGCCAAAAATTAACCCTACAGCTTTGTAAATTCAGATTATAAATACAAAATGTATATAAACTAATCAATTAAGACAAATTATTTTGGATACAGATATTTAGTAACATATAAACTATCTGAAATTAGCGCCACCTTTACCTACACTAGTGATCACATCACATCACTAGTTAAAATCCAGTAATGTAAAATATATTATTCTGACATGGGTCATTCTGCATAAAGAGTTCTTTATGTATACTCTAATGCTAATACTTTTGTATTTCTGCTTAAAGTTTTGAATGCAGGGCTTTTACTTGTAACAGAAAAGTATTTCTACACTGTGGTACTGCTACCTTTACTTTGGTAAAGATCTGAGTATGTCGTAAGTAGTACGAGTAAGTTTAAGTCTTTTCTCAGGATTCCTAATCCTTCACTTTTCATTACATCATGATTGTAACTGTGCTTAACTCTTAATTACTATCTGTCCTTAATTGAGTCAGTGTCCATGTTGATGATGTTGAGCCCCTCATCACTTTTTATATCAAACTGTTACAGAATCAGTCCAAGTCATTATGCTGAGTTTAATCTAACGTAGGCAGACCTCCATCTCATCAACCTCCCCGGCCTCTGGAGAAATTCAAGTTCAAAAGCTGTGTATAGAAGGGCAGAGACACAGCGGGCTGTCATGGTACATCGGACTTATAATACTGCTCTCAGAGGAACTTCTTCTTTTAAATTAACCTCGGTGACCAGAGATGAGCATTTTTTAACTCACAGCTGATTGAGAAGCTGTCTGGATTTCCAGATGTCTGTCTTAGGCTATCGTAATTTCCTCGCACTTTTGTGAGGGAGATCTGACTATACAAGATTACTCTGACCTACAGCAAACCCTCATTTTAATGCTAATCTAATACATAAAAAATTCTAATGTGTAAGTTATGTGTAACTTAACTGTCTATAAAGCTGGAGTTGGTAACTTTATAAAAATAACTTTTTGGCATATTTGCTAGGAATGTCACTATAGCCACACAGCAGTATATGAGACAGATATCCTGTGAAAAAAAAAAAATCATCATTCGTCTGCCTCCTCAAATAGCGTCTAATGGTATTACGTCCCGAACAAAAGCAACCAATCCGTACTGAAGAGTCTCTAACGTAGCTGTCAATCACTGTGGTCAAACTGTCAAAATGTCAAACTAGGCAGCGCTGATCAAATATGAATCAAGATGTAGTTACTGCATTGCCTATTTCTCACTGCAAATGTTTTCAAAAACAATTTTAGTGTACTGTTTAGCTGTATAATGAGAAAGTTTGCCCCAGCTGGTGGATGGTACTTGGTACTTCGGTTGACTGTATCCAATATGGCGGCTGGGTCACAAACTTTCTCATTGATCTTTCAATCAGCACTGTCTAGTTTGACAGTTTGACCACAGTTCATTAGCAGTAACTGAGATGACTGACAACTGTGTTCAAGACTTCTCAGCTCTGATTGGTTGTTTTCGGTGCACCACTGAAGGGGCGGGAATCACCAGAGGATCCACGATACGATATTATCATTATACTTAAGTCATGATACAATATTATAGCAATAATAATAATAATATGATAATAAACTTAATTTAATAAGAAATGCAGCACATAGTGCTTTACAGTAGAGGCAGTAAAAGCAGTGAGTGCTTCACATGAAAATAAACATGATGGACACAAAACAGACAAACAAGGCAATTCAATATATGAGGACATTTAAAACAGTTTAAAACATGGATTAAGTGATTCACAAAATCATAGAATTGTAAAACTGTAAATCATAAAATCAAGTAAGATTTTAAAAGAGTTGCAGCAGCGTGAAGCGTAAATATAAAGTAAAAACATAGAGTTTCAGACCTGTATCAGGAAAGTCAGCGCTAGTTAAAGGCTAAAGTGAACAGATACGTTTTTAGCTTTCTTTTAAAAATATTTAACAAGCTAGCTTCCCTGATATCTATGGGTAGTGTTATTGCGATATGCTGAGTATTGCGATAAAATATATTGCAATATATTGGGATTCATTACCTTTTTTTCAACTGTATATTATGTCTCCAAAGAAGAAACTTTGTCGACATGTGTTTTAACTAATAAAATAAAGTGTGCTTATCTCACTTCAGCCATTTTCTTGCAGCAGCAAAATGTATCTAGCAGACAGAAAAAGCAATTGATTGTATTAAGCTATCAGGCCTGCTAAAATTTAATTTGTGTTTGTAATGTTCATACTTGGCACTGTGGGACGATACCATATTGCCACAGAAAAATATCGCAATACTAAGCTGTGTCAAATTCTCCCTCACCCCGGGGTATATTCTAGCAAATGGAGGAGGAACATGATTTTAGTCCACACATTATCTGTCTTGTACTTCTTCCAGAATATAGTGACAGTTTTAGCAAATATGACAACAAGTGATTTTTCATAAAACATACCAACCATACCTTTAATTTAAGTAGTTCAAAACTGTGGCGGTGACTCAAGACAAGTTCAGAAGACACAAGCCTTTAACATCAACTAGCAAGGTATCTCTTTCCAAATGTGTTCTCCAAGCAGAAGATTTAAATAATAATTTTTAGACCAATTTTCTGTACATAAATGTTGTAAAAAGTCAAGTTATGATCCTGCTCCCCAAAACTTTTAAATTACGATTATTTTTTATCATCTGCTGTTAAATGTGCACTGATGAGGGCTTCATTTGAAAAAGAGAACTGATCAAAACATGGCCTGAGTGCAGAAAAATTACAGTGAAAACATGAACATATAAAGTATCATTTCATTGAAAAGAAAGTCAGTAACACCCTGTAGTATCCTGAAGAGTAATCACCGTAAGTCGGCTACAGTTTCCAAAGATGTCTTATCCTGCAGCTATTTGCTTTCATTCTCCGTAATCGTAATAAAAGAGATATTTGAGAGTGTAGCCGTACACCAGTGTTAAATGTACAGGCACTTTGTAGTAAGTGCCCCCCACTGGCTCAGTCACCACGTCAGTGTGACAGCTCAGGAACTCCCTCCTTAGGAAATAACATCTGAAAGGTCCAGTCACCCAGAAATCATCTGTACGCTTCATTTAGCCCGTCTTGTCACCTTTCATACCTGACTCTGTTAACAACGATCAAAATGAATCAAAAGGGGTGATGTGCGAAGTGAGCGCTGCAGAAAGCAGATCCCAGTGTGCACAACACACAGTGAGGCATTTAAAAATGACACCTAAATTATTGTTTACTGTCATGTGGGACTATTCTGGACTAACCCGTTCTGGATATAGTCAGTCAGTGCACATAGCCAAATATCTCTACTCTGGAATCATGTACGCAAACTGAATAATTTCTAATGAAAAATGCGCATAAAAAAACAAATTATGCTCAATAGTACAAGAAAGCAAGCTGCTGATTGCTCCCAGCTTATGTATCTGTGGTTTCTCAGTGCATTAGTGAAACACTTTCAACCCATGCTACAACCCTCAGATATCAGGGAGATAAGCTGAGCAAACTCAGCGTTATCTTAATCAAAGAAATGCTTTTTTGCATTTGTTAATAAAGGACTCTGCATGGGAAAAACAGGCTTGACGTGAATACTGATGGTTTAGTGGTTGGAGCTGCCGTCCTTATGAAGGTGTGTGGTTGGAAAAAGAAAGATCAAAACAGCTGAGCTTGTATGCACAGGTACCTCGCTGTCTCACATATCTGCATTTTATTGCTTTGCTCGTTAAATTCTGTTAGCTGTTAGTCTGTAAGTGTGCGTGTATTCTGCATCTTAATGTGCAGTTTGTTTATGTGTTTGAGAAGAGCAAATACAGTTTTTATAGTGAAGTTTTGCCTGTGCAGCCTGTTTTGAAAACCAGCAGCAAGTATGTTGTCTTTCTCTTTTTTTATTCAGACAGAAGTGCATATGAGGCACATGCTTTGTCCCTCTGCTCTGAATGCTGTAGTGGAAAACAATAGCGTCACTTTTTCACTGTAAAAGGGTGTTTTTTATGGGGCGGGGCTTCCTTATCTGAATCGAGAGTCTAAGGACAGAGGGTGTCATATGCTGTACAAATTTATGATTTGTGATTTAGGCTAAATAAGTAATGACTTAAAACCCTTCTCAGAAGTAGGAAAATATTGCTAAGAGAGAGCTAATAATACAGACCAATTTGCTCTATCAACAGTAAGTTTTTATGACAGAAGACAGGAGAGAATTAAGGCAACAAAGAAAAAGAAAGTGGAGACAAAGTGACTACATGGAGAGGGAAAGGGTGCAGCTCTCATCCTGTGTCTGCTTCCTTCCTCTCATCTCTAAAAAGGGGCCTGTGTCTGCAGTCTGCACACACACACACACGCCGGGCTGCAGGAATCGAATCAGAAGTGAGATACGAGATGGCTGGTGTAGCTGTTGGCTAAGTTACATGCACTGCTCAGCACTTTTATCAAAGGCATTTTTAGTTTATTTTAATTCTTAAAACGCACAGTTAAATATACCTGTGGCTGTGTTTGAGGTCTCAAGATAACAGTTTTACCTATGGGCTAAATTCTGGATATCACTCACTGTTCTCTGTTTTCTTTGATTGTACTGTAGGCAACAAGCAGGTTTAACACCCTCTGTGAGATTTATTCCTCGCTCCTTGTTGCATTGACTAGTGGTTGTACACAATCAACAGGAAGTAATCCAGGAGAGATTACTGTACAGTCAGCTGTAAGAAATGCTGCACTCATGTCCTCCATGGTTGGTCCCATTTTCTGAGTTGTTGTTTCCGGAGGTGGTTCTTCCGACTTCGGTGTGTTCATGAGCTTTAAGTCATGATGTGAAAACCACATGGATGCTACGAAGAAGATTTTATTGCTTTATAGCAGTGGTAGGTTGCGGTCCAAAAGTGGGCCGTGGGTCCATTCTGAATAGACTGCAAACGGCTCATGTTTGTGAAAAATTTGCAGCACAGAGCTTTTATTTTGAAGTGCCATGTCCTGCTACAGAGTGAGTGACTAATAGACAGTTGCTTGACAGAGACAGAAAACTAGCTGGACGACATGGCCAAACACAGGTATGATGCTGAAAATATTTAACTGTGTGGACCTTGAACTAATGACTGAGGAGAAATCTGGATTCAGTAGGAAATATGACCACATTACTCCAGTTCTAAAATCCTTACACTGACTACCTGTCACTCAGAGAATTGCTCTTAAAATCTTGCTGCCGGTGTATAAATCACTCAGTGGCTCAGTGCCCAAATATATCTCTGACATGCTTGTGGCATATGAACCTTTTCGGACCATTGAGACATCTGGGGCCGCCTACTGACCATCCCAAGAGTTAGAACAAACATGGTGTTATCATGAAGCACAAACCTGAAATAACCTCCCAGATGATCTGATTCAAACTCCGACTCTGAATACTTCTAAGTCAAAGCTAAAAACATACATTTTTTACTCAGCCTATTCAACCCTGTAATGACTGCAAACTTATTTGACCTTGATTTTAAATCACTTTAAATAATATTTTTATCTTTACACCTCTTGTCTGCACTTTCGCTATTTTTAATGGTGATTTCTTTTTAAATTGTAAATCATTAGTAATGCATTTTACTTTATATATGTTGTCTCTTTACTCTGTGATAGTAAATCTTTATGCTCCATTATGTTTTATATTTTTTATCTCTGTGAAGTACTTTGAATTGCCTTGGTGTATAAAATGTGCTTTACAAATAAAACTGCATATTGTATTCAGGCTTATCACCAGTGTTGTGATTGCACAGGACATGCTGTCAGTCACGAGCTGTGTCAAATACAACTTATCTATACAGATGTTACACGTGCTGATCACCACACTGAACAGCCACTCTAATGGGTTATATCTGCCGATACAAGCACTCACACACAGTGACATGATGATGTAGGATTTTCATAAATTGACGTCATCTGATAATACATGGGTAATCTATGGACTGCTCATACTCCACCTCAAATGCTGCTGAACTAAAAGCTGAAGAGATTGACTTTGAGTGCATTCTGTTCGTGGCCTTAAGTGGAAACACTGCTCACTTACTCACTCAATATGATGTTGATGTTTCTGCAGCCATGTCTGGCAAACACTGTAGGTGCTAACTTTGCTGTTTTAACCTTTAACTGTCTTGGGTAGAATAGGTGTAAGTAGTGCTCTGCGGGAAATTATGTTGAGCTGAAGTGAGTTTGTGTTTTGTTTTCAGCAGGAGGAAGAGGACCCAGACAGAGGGCAGCCCTGTATGCGCTGTGGGGACCAGTGCCCGGGCTTCCGGGTCCATGGCTGGAGGTATGTCTTAAACATTGCCGGCGCTGCCTGTTAGCTTAGCAGGAAATGTTTTTCTCATACTTAATATTCACCTTTGGTAGAGTTACACTTTGTCCTGCTGCTATTTGGACCTTGTGGAACTTCTGATAATAACTAGCTACTCAAAAGAGAGGTGTAAAACCAACCTTTTGAGGCTGGTAAAATTCAGAGATATGATACACAAACAATTTTGTGCACAGAAACTGATTCTTATGACTAAGTTTCAATATTTTTTTACATGTCAGGTCTATAGATATTCTGATAACACTAGGCTAGTTAACATGCAGCCAGCAGAGACATTTTATTTAATGTGTGCAGCTATCAACAAAGACAAAATTTCACTGTTTGTGATTTATTCACCAAATAAAAAAAAACACTAATATTTTCTGCTTTGTAGGTTTGTAAAAGTGTAACAGTGTAGATGTATAAGAACTAATAGTTCAGGAGTCAAACTGTGAGTGTGTGTCTGTGTGTGTGTGTGTGTGTGTTTGTACATGTCTTAGGAAGGACATCAACATTACTACCAACGGAAATCAGCTTAACTGTGATCTGTGCACACACTGAGTGCAGATATACATTAAAAGACAACAAACATGACCCAGTCAGGGCACGGCATGATATTCACAGAGCCGATCAGCCTTACTGACCCTGTGGCCACGAAGAATCAGGGCTGTAGACTCGTGAGTGCCATTAAGCCCTAACAATTGCAGCAGAAGCAGCTGCATTTAGTTTAAGTTGACTTTATCTTCATGGGAAAACAGAAGCATAATCTGATACAACAGATTATTTTCTTTAGTGAAGATCAACCGAGTGTTCATCTGGAACAAGGCGAGATCTGCTCAGCAGAAGGGCGAGTGTTATGTAGGATGTGCATATTGTGTCTTGGAGAGTTTAGAGAATTTCTGGAATTGTAGGAGGCTCTGCAGCAAACAGGACTTTAAATTCTTGCAATTCGTGCTTTTTAAGGCACGAGCCACTTGAAATGTCTGCCTACATACCGCTTACACCTATTTGTTCAGGAGTTGTTAACTGTCAAAGGCTGCTGAACAACAATTTATTTCATTCTGTTAAGCAGGTTTTTGCGTGCTTTCCTCTGAGCCCCCCTTTCTTTTCTCTCCCTCCTTCAGTCTGTTAGTGAATATCCAGCTGGTTGGGTCTCTATGTTACTCTAATCCTGTCAATCACGCTAATAAGATTAGGCCTCGCTGCTGTGATAGTAACCCTCTAGACCACTTCATACCTCCCTCTGTCTCCCCCACTGTCTCTACATTTCAGTGCTGCTTTCCCTGTTCAAATCTGACATTTGTATTTCATTTAGTGTAAAAAAAGAAAAAGAAAAACGAGACAGGCACTCCTCTGCTAGACCTCTGCTGAAGCCAAAAGTCTGATTTTGCAATGTTGAAGGTGACACTTACATTATTCAGGACATTATTTAACTTAGCTAGAGCTGTTCTGAATACCAGTTTTTGGGCATTGAAGCTTCAGTGAGAAATATTTACAATTAATCAAAGCCTCAGGGTTGGGGGTGATAAACAAGAGACGAGGACATCAGTCGATGCACTTGAATTAACATGACAGGGTTGCAATCGTATGAGATTTTCATCGTCTCAGAATATATCAGGGTTTCACAGTATCACAGTATTACAAATTCTTATTATTATCAATTACAACGACTCTTAAAGGAATGAAACAGAAGGTTTTTCCTTTGGTTGAACAAATGTTTCATTACTTTAATTGAAACTTGAAACAACTTTTTAAAAATGTAAATATACAAAAGTCTCCCTTTTGAACATAACTAAAATAAAAGTGAGATTTTTTTTTTTTCAAAAATGTAGATAAGCAAATGTTCACGGTATGATAACCATCAGTTTTCATACCATGGTATACCTTCCAAACTGGTACACTGCTGCAACCCTAGTGAAAATTAGCCACTTTGTTAGCATGCAAGTCACACATTGGCCTTAAAAGCTAGAAAAAATAATACTAGATTACAAGATGGCTAAGCTGTAATTAGCCATCTGAGCTAGTTTTCAGGTGAGCTTGTTGTGGATTTGTGATGTACCAGTTCCCTGTGGCATATCTGGCACTTGACTTTTGGGGGTCATCTTCACATATTTTGAAACTACTCCAGACATTGACTTGTTAACAAGTAGCATTCACATACTGGTTTTGATGTTGATTGCAATAATGGGTCAACTTGGGCAATGCTGCTTTTAATGTTATTTTTATATTTATAGATTTGGGATGATTGTGTACACATATGTGGGTCTCTGTTTTTCTATTCTTTTTATATTCAGGCATGGCACAGCAAATTTTATTGGATGTCTTGTGCAATGAAAATAAAGTATATTCTGTTCTATTCTATTATGATTACTATGGCAACGATTGAAGATTCAAAGCATTGTGGTCAGCCCTAAATTTAGCGGCAAACCACTATTATTCATGTCCCCACTGGCGCTGCTGGTATGATTACACTGTTAGCTCTGTTACTGTAGCACTACTGTTGCCGTTGTCAGCGCTGCACTGATGGACGCCACCATTTCAGCTCAGCCACCGCCTTGTTTGCTTTTGACGTCTGAGGTGAGAGCAGTGTATTGTAAATGACGTATATTGGAAAGTGAAAAATAATTGGTGTATCTCCCTCATCATTTGGATCCACCCCGAAATTTAATGGGCTCGTCCTTGGACCATGCTACAACACAATCCTGCTGACAAACAAACCAACAAACCAGGCCAAACACATGACCTCTTTGGCGAAGGTAATAACTAGTTGTTTATTAATAATTTACATGAGTGTAAAAGTATAAAAGGGTCAGTGGTTTGGAAGGAAGCTGTATAATCCAGATGATAAATT
Source organism: Cephalopholis sonnerati (assembly GCA_019142605.1). Lineage (NCBI taxonomy): Eukaryota > Metazoa > Chordata > Actinopteri > Perciformes > Serranidae > Cephalopholis > Cephalopholis sonnerati. The sequence goes on along the minus strand of JAGQAX010000011.1, from coordinate 9,368,089 downwards.
TCATTTTTCCAAGTATGCTGTATTTAGTGTCTCCAGACTCTGAGACTGTAGAATACAACCATCAGGTTTGACACACAGCTAGATGAATGAAAAACAAAGAACAGAGATTTATATCTGGTTCCGAAGGCTACATTCACAATCCCAGATGGGGCACTGCATGGCTGGAGCCAACTGTGGCTCGTAGATGGAGAGAATAAAACAAAAGGCGCAGGAATGCGTACTTCATGTAACCAAAAGGCTGTAATTGTATCTTTTAGCTTTTTTTCCAGTTTTGTTCCTTCTATTCAGGTCAAGACAAAAGCTTAGAAGTTAGGAGGTAATCTAAAACACGTGTGCTGCTCTCTACCTCCGGCCACACTCTGGTGGAAGCCTAGGCCCTGTACGCATCAGTCTGTTTACAGTATCTGTGCAGAATTAACATAACGCTGTGGGGTCTGTGGAAGTTTCTCAATTATGCGTTTGGCTGGAGGACGGATCTGAAATTACTTTTGGGTGAGAGGACAAAGAGAAATGTCTTGTTTAGTCGTTTCAAGTCTCTCAGCTGATCCAGGAGAACGAGGGAAACATGAAAGTGATTAAATGATTGAGATTTATGGGGGTCAGCTTTTAAGACCCCACAGTGCCGGTGCTAATTGCATCTTCCTTAATAACCAATTTAGAGTCACACCTTCCCCGATGGAGAAGATCATCCAAGTGACCACAGACTTAACTGCTGATGCTCGCTGAGAGGGAAGTGATCCATCTTCATCCCGAGCTTTCTCAGACAGAGCTTAAAGTGAGGCAGGGGGCAGATGGTGCTTCCGCTGCCCAGCAGTGAGTGAATTGAGTTACTTTTGACCCACAGGTCCCCGCCACGCTTCAGAAGTGTTCAAAGTAGCCATTGCTATTAGTCTGGGTGGCCATGCGGCAATTACTCAGTCACTAATTAGTGGCAGAGAGCTGTAGGATGAGGCCCATCTGTTTCTTCAAATCAGATGTAAGGAGGGCTTCACTATACATCCTGCAGTGAGTTATAGATCATCACACAGCAGCAGCAGAGGATTATCCTATGGCTGCTTTCACTGACCTACAATATATCTGTATACCCAAAAACTGTCAAGCCTGCCTGTTTGGAAGTTAGATGTCTAAAAACTGAATTATGTTAGGCCTGCAAGATTATTTTTAAGAATAATTATGACTTGTTTTATCTAACCAGCAGTCCAAAATGAAAAGTAATTCAGTTTACAGTCATACAAGACAAAGAAGAGCTGAAATTCTTCACATTGTAGAAACTGGAACCACAGAGTATTTTTGGGCATAAACATCTGAAACTATAGCTGCAGAATGACTAATAAATTTATTATTTATCTGTTGCTAGTAAGCAGCATCACTGAATATGATGGTAGAGTTGTTAAACTGTTACTTTAAAGGGAAACCCCACCAAAATTAAGAATTCAAATATGTAATTTCCATGGCCCGAGAAAGCTTAATCAATATTTGTGAACATGAGCTTCTCTCTCTCAAAGCCAGTAACCAGAGAGGTGAGTTTCAAACTTGTGATGTCATTCAGTGTAAAGTTAAAGTCTGGAGCTGCTTCATAGACAACTAATTTGGGGCTGATTTGTGGACCCAAAACATGTTTGTTTTCTTTTTTTTTATACTGGAATGAGCTATAGTGTATTGTAGTGTTCTCAGCTCTGAATCAGAAAATGTACCTCAGGATTTCTACGGTTTTGGAAAACCTTGAAATGTCGTGAAAATTTTCAGTGTCATTTTTCAGGCCAGGGAAAGACATGGACGTAGTAACACCCATGAAAGTTTTGGAAAATTCATGGAATTTTGTTTTGTGTAATGAAATTTATTGTTACAGTAAACTTTCGTCAATAACTTTTCATATAACGTAACATAACAGTGAATTTATTTTCTGTAGCTGTTGACATAAAGCAGCTCTGACATGCATCGGTGTGTGAAAGCATTTAGTTTACGTCACGTACATTTCCTCATTTTCTCCCCACACTCCCGTCTCTCCCTTCACGTATACCAGTCAGCTGGAATTATTTTTTAATAGAGTGAGATTTAATATCTTAAAGTCTCCATACCTAGGTTGTTCCCCACTACTTCTTATTAATTTTCACTGCATTGTTTAGATGGGCCAAAGGTCATGTTATACATTGTAAATGGTCATGGAGAATTCACTATGGGTTCTTGAAAAGCACTGGAAAAGTTTGGACATTTTGTCCATGAAAATGTGTGGGAATCCTGGTACCCATTTACTCAGGGGATTCCCCTGGGTGCTCTCAGTGTCATCTGTAACAGCTTTCCCTATCCATTGTCTGTGGAGCAGCTCCAGACTTTATACTTGATGACATCACAAATTTGAGTTTTAAAACTCTAGGTTTTGGATTTGGGATAGTGTTGTTCATGTTTACTAAAAATTTCTGAACAGTCTCAGACCATTGGAATGACATTTATAATTTTTTTTAAATGGATGTAGTTCCCCTTCAGCATGTTTTGGGCATAAAGCAACATGAAACAATAGGAATGTTGATAAAAGAAAGCTCCTCAGTTATTGACTAAAGTCAGATGATGTTGTGTGTCGTGACTTCACTAAGACTGAAAGTCATGCCGTCTGCTTGATGTTTCACCAGAGACACTTTGTTGTCATGCAGGCCCATCTTGATCACATAATATGACAAATACTGCACGGCACAGCATTGCTCATAGCCTCCAAATCTGCTCCACTCTCATTTCTATGATTAATAACTGCATCAAAGCAACAATCGTCCATCTGTTATGAATCAGTACAGCAGTCTGGTCAGAGGAGAAAAGACACAGTGAGTCTACTCTTCTCTGTTGGACTCTGACGATTCATATCTTCAAAAGCAATGTGAGTAAATTGTATAATTGAAACGTCCGCTGCATGTGTGCTTTAGCTTATCTCTTTAAGTAAATTTAGAAATATCACATGAGCGTGTGTGAGAACTGTGGTTGAATTTTCTGTAGTGTGTGGTTGTGTTCATTGCCTTTTGTCTGAGCCCACCGTCAGCACGGAGGAGGGTGGGCGTCGGGGGTGGCGGGGACATTGAAAAGAGCCGAGCAGACAGAGAAATTACCACATGGATCTGAGCTGCCACAGAATCTCCTACTCTTACTGACAGACACGCCGACAGTAGTAGGCGCCTATTGGATGCAAAGCTTTACAGAACACAAGTCTGGATGGGACAGCGTCAACAGGCCAACCCGGATTAATTTGTCATGATTACAACAGGTAATGAAGGAACCATATTTTACTGTCTAACAGGATTAAAGGAACTAGAAACTCAAACAGTCATTAAGTTGGGAGATGTGCGTAGACTGTTTTGTGTGTGTTTAAAAAGATTATTCTTCCGGACTTTATGTTGTTTTGTACACAGTATGGACTTAAAGTGTAGAACATGACGTCATGTGCAGTTGGTGTTCACCTCTCCTGTGGACAGCTGGCTGCCTGTAATTTATCTTAACAGGAAGACTACATGGTGTCTTCAAGGGTTGGTCATTTTATTTAAATGCATACACACATTTGAGAGTGCAGACTCGTATATTACTGGACAAACTCAGGTCAGTGTGGGATCCAGGGGAGGAGTGAACAAGCGTTAATCTCTGTGTTCAACAAATTAAAATGATTTAAAATCCCCTCAGCCAAAGCTAATTACAGCTGCTGGATTTCCAGAAGTTCAAATGAGTTTATTTCTGCTCCATTTAGTGGCTACTTTCTGTTTACTTTCCCATCTAATAATAATAATGATCAATTTTATTTCTGTAACACTTTTTAAACTAGAGTTACAAAGTGGATCACAAAATAATAGTATATAGTAGTAGTATACCGTACAGTATGAGAAAAACAACAAACATTTCCCTCACAGCGGATAAGGAAAAACTCCCCCAAAAAAACCCTTTAACGGGGGGAAAAAATGGTAGAAACCTCAGAAAGAGCAAGTGAGGAGGGATCCGTACAGAACAGATCAATGTAATAAATTAACAGTAATCCATGTGACACGATGAGGCATAAAGAGAGACAGAGACAGAGAGAGACCGAAAGAGACAGAGCCAGAGAGAGATGCAGGGCAGACAGTAATGACAATAGCTATAATAACATTAATTAAGTAATAATATTACAATATCTTATCTTATCTATATCTTATTATCTATATGAGTAGATTATCTATAGCTGGTAAACACACACAAAAGATACATCATTAACAGCAATAACAGTGCCAGCTGTTTCAGTAACAATGTTTTGGTGCAGCAAACAAATTTAGAGGCAGATTGTTGATTCCTGTCCAAAGCAGCATCTGCTGTGTCTCTGCTGGTTGTGGATTCAGTGTAGCGCAGTTCTCATATATAGTTCTTTTTTTTTCAGGCAGCACAGTTTGGATATAAACTATAGTTTTTCTTAATTAACTAGATTTGCCTGTGCAATTTATTGAGACCCTTAAACACAGTTGTGTTCTCCAGTGATTAAAGTTTGGGGAACTACAAGTTGTTATCTTACATCACAATCTAAAACTCTTTTTACACAGAGATCATGCTCGAGGGCCGCTATGAAGTCCCATCCTAATGTTGTCTTTGCATTTTTACATGTAACCAAATGTCCTCGGCTCAGCGGACAAGGAGCTCCTAAATCTCATTGTTTTCCGAAATTGCAGACATTTACGGCCACTGTTCTTCTTCACTGAGTAAGCCACTAACTGCTAACAGCTAAATTTTAAATCTCCTGTGGTGGGTCGTAGACATAATACGTCGTCAAAACATTACACCCTTTCTGCCCATGGTTCTGTCTTGTTTATACAGAGACTGTTTCGAGGCTGTTACTACCTCCTGTGGTGGCGTAAAGGTGAGGCCACTCTGTGCAGTTGACTTGCAATTGAGTAAAAAAACTCACTTTATTTTGAAGTACAGTGAATTTTCAGCACAGAACTTTTCTTTTCAAGTGCCGTTTCCTAATGTAGAGTAAGTAAATAACAGACAGCTACTCGACAGAGACAGCAAAGTACTTCAACAACGTGTTCAAATGCAAGTATGACACTGAATATATATAAAACTGTGTTGACCTTGAACTAACGACTAAGGAGAAATCTGGACCCCATGGCTGCACCAGTTTTAAACAGTCTTTTATGTAGTTTCAGATTTCTTTCAATCATCTAATCAACCAATCATTTCAGCTCTAACATTGACAGCAGTTTGGTGAATGATACATTTTACTATTTACAAAATGTCACATCTATTCTTGCTCTACAAATTTCCACCTGGACAATCAAAGATTTTTAGCTTTTCCCTTATTTGGAACTTCCTGTTGAGTTTTTTGACCTGTCAGCACCAAATGTGGTGCGTAGCCAGAGGGGACAAAGCCTCACTGTATTACATCAGAGGCTTGTGAGTCAAATAATTGAACAGGACGGGGCTCAGCACAGCAGGGCTCGGTAAATTACAGTGTTGAAATGCCCTTCAGAAATGTGCTGCTTTTAACTTCACTCAAGTCATGATTAAACAACAACCCGCTAAGCAAAACAGAAATGAAATGGGTATGTTGTGGAAAAGCTTTCCCTGTATTCATATTATAACTGTATATACTTTGGTGGTGCTGATTTAGTTACTTGTGGGTTCAAAATTTTCTGTGTTGTATAGAAGTATGTTAGATATGTTGGCGTGTGGCGTGTGCACAAACTAGTGTTTGGTTGAACTCTGCCCTAATGGCAACGAATCTGGAGAGCAGTCTGCTCAAAGCGAGACATGATTTAAGACAAATTTTCATACCCAAAATTCAGTCAAACTGGCACTTTGTCATCTTTCAATTAGTGTAGGTTGCACGTGTGGGTTTGCACCCACTGACTATTATATCCCTTAATCATGTGGAGGCTGCTGCTGCTGCTGGTGGTTGGTGTGAGAATGGGTGAGACGTGGTGCACTTGCCATCTGTCCCATCGTGCCAGGTCTCCGGCTGTGTCCTCAAACCCACTTATATCGGCATGTGCGTCGCAGTCCCCCCTCCTCCTTTGCTAACACACACATACACAAAGACACACACACACATGCAGCTGGGGTCAGACTCCAGCCAACATGGCTTAGCCTAAGCTGACTTGTTCTGTTTACTATTATTTATATTGGTTCTCCCTACTTGGCGACCATGTCCATATAAAGTGCCAACTCCAGGGTGGCTGTATATGACAAGCACGTACCGTCCAGGTCTGAGAACAGGTACAGGGATCACGTAGTAGCATTTATTTTCTCTGTTTTGTCAACTCTTTGGTGTTGAGTAAAGATAGGGGAGCATGTTAACACTGACAGGCAGCAATTACCTGTCACTGCTAACACTTCAAAGACTTTTAATGTGAGGATTGATTAGAAGGGGAGCACTCCTGCATTTATCAAGCAGTTATGTGTTTTTGTGTGTGTGAGCTTTTTGGTTGAGTGGGGGCTGGGTGCTGGAATAAAGCAGCTTTGTGCCTTGTGAACTTGAGCCACAAGTGCCAGCTGGCAGGCCGTTATGCAATCACAACAGAGATGTACACATGCAATACATGCTGCATAATGGCCACAATGTCGCATCCAAACCCACATTCACGTGACACCCACACCTCACTGTCTCCCTGGGGCACCTTACTGTGACTCCACCGGTCCCACAAACAGACACACCCACCTCCAGACTGAGGAGTCAGAGGATGAGATGGGGTGTAATATGAGGCTGAGGGAGATTATTGCTCCCATCTTCACCTCCCTCTCTTAACTGCAGCGGGGATTGACAGCCAGGCTTATGTCAGCGACCTCATTTCCTGCTTATTTGGGATGTGCTGGTCCTGATGAGAGATCCCCAATAACATCTGTGATCAGACTGACTTTACTCAAATTGTATAAGTGCATTAAAACTACACACTATACATAGACTGTACTTATGATCTGTAAAGTCTTAAGTTTTAAATGATCTGGAGACTGTGTTTTTGTGTACCGGTGTGACAACTGTTGTATTAGTAATTTCTGGCTGCAGGGAGTCTAGCTGACTCAACCTCAAGAATGCGTGTGGGCAGGTTTTTGACATAATGTCTCCAACGCAAAGTGTGTTCATAAATAATATGGTTGCAAACTGTGGGAGTGCCCGTATGAATGTGTCGTAAAATGAGTTATTACCTTACAAGCCCTGCTGATTGTGGTTGTGTTAGAACCGGTCTCAGTGCCTTGGTTTAATCAAGAGCCGTCCACACTAGAGCCCTGTACAGGACTGTTTTCCCAATCCTGCTCCTGCTTGCTCCCGCTGGATTTCTGACCAATACCGCCCACTCCTGCAGAGTGTTTTCTCTATTCCCACCCAATACCACAGGGTGTGTGTCAGCTCCCGCCTGCATCCCCAAACATTCTCATTATACATGCACACGCAATAGATTGATTATCATCAGTTTGAGACTGCACCCGTTCCACAGGGAAAACACTGTGTTTTACCGTGGTTTTAAGAAAGATATCCATATCTGTCTGTAATAAGTAATGACATTACATTCTAGTGCATAATTTACATTCATAATTGGTGCAGCAGTTAGCATTGTCACCTCACAGTAACAGGGTTCCTGGTTCAAACCTTGGGGTGAGGGAGCCCCTAGTGCAGAGCCCGCATGCTCTCCCCATGCTGGCGTGGGTTTTTTTGGGATACTCCAGTTTCCTCCCACAGTCCAAAGACATGCAGGTTAGATTAAATGGTGACTCTGAATTGACAGTAGGTGTGAATGTGAGCATGAATGGTTGTCTGTCTATACGAGTCCTGTCCTACAATAGTCTGGTGGCCTGTCCAGGGTGTACCCCACCTCTCGCCCAATGTCAGCTGGGATAGTCCTGCAACGCTAACTATAACACTAACGACGTGAGCATCCACACTAATGAACAATAGTGTTCTGTAAACAGAGGCGCTATATCGAGCGCAGTACGCTCCTGCTGTGACTCCCTGTGGGATTTCGTTTGGCTGTCAGTGTTTTTAACATTCTACAAATCACTCTGAAAGTGATCACAACAAGTTTGTTTCACCACTGTTGTTGTCGTTATTGTTGTGGGGTGGACTCCACCATCCATTTGAGTCAGAACAATTTTTAAAGGTCGAGTGTGAAGGATTTAGTGCCATCTAGCAGTGAGGTTGAAGACTGCAACCAACTGAAACTTCTCCTATTTTACAAGCCTGGAGGAGAACTATGGTGGCCAACACAAAAACGCAAATGGCCCCAGCTAGAGCCAGTGTTTGGTTTATCCATTCCAGGCTACTATAGTAACAGCATGGCCAACTGCATGTAAGAGGATCCACTCTGTATGTATATATAAATGGCTCATTCCAAGGTGACAGAAATACAACGATTCATAGTTTCAGGTGATTATACACTAAAGAAAACATACTTACCCTAAATCCAACACACTGGACCTCTAAAACGATATGTTAATAGTTACTGTGATACTTATTGGTGTGGATGGCCATTCACGCCTAAAACACATCAAGCAGCAGTGAAGTGTGCCCTGTGGTGAGCTGCCATGCAGTGTTTATGGAAAGTCGCAGGCTGTTCCGAGCTGCGGCCATTTGATTCTGAGGCAAAGTGTGGCCAAACTAAATGTTTAAGATATTTCAACTTTTAGCAGTGAATTGCAGCCAGAGAATATCCACAACCAATTGGTAAAGAGTCCTGTGACATGTCAACCTGTGTTACGAAGAATTTCTTCACAGCCTGAAAAACATGAACACGCCTCTCGGCTGTAGAAAAATGTAATTATTGCTGGCATGCTGTGTTCTCAAGTCAGATTTCTTTCTTCTGGCTTAATTGTAGGGTTCAAAAATCAACTGAACTTTGATTTTTTTTTTATATATATATATATATTTTTTTTTTTCTTGGTATTTCTGATTTGTAAAATGCTTGTGGAAAACAGAGACTGATAAAAATCTGAAGTCTTGAGTCAGGTGAAAACTTTAACGCTGGGATTTACACGTTGTTACCCGAAGCACCAGCAGAACCCAGCTTCCTGAAATATTTGACATTTGATCAGCTTGTGTTGTAAATCAGTAAAAGAAAAGTCCTCAGGGATGAAGCCTAAAGTTGTCTTTGTTCTCACAGGAAGATCTGTGTACACTGCAAGTGTGTGCGAGAGGAGCATGCAGTGCGCTCGGTTCCGGGCCAGCTGGAAAAGATGATGACGAAGCTGGTATCAGACTTCCAGAGACACTCCATCTCCGACGACGACTCGGGCTGCGCCTCCGAGGAGTACGCATGGGTCCCACCTGGGCTCAAGCCTGAACAGGTAAAAACTGGGGTGCCGAGCAGACGCACAGTCAAGACGAAAAGTAATGCACGATGCACACTTCACGATCCACTTGGACATGTTCGTACATACACAAACAATTACAGAAAAAATATTCAGTGTTTTTGATTTATGAGCGCAGTTGAATAAATTGCTGTATAAATGAGTCTCTGTACGCTGTCATTTATGCTCTCTATGTGAACACACTTGTCTCCTCACAGGTCTACCAGTATTTTAGCTGCTTGCCGGAGGACAGGGTGCCTTATGTGAACAGTCCAGGAGAGAGATACCGAATCAAGCAGCTGCTGCACCAGCTGCCAGCCCACGACAGTGAGGTAATAACACTGTGTGTTACTGTCTTTGGCTTCAGTCCTGGTGCACTGTAGAAGGGTGGCGACATGACAAATACATACAGTCATTCAGTCTAGCAAATGAACCAAATCACAGTACAACGGTACTTTATTATCGTTGAGTCCAAACTTTATTTCAAACTTTACATTGATGCTGTTTTAAAGAACAGTAAACTGGGCGTTCTTTATATTTCCAAACATTGTTTTGTCTTTTAATGTCAGGGGAAAAACAGATTATGCTGATATTGTGTTTCATAATAGTACTACTGTTACTACTGTTTGCTCACAAAATGATCATTTGTATATCCATAATTTATTCACCTTGTGTTATGGTAAACGTGTGAAGAAAACTTTATTTTTCCTGCATGCCTTCACTGTGAACAAAGAATTTAAAAACAGCAAATGTTCTTGATAAATTGGAGTAAAAGGGGACGACGTTTAACAACAGCAAAACTAAATCAAAACATTTGTTAAAGGCTCTCGCACAACTCGTGCAGTATAATCCAAGTCTCACTTATTCACTAAAACCTTCCTTTCTAAAACACTTCCACATTAACAGTCTCGGATGGACAAGAAGGGCGAGAAATGCACCTGGGCGAGTGCATACGTTTGAACTCTAGTCAGTACAATACACAAACAGAAGTCAAATGCACGTACTTGCTTGCACAAGTGTTTTAAATAGTAATGTTTTGATGAATGTATGTGTTTGGGTAGGGCTGAGAATACAACTGGAAAAATGAGACTTGGCTTATACTGTACGAGTTGTGTGAGAATTTGCAAATGGATGTGTTGATAAAGTTTTGTTGTTGTTTTTTTACTTCAGGTCATCAGGTATTTTCTCCATGTTTGGATTGTTTAGTTTTTTACAAATTCAAGGTAACACAGGGTGAGTAATTGATATACAAATGGTAATTTTGTAGGTGAAGTATTCCTTTAAATTTGCAACTGTTTATGTTATTTTTAAAATGTCTGCTTCATGCCCATTATCGTGGTTTGTATGAGTCTCTTAAAGCCAGAGGAAATTGCTTCATATATCCCTGTCATTAATAATCATTGTTTTATAGTTATATTTTGTCAGAATAATGTACCATTACACATTAAATCCATATCATATTTTGGATTACTCCAAACTTTATTTTATAACTAAAAATCCAGCTGCTTCTCATGCTCACAGGATCCTGTTGCAAACATGATGATGCATCCTAAGAGGCATATAAACAATTCTAAATGTTGGTTATTAAATAAATGAGGTTGAGAAGTCATGTTTGTTTGCACATGACAACAAGAATATCTTTGTCTCCTGCAGACTCAGTACTGTAACTCTCTGGACGAGGAGGAGAAGAAGGAGTTGCGTTTGTTCAGTCAGCAGAGGAAAAGAGAAAACTTGGGCAGAGGCGTCGTCAGACTCTTCCCAGTAACTATGACTGGAGCCATCTGCCAACAGGTAGAGCAACATTTTTTTTTTATGTTCAGAAAACGTAGCAGATTTCCTAATGAGACAGGCCAATATAAAGCTCAAAAACACCAGTAGCCTTGTATGATATTAATGCATTCAAGTGGAACCTATTAAAAAACATGAGATCCGTGCAGTAGAGTTGTTTTATAGGACTGAAGAGCGTTCAGGTGCAAGTAGGTGCAGGCATAGCTCAGGGGCCACAGCATGCTGGGATTTAATGATTACAGGGCTGTATAACATTCAGCATCTGACTTCCTTCCCTTTGCACCACGCCCCCACCCCCATGCCAACCAAATCTATTTTTCCAGTGTGGCAGACAGATCTGCGGTGGAGACATAGCGGTGTTTGCCAGTCGGGCAGGACACAGCAGCTGTTGGCACCCTCAGTGTTTCCAGTGTGCCACCTGCAGCGAGCTGCTCGTCGATCTGATTTATTTCTTCCAGGACGGACAAATCTACTGCGGCCGGCACCACGCTGAGAGGCTCAAGCCCCGCTGCCAGGCCTGCGATGAGGTGACTGTCTCATTCAGATCCCCAACCTGTTTTATTAACTGTCAACAACAGCAGGAGGTTACAGCAGGTCTCTAAAACCAAAGTGTAGTGGGAGTCAGAAAGCAAGACACTGAGTATCCTGCCAGTCTAACACTACTTATACTGAGCTCATACCCAGTTTCCAGTTTCCTTTCTTGCTCTCAAACTGTCCACTGAAGGCAACATTTTTAGAAAGATCCTTTAAGATATCCCCAAATTTATCATAAGGACCTGTCGTGTTATATCATTGGTATTTGTAGAGAGATATTTGCAAATTTTTCTGGCGGTCTCCTCTTGTTTTGAATGGCCTCTCAATGTGACTTAAGAGATTAGTTGACGTAGTCGACTAATGGATCTGCCACGACTGACCTACAAGAACCCAGAGGATGGCTAAGCCTGCAGCAGGGTGCCGATAGCATCTTTTTTTCCTATCTTGTTAACCCAAATCCTCAGCACTCATTTTTACAGCTGATTTGTTTACTCCTGTACCCATGAAATCATCACTGCTGTGCCGAGTGACCTCTCCGTCTCCCTCCTCTCTTTTGCTGCTGTGTCTCAATCCTAGATTATTCTGGCAGATGAATGTACGGAGGCAGAAGGGAGATACTGGCACATGAAGCACTTCTGTTGTTTTGAGTGCGAGGCTGCGCTGGGCGGTCAGCGTTACATCATGAGGGAGAGTCGACCGTACTGCTGTTCCTGCTATGAGTCCCTGTATGCAGAGTACTGCGATACCTGCGGAGAACACATAGGTACTGAGTTAACTTTAAAGGAACTTATTGACTGGGTTCTATACAGCTTTCCGTCTTATTTGTGGTGCTTTTAGTCTTTTTTTTGTGCTTTTTTCAGTCTAGATTGATTTGGTGTTATTTGCTGAGTGTTGGAGATATCAGCTGTAGAGATGTCTGTCCTCACTCCAATATAATGGAACTAGATAGCACTCGGCTTGTGGTGCTCAAAGTGCCAAAGAAATACATTTGAGAAACTCAACAGCAGTGTTTCTTTCTAGAAATTATGACCCGGTTACTCAAGATTTAAGTGATAAGTGTATAAATATGATGTGTCACTAATACTCATGCATTTATATTTAAAAAAGGCAATCAAAACTGCGGAGCTGCTGACATGTTTACATATTGTATACATAGATTAAGATAATAGAGCTCAATGTGCAATCATGAAATCATTTTTTCCCAGGTATTGATCAGGGCCAGATGACATACGAGGGTCAGCACTGGCACGCTGTGGAGTCGTGTTTCTGCTGCGCTCGCTGTCGACTGCCCCTGCTGGGACGTCCCTTCCTCCCTCGAGGGGGGCTCATCTTCTGCTCCAGGCCCTGCTCGCTAGGCGAGGACCCCAACAACTCCGACTCCTGTGACTCTGCTCTGCAGAGCAAACCGCCTCAGCACAGACGCTGTGAGACAGCAGGGAAACACCAGCAGCCACAGTGTGGTTCCCCTCTGCAGCCACCAGAGGGCATCACCCCTCCTATAACTCCTGCAAAAGACTGCATTCACACTGCAGTGGGAAACAGAGGTGATGATGGTACACTGGTGTCATACTCACATTATGTAGGTCACACTGCTGAGAAATGACCCTGTGAGTATCTTGTAGACTATTCTTACACTTTTATTCTCTCTGCTTCTCTCAGGGGTTCACTGCACTGCTCCAGTTCAAAACGGACTGCCTTCACCCAGTGGTCATCCTCATCCAAGAGGCTCCTACTCACCTCTTCCCCACATCCATCTAGGAAATGGCTTAGGTCCATCTTGGCCCAGCGATCTTCCACATTACAGTTTACTGCCAGGAGACTCTGGCGTCAAACCTCCTGTCGGTGGAGAGCTCAATGGAAATACTGGACTAACTGGTCTGAATTCAAGAGGAACATCTACTGCTAAAGACTGTAGGAACTGGGTGGAAAGGACGAATCAAGTTATGCAAGGTATCGGAAATTTCTGATACTTCACACACTTATACAAACAAACATGGTATCAATATTTCATATTTAATCTCCTGATTTTCTCTCTGCAGTGTTTCCTCCTCAGAAAAACTCCCACCTCATTTCACCTGACTCGCCTCCCCTCCCACCCAACAACCCATCCATACTCCCACCTCCTCTGCCCCTGAAGTCTCGTGACCTGATGCCCCAGGACTCACCCCCTCCCCAAAACCTCCCCCAGGCAGAGGACAGACCCTCTGACTCTCCGCCCCCGCTGACTCGAAGTGGCACAGCGAGGGTCAGCTTCAGAGAGCCAATCAGCAGCAGTTACTCTGTTGACGAGGATGAGGATGAAGAGGAGAATGAGGAGGGGCTGCCAGAGGGCGAGGAGAATCAGCAGGAGGAAGACGAGGTGGAGGGAGGTTTTGGAAGCAGGTTGCACCTGCAGAAAGGCATCCCACCACAGATGGATCTGCTGGGTAAGAAAAGGCTCCGAGTCCACCACATGTCCCTCTGACCACATTTCTGCACTCCTACTAAATAAGGTGTTTGATACTGTCGGCCACAGCATCCTGTCTGTTATCAACTATTGTCACTCTACAGGTTGTTTTCCTTCTTGCTTTAAGCACACAGTGGCTCAGACAGTCCTTAAAAAACCCAACTTGGACCCACATGTTTTATCTAATTTTACACCCATTTCCAAGCTAGGAAAAGAGTTTGCCAACAATGTTGTCCCTTTTTAAGCAAGAACAAAATATTGAAAGCTTTTCAATCTAGTTTAAGGATGCTACACAGCACTGAATTTGCTCTTTTAAAAGTTCACAATGATTTGCTAGTAGCAGCTGCTGTGCTGTTCTGATACTTTTAGACCTTCACAGGGCATTTGATACAGGCTCATCATTAACTTAGTAGACTTGAACAATGGGTCAGGATCCAGGAAACAGCCTCAAAATGGTTCAAGTCATATCTGAACAATAGATGTTTCTCTGTTGGTGTGGGGAATGCTTCTACCCCCTCAGTCCCCATTACCTCTCTGGTCCCTCGGGGCTATGTCCTTTCTCCTCTCCTCTTTTCTCCTCTCCTCTTTTCTCCTCTCCGCTCCTCTCTGCTCCTTTCCTTTCCTTTCCTTTCCTTTCCTTGGTGGATGATACCCACCACCTATACCTCCTGCTAAAAATCCACAGCACTCAGTCTCTGCAGCCCCTATTTGACTATCTCCAGGTCATTAACGATCAAATGTCCCAAAACTACTTGATGCTTGATGAACTGAAAACTGAACAGCTCTCTATGACCTCCAAAATCCACCAGGATTCTGCCCCCTGTCATCCTTTGTAAATCGTGTGCAAACTAAAAACCTTGGGATAATTTTTGATTCTGCATTTAAGTTTGACGAACAGATAAATTCCGTGGTGCAGTGACACAGTTTGAGGGTGCAGTTTGGTAGAAATAAAATACTTTCTGAATGAAACTGCTCACAACAAGGTCTGTAGATTATCTTTAGTAACTGGGTCATAATTTCTGGAAACAGACATTGCTGTTGAGTTTTCAAAAATATATTGTGGTGCTTCAACTAAATATTATTTTCATTGTCAATTAATCTGTGAGCAGCAGCTTTTTCCATCTGCAAGACTTTATGAAAGTGAAACCCTGTTTTTATTGTTCCAAGATTGTAAAAAACCATGCTTTTATGACTCTTCACTCTCACGTCTGCAACATGTGCAGAACGCTGCTGCATGGTTTTTAAGTAGTTCCTGTAGATGTGAGCATATTTTCACCGCACTCGCCTCTCTCCACTGGCTCCCTGACAGTTTTAGATTTTATTTTAAGACTTTACTATTTGTCTATAAAGCACTTCACAGATTGGTTCCATTTTACTTATCTGACCTTTAAATTCCCTATACCCTACCAGAGTCACCCAGGTCTTTTGTCTAGTCACTTCTGGTCAGCCCTAGGGCTCAGCGGAAGCTCAGGGGCGACGGCGCCTTCTCAGTCTCAGGCTCCAGTCTGCCCCACCACATAAGACAGGGGTGTCCAAACCTTTCTGAGTGGGGGCTAGCTGCTTCTCACATTATAACAAACACAACTGTTTCATCCTCTTCTTCTTCTTTTCATCTTGCTTGTTTATCATCTCCATGAAAACACATTAGTTCTGTCTGCGTAGTTCCTACTTGGTGCATGACTACAAACTGTATGATAATCCTGCCATGAGCGGAAACTGGAAAGATGCCAAGTAAACTTGATTAACCAGTACTGTATGGCAGGCCACATATAGTGTATTTAGAAAGACAAGCCGCAGGCTGTTTGAATCTGTCTGAGCCGGGCCGGACTTTGGACATACCTGACATAAGATTTGCCACCTCTACTGAGTCGCTCAAAGCACAGCTGAAGATAACAGAGATAGACGTGCAATCATTTCTGTCTTTTTTAAATGTAATTTAATGACTAATACTAATCAGCCTCCTATAATTGTTGTTCACTAGTTTTTGCTTCACTCATCAATTTTGTCTTTGTCTCTGCCGAGTATATATGTAATTTAGCTTGAGATCTCTTCACCTGTTTTCATGCTGCATATATTTGTAAAGCACTTTGGTCAGCTCATGTTGTTTTAAATGTGCCATAAGAATAAATCTGACTTGGCTTTTAAAAAGGAGAAAATTCGCTGACATCAAATTTGGGAATCAAATTAATTTTGTCACAATGTCTGTTTCCACTCAGATGGATCCTCTTACCATCAGCGGAGTTTGCGTCGAGGTTGGAGCCGCTGCCGCATCCCCTCTGACCCCGCGCTCCACCCGGGAGCAGAGAGGCGCTCCCGACGCTCGCGGCCCGACCGTCCTCGGCTGGACACCCTGGACTGGAGAAGCGAGAAAGAGAGGGACAACCGGGGCTCTGCTAACACCTCCTCATTGACCCTCCAGCTGGGCCACTACAAACACGAAGACTCCTGCTCCACGTGCTCTTCATCCTCAGACTCAGAAGAAGAGGGCTTCTTCCTGGGACAGCCCATTCCTCTTCCTCCGCAGCTCAGGAAGCAGCAACCTGAGGCGAGCAAAGACAGAGAGGAGGAGGAGGATCGGGAGGTGCAGAGAGACAGGGGACTGAGAGGCAGCATAAGGCGGAGGAGAGCTCACAGCCTTGGTGCAAAG
Source organism: Cephalopholis sonnerati (assembly GCA_019142605.1). Taxonomy (NCBI): domain Eukaryota; kingdom Metazoa; phylum Chordata; class Actinopteri; order Perciformes; family Serranidae; genus Cephalopholis; species Cephalopholis sonnerati. The sequence goes on along the minus strand of JAGQAX010000011.1, from coordinate 9,351,398 downwards.
GACAAAGATAAAAACTGTGCTATCTCCTAACCCCTAACATCAAAACATAGCATGTTATTTTCTAAATTATGGTGCACAAGAACAACTAATGGTCCTTCATTACTCTGGTATTCAAGCTGTTTATCAGTTTTATGACGGTGACTTAGAGTTCAACACACAGCCATTGTTCCTGACACACTACATAGCAACAGAAGCACAATGAACCTCAGAAAAGTCACAACGTTTAGCTTCACGGTATTGACATGTTACAGTGTAGAAATGTGAGTGTATGAATCATGTAAGTAGTGATGAATGTGGAGTGATTTTTGTTGTAACAGCCAAGCCGAGGACTCACACCTGTGTCGCAGTTTATTTGAACACAAACTGCTGTGACCCTGAAGTGAAATGCTCTTGAACGTCACCATGATTTACATATGCAAACTTTCAGTAGCATGTACGACCAGGAACTGACAGCTCATTCCTCCATCATGGTTTGGAAAAGAAATACTAAATTTATCTTATTTTTAACTCCACTGTAATCATCTTTCTGTGCTCTTATGTGCAATTTCTATATGGCTGTAAGGTATTACAGTTATGAAAGCTAAATGGCCAAAATATTACTGTCAAAGTATCACACAAAGGAAAATTTGAGTAAAATTTAGAGATTAAAGGGACAGTTCACCCCCAAATAAAAAAACCTATTTTTCCTCTTACCTGTAGTGTTAATCAATCAAGACTGTTTTGGTGTGAGTTGTTGAGTGCTGGAGATACTGGCAACAGAGATGTCTGCCTTCTTCTCCAATATACTGGAACTTGACGACACTCAGGTTGTGGTGCTCAAGGCGCCAAAAAAATAATTTGAAAAACTCAACAGCAATGTCTCTTTCCAGAAATCATGACCCAGTTACTCAAGATAATCCACAGACCTTGTTGTGAGTAGTTTCATGTAGGAACTGTTTTCTTTCTACCAAACTACACCTGTGTATCCCCACACAGATAGAAGAATGCGTCTGCTCATGGACAAGAGGCTCGTGACAGTGTGAGATGAAAACGTAAATGGTGCCCTCCTCGGCTGAGCTGTAACATTCACTCAGTAGTGCTAGATGAGCTAGCAGTAGTTGTCTGCTTCGTCCTGTGCAGCGATGCGGTTGGCAGGTGTCCTTTGGTAGAAAGAAAATAGTTCCTACATGAAACTACTCACAACAAGGTCCGTGGATTATCTTGAGTAACCAGGTCATGATTTCTGGAAAGAGACATTGCTGTTGAGTTGTTTGACATTTTTCACAATTTTCTGACATTTTATAAACCAATCAGTGTTTGTCAGATCCCAAAATCACATCCTCAGTTGTCTTGTTTTATCCACAACCCAAAGATATTCAGTTAACTGTCAAGAAACCAGATAATATTCACATTTACAAGGCTGGAATCTTAAAAAAATGAATTGAAATTACCCAAACCAGTTTAGATCAATTCAGTTTTATATTTACAACCTAATATCACAAATTACAATTTGCCTCAGAGGGCTTTACAGCATATGACATCCCTCTGTCTTTGGACCCTCACAGCAGATAAGGGAAAAACTCCCGAGAAAAAATGGTAGAAACAACCAATGAATAGATTAGTTGCTGAATAATGTAATAGTCAACAACTAATCTATGAAACATTGCAGCTCTGCCTGAAAGTGCGGTATCTAAACATTAATGGCGTCCTCCTCAGCTGAGCTTTGATGTTAGCTAGCTCTGTAGTGCGACGTGAGCTAGCAGTAGATGCACGCTTCCTACGGCATAGTGATATGGTTTGGGGGTGTAACTTGGTAAAAGAAGATAGTTCTTACATGAAACTGTGGATTATCTTGAGTAACTGGGTCATGATAACTATTTCAATAGAAATATTTTTGGGGGCTTTTTGCCTTTATTTGATAGGACAGCTATAATGTGAAAAGGGGAACAACATGCAGCAAAGGGCTGTGGGTTGGAATCAAACTTGCGGCCGCTGCAGCAAGGACACAGCCTTTGTACCATGGGTCATGATTGCTTGAAAGAGACATTGATGTTGTGCTTTTCAATTGTATTTTTTGGTGTTTTGAGCACCACAAGCAGAGTGCCATCTAGTTCCATTATACTGGAGAGAGGGCAGATATCACACTCGACAACTCACACCAAAACAATGTATACTGATAAATAGCACTATAGGTAAGAGGAATTATATGTATTTTGATTTTGAGGTGAACTGTCCCTTTAAGTTTGTCCATACAAAACACTGCAAAATGTGTATATATTAATGTCTTTAATCAAAAAAAACACTTGTATGACTTTAAGGTCATTTATTTTTATATACTTGGTGTAGGTCGCTGTTCTTTCTTGTTCTATTTCGGGTAAAAAAAATAAAGACTATAACTTCTGTTTCTCTGACTTTGTGAGACAACTTTACGGTGACATTAAATTTGTCTTAACTGTTTGTCTTGCTGTGTACTTCCTTCCACACTTTATACATAACTCAACATCCAACCTTTGACCAGCTCAAAGTGTGTCAGCAACACAGATGAACTATGACACCTGCAAACAGAAAGTCCTTATCACATAACCAGCAGCACAAAACAATAGAAAGGTCACGTGACCAAAGAGAAGTCAGTTTGTATCCTTGTTGGAGACAGATTGGACCAATCAGGAAGAGGGGGCGGGCTCAGGAGGAGCACACATGAGTTGTCAAACAGGTTTGTCTTGAGCTGCTAATTTCTCACAAACGCATTCACACAGATTCTCCTCAGCAGGACAGCACTGTGTGTTCGCTGGCCTCAAACTAGAAACCCAGGAGAGACTCAGGAGATCAGCAGGGACTGTCAAGGTGAGTTTTCTGTAGATATACCAAACTGAAGAAAAAAGAACTCAGCAGCTAACCCACACCTTCATACAGGCAGAGCTGAGCTTGTCAGGGCAAGACTTGGTGGAGGCCTTGAGTACATGTGGGACATTTTTTCTGTTGTTTACCTGCCTCTCTTTGTGTCTCTGTGTCATCAGTCTTCCTGCTTTGCTCCATGTTTGTCATTTACCCTCAGTGGGTCAACTTGCTGGCACTTGACTCAGAAACTTTAAATTAGTGGCTCTATCTTGGTTGGTCTGACTCAACTCTTGACATTCCTGTTTGCTTTGTCACACACCAGCCTGCTACCTTTTAATCATATATATCCCACTGCTGGATGTCCTTACTGGTGGTACACTTTGTTTTTGTGAAGTGGGGGAGACTTCAGGTAAAGATCGGAGATAAAGAAAGTTTCACAGCTCTATCAGCAGGAGTTTGGCCTGGCTCAGACTGGAATGGCAAATATGTGGAGAATGTGACTGGCCGATGCCGACTATTTCAAACACACACGGTATCTTAAGTGTATACCAGTGCCTGCATTTACCAAGTTCATTATTAGGGACTCCTCCACAGTTTGAGGCTTAAAGGGTAACATTGGTATTTATTTCTAAACCTGGACCCATTTCCCCATAAGTGACCTAATGGGAACAACTATTTTCTAAATTGGTTCAGTATGGGGAGAAAGCACTGCAGCTGGCAGCAGCGAAACAGACTGCAGTGTAATCACTTAGGGCATTTGTGCAGTGCCAATTTTAAGTCCACTAAAAGTGCTTATTTTTGCCACTGACAGATTATTATAAGTGTCCGACAACTTATAGAAAGGATTCCCACTGAGACAGAGCTTTTTGTTTAAGAGTAAGATTCTTTTTGTTTAACCAGAAACAGTGCCAAAATCACTATTGGCAAACTCACCAGACTCCATTTAAATAAACAGGATTTTTAGTGTGTGTCGAGCCAGCAGCAGCATATTTTCATATCTAAAGCCTCTTTCCCACTGGTCAAAACAAAACATAAACACCTGCTAACATCTGGATTTTGTCTTCAGCGTTAAAGGTTACAATCTGCATTCACTCCCAGGACAGTTGACTCTGCTATAGACACCATAGGCAACAGGTAGTGTGTCGGGCTTTGAAGCTAATTTTTGTAGTGGCCAAACTGTGGTACTTCAACTTCTAGGGTCTGTCATGTGATGCCCTTTGGCCCAAAAAGACTTTTCCCATTGACTTACATTGTGAAAGAGATGTCTGTGTATCAGTGGATACAGTTTTTTCAGCGTCACAGCCCCTGCAAAGTGACTCGTTCCACTATCACGATTTAATCCATTCAGTCCAGAAACATTTTGAAAGTCTAGGAGAGCTGCACAATTAAATCATTTTGTCCTCATTCAAGTTAGTGGAGCTCCAAACCAGGGGTTATCCATTTGGCTGGCGGAAGTTTGCGGCTCTGTCACACTTGGTCCGCACAGTGCGGAAGTAGTGCCAATAATCTAGAGGTCATCTGGGTCATTTTATACGCAGCATTGAAACCATTATGGCTTCATGCACTACTGAGCAGATCTTATAGGAATGAATGGGGCCCTGCATTCAATGCTGTATCCAGGTCTCTCAATACATCCATTGTAGTCACAGGCTTCAGTTCCAATCGGCTTCGATCAGCAGTGATGGGAATATGACACTTGGGTGGAGGCGCTAACTTTAGCCTCTTTGCCTGCGCGATGCAATGCCGGGCCCCCCCAAATACCATCTGTCTCCATCCAAAAAGTGCTTTAACTCCATTTTGAAAGCTTTGAATTTGAAAGAGAGATTGAATAACTACAAGATATAAAACCATAACACTTTCACTGGCCTCCATGTTGCTTTCCACTATTTAATTTAGAAATACATCGCTGTAGAGACATTCTGTTTGTAGCCTACATGACACACCCAAACCGCACTCACCACAAGTATAAGACACACCCACCAATGCAATGGTTATCTGAACCCTGCTACATCATGAAGGTGTAGTAAACAAATATGAGGCCAAACGAGGGCAGTAATCCACTTTATGTACACTGTACATGTTTGAGCCACAAAAACATTATCTGTATTTGTTTTGATTCCTTTTTAAATGATGGTGACTACATGTAAATAGATGCAGTTTTGTTGTTTGAACACGGGGTGATGCACTCGAACAAGGAAACGCAGGTAATATAGGTAAGGTGCAGGTGATGAGCAGCAGTTGTGTGACGGGGGAAGCAAACAGTTTTTTTTGGACCATGTTAAGTGTAGCAGCATGAAGGGTGTGTAGCGTGTTGAAACTGAAATGTATGAATGGAAACTTACCTTTGACGGACACTGAACGAGATGTAACCCTTCCCACTACCCTGACCCCAATCTTTTAACCTGACACTTCATAGCTAGCTAAATGCTAACTTACATTTTCTGAAGGGCTTTTGCTTCCAGCTGCAGCTACACCTACTCGCTTTACCAGCCTGTTTTCTGGCATGTAACGTCAAACGTGAAGCACCAGAAAAATAAAAGAGAAAGGCATACTTCTCGGCTGCAGAGCTGAGTACATGGCTCTGGTTCACTGGCAATAGGAAAATAGTCCATTGGCTATTTTTAACAGGTTTTCCAGGTTTTAAAAAACCTGCATACACTTGCTAATTTTGGTGAAAAAAGTGTCAAACTGGGTGAATTTAAGGGTTTATTTAAACCAAACAGAGTGTTGGACCAGTGAAAAGATGAACCAAAATTATCAATGTAAGGTTTTTTTATTTATTGATTGACTTATTTGTCGACTGAAGTGTGTTTTACGATTATAAAATTATTGTATACTTAAATGGAGTCTGCTGGGTTTGGCGATGGTGATTTCAAGGATGTTTCTGGTTTAAGATAAAGAATCTTACTCTTTAACCAAAAGTTCTATCTCTGTAGGGATCCTTTCTATAACTGGTCAGACACTCATAACAACCTGAACCTGTCAGTGGCAAAAACAAACACTTCTGGTGGACATTAATTGACAGTGAAAACATTCCCTGAGGGCTTACATTGCAGTCTGTTTAGCAGCTGCCGGCTGCTGTGCTCTCGCTTAATACTGGACCAATTTTAAAAGTTGCTTGGCTCAATACTGGATAAATTCCAAAAATTGCTGTCTCCATTTGTCACTTAGACACAAAAACATGGGAAAACTGTGTTAAAAAATACCAAAGTTGCCCTTTAACACTGGAAACAAACAGAAATGCTAAGTTGAGCCTCTGTGTTGTGACTTTACTTAACCTACAGAGGCTCGTAGTTCAGGAGGAAGGCCGCTACAAACCCTGGCAACTGGCTGCTTTATTTAAAGATGAGGAGCCATTGTTCCCATAGCAGCTGTTGGTGTGTGTGTGATCTGCTCTGTGTTGCCTCCAGACAATAGCTTGTTGACAGCTGTCCTGACGCACCTCCCTGTCACACACACACACACACACACACTTGTGCCACTCTTTTCACAGGCCTTCTACTGACTGAAAATGAAGTGTCAGTTTTATTGTGTGTTTGTCTGCGGAGAGATGGATGACTGAGTGTAATTGTTCAGATCCGTCGGTGCCAGCAGCCAATGAACTTGTAAGATGGAGACGGCTTCAAGCGGGTGATTGGCTGCAGTCTTAAAGACAGGGGAGGGTTTATGGGTGTAGGTGTCTTTGTGGAGTTGGCTGCATCCTGTTTGTGTTAGAGTCTTAAAAGTGTCTGAAGAAGACGCTTGTAAGGTAAATGTTTTGTTGGCTGTTAATCTGAGTTCTTTATTGAGTTGTCTGTCTCCTGAGTGACGTGTCTCTCTTCCACAGGACGTCCAAATGTCAGGAGTTCAACTGAGGTGCTGAGATTACATCTCTTCGAAAATGGGATGGAGCTGATCATGAGGCAGCACACAGGAGACAAGTCAGGAGATTTATTTCAAGGTGAGGCGAAAAGGCTGTGAGGAAAAAGTTGTAAACAGAAAGTGCACAAGGACAGGTACGACTTTAAAAATGCCTTGGGAAACTCAACAACCAGCGAGGCAACCGCCGAGGACTGCTGCAGCTGCTGCGCCCCCTCGCTTGCGGCCCAAGGGTCCAGTGGGGCCAGACTTCTACCAGCAATTCAAGACAGCAGCAGGCAGACCGAAGCAGAGCGCAGTGGAGAGGCTGGAAGCAGACAAGGCTAAATATGTCAAGAGTCAGGAGGCTCTTTCGAAACAGCAGCCGGTCAGACCTCCTGATGTACGGAAGCCTCTTCTGAACCCCGGCACTGCTCTGCGGCCCACCAGGAAGACACCGACGCAAACAAAAACAAAGCAGGAGGGAGTCCAGCTCAACTTGGAGCATCTGAGTAACCTGATAAGTGGTGTGAATGATGGTGTGACTGTGAACTCAGAGGACAGTGACGCTCCTGATGGTGCTGTCACTTCACACAGCTCTCCTCGCCCCACACCTGCAGGGGCGCAGCAGAAAAAAGAGAGGCCGTGTCCTCCTCCTCGTCCCGACTGGTCCAGTCCAGCTAAGGTGAGATTAAAAGCCACTGGACCTGCCCGATTAGTGAGTCCCAGCTCTCCTGGATGTCCAGCTGCAGGGACCGTACGCAGAGTGGACGTCATGCCTCAGGCCAGCCCTGTGAGGACGACCTGCAGACCACCTCAGTACATGCGACAGCCCCTTCAGCCCATCCCTTTACACCCCCAGTTTCCACTCCGCCCAGCAACTTCACACCTGCGTCTCTTCCACACCAGAACAACACCACACCCTTCTCCTCTGAAACCTGTTGTTGCTCCGCCTAAACCTGATGAACTTCCCTCCATTCCAGCTGAACCCCCTGTCCCTTCTCCACCTCCCCCCTGTCTCCCTGTTTTCCCTCCTCCCTCCCCAGCGATCACCCGTTTGTCCTCCACCAGCTCTAGGAAGCGCCCCTCCCTGACCCGGTCTAAATCAGACATGAGCGACCGCTGTTCCCGAGCCGGGACGGAGCTGGAGCGCTTCTTCAACCTGTGCGGTTTGGACCCTGCAGACCTACAGCAGTTGACTGGATCTAGTTCTGACATTGTTTCCATGGCCCGTTTCCGTAGTGTGAGCGCTCCAGGGTCCGAGTGTGCGGGCTCTGGTAAAGAGGATGAAGATGACGATGAGGAGGGTGCTGGCAACACTGCAGAGCGGGTTCCCTATGGTGTGTCAGTCATTGAGAGAATGCAAGAGTGATCAAATGGCTGTATGGACTCCGTCAGGCCAAAGACAATGCAACTAAGAGCACCAATTTATAGGATGGTGTTAAAGGAATACTCCACCCACAAAATGACCTGTCTGTAAATCAGCTCGTCACGCCATGTTACATCAAATTTGTGAAGAAAATGTTTTTGTTGCATGCTGCTGCTTGAAATGGCGAACATGTTGATTTTCTGATTCATTAGTGACAACATTAACAACAGCAAAACTATGTTGCTAAACTATTCAGGAAAACATTACTATTTAAAACTGAACCGAAAGTGAAACTCATTTGTGCTCTCCTCAAAGCCAGACTCCAATACTGAAGTTTTTTAGTGAGAATGCAGTGTTTGGGAAGTACTGAGCATATGACTTGTTAACGAGACTTGGATTACACTGCAGGAGTTGAGTGAGAGTTTATACACAGATGTTTTAATATAATTTTGCTGTGTTAACCCCAATCGATAAATAAATATGTTCGCCATTTTGCAAAGGTTTTGACATGCAAGAAAAACAAAGTCTTCTTCATAAAGGCAAGGTAACATGGCATGACTTTGTGTGACATATTTCTTATATGATTTAAAACTCAAGTAAAAATCTCAGAATGTCAAAACTGCATAAACACAAGGAGTGATGGATCCCATGATTAAACTGATGGTAAGCTGAGTTATATGACTTGATGGAGGCCAACTAATTCAACTTTTATTTGGTTCCCTTGTTTGTTTTGATTATTTTTATTTTTATTTGTTATTAAAAAAACAGGAAGGGTTATTTTTACTCTGAGAACGTCTTCAATTTTCTTGTTATTTTGACTTGAAATGTTCTGTTTTGTGTTTTTCAAAATGGGGATGTGGAAGTTTCATCTCTGGTCATGATCACATAAATTAAAAACATTAAAGGTTGAATGATGAAAGCATTTTGTTTGGTGCTCATTACAAGGATACATTTATTTCCTCAGAGGGATCAGAGCACAGGGTCGAACTCTGATTTGTTTTTATGTAATCATAGGTCCATATTATAAGCCAGTATAAACGTATGTAATTTTTGGAATTGCTTTGAGATAATTGTTATTTTTGGTGATCTCGTGTCAGGCAGGAAGAACAGGATCAGCAGGCTTCATTTGATGGAGGAAAGTTTCACTGCCATTCCACAAGAGGTCAGAACAGACCGTACTGACAATCAGATTGTCTAATGAAAACTGAACTTCTTTCCCATTCTTGCAGTAGGAGCTGCTATTGAGAAACATTACTACTGTATTTATTGCAAATTCAAAGCACATCTTGTTGTTTATTAATGCACTTTGTAAAATTCTTAAAAAGATTTCTAAATGTTGCATCCAGATAGATAGATACTTTATTATTCCCGAGGGAAATTAAGGTACCCAGTACCTTATTACAGAACACAAGGTATACAAAGACGCAGATGCACATATGGATAGAAAAAATAAGTTAAAAAAAAAAAAGAGCAACAACACAAAAATAAAAAAAAACAGCAGTGAAATGATAGTCTCATCCAAGGACTACTAAAGAGAGCTGCTACTACAGTAGATATGCTTATGATGGTAGTGCAAATTTGTGGTTGACTTTGTGGTGAATATCTAAATAAATACAAATGTAAAGAAAATGTAAATGCAAATTTGCATTTACATTTTCTTTACATTTGTATTGCATGGTTAACATAACCAGTACCAAAGGTGTGGACTTGAATCACATGTCTTGGACTCGAGTCATGAATTTGATGACTTGAGACTCGACTTGTAAAGAGACTTGCAACTTGGACTTTAACATCAGTGACTCATGACTTCACTTGGACTTGAGCCTTTTGACTTGAAAAGACTTGCTACTTTCCCCAAAAAAGATTAAAAAGTATGTTATTAAGGAACGCTCTGTATCTTTCTCTGTGTATGTGTGCTTGTGTGTGTGTGTGTGTGGGGGTGTGTGTGTGTGTGTGTGTGTGTGTGTGTGTGTGTGTGTGTGTGTGCCATCAGTACAACATCCAATCAAATTAGATCCACATTGTTTTGATCAGACAGCATCCATCCAATCAAGTTGCAGGACAACCAATTAAAAGGAACTGCCAAACAACGCACCAGTTGGTAAAAACAATACCGAAGATAGTTTCGTTCGGGTATAAAAACTACTAGGTGGTCAACAAAAAAAAAAAAAAGTATGCAAAACATGCAGGACGAAGATTACAGACGGAGACCAACAACTTCTAACTTCATCCGACATTTGAAGTTACACAAAGAACGGTAAGTTCTGAATGAAAGCTAACATTTATTTATTTAAGTAACTTTGCTAGCTGCATAGTTAAATCAATGAGGCTGTAAGTGTAGACTCAGTGTTAACGTTACATTGCAAACATGGTAATCTGTTGCGTCCACTGTGGGTTCACTACCTTACTCGTACTTTTGTTGTTAATTATAACCTAAACTTAACACTTGTCTATATCCTAAACTTATCGGTATCTTAAACTAAACATCACTTGTCTATAAACCCTAATCTATATACTTACATACATTACTTACGTGCTAAACTTACTTATAACTTAAACTTATCACAACTCATCTTCATTCTTAATGTGGTGCTACTTAACAATATCTTAAATTAATCTAAACCTATCATTATGTCTACATACCAAAGCTTTTTTTCAAAGGAGGAAACAATATCCTAAATGTATCATTACTCAGTAACAGTAACAAGAGTAAAAGAAGGAAAGGGCTTCAGGAGGGTCCACCCACCCTAACCCTAAATGACTGAAACACTGAAACTGATTCTGAGGTCCACTACTGATGATGTGTCCTAAATTTTGTTACTTTACTATCATTTGATATTCACTGGACCTACTTTGTCTTATAAAATCTAGACGTTTATCCCAATGTCTAGAGTTTATATGCACTACTCCTACCTTATCAAGCACATTGTTGTTTTACCAAACTTATTTCTACATACTACTTGCATTCAAATAAATGGTCGTGAGACAAATCTGACGTGGGGTCACGAAGGGCAAGCGCCGGCCAGTGCATTTCCTTTGCCTCTCTATACCGAACCGGGCCAGGCCGACGGGCCAAGCTTGGGGAGAGGGATCGACATAAAATTTCCTTCACCTAACCCTCTGGAAATGTTCCATCCAACCAACAACAACTATCTAACACTGCTCTGTAAACTCTTACAATTGCTTTTATCTTGTTTTCAGTTCATTAACTGAGATGTACATTTAAAAAAAAAAAAACACTATAAATCATGATTTTGTAAGAGTATTTCTTGTCTTTTTGAATCATTATAATAATCTAAACACAGCTTTAAAATAGAACAAATGAGTGGAACATTTCCTGGAGACCCTCCTAAAGCCTTTCCTTCTTTTACACTATTTAAATCTATTTTGATGAAGCTTTTTTTAAAACTATATCCTAAACTTACCATTACTTCTTTATGACCTAAACTTCATCACTTATCTATATTCTCAACTTATCAATATTTATCAATAACTCAATAGCTGACCTATTTACAACCTAAACTTACACACTAACCTTGTACACCTGCCAATGTGGCTGGTGGATTCCAAAATCTAGCAATCGTTAAATAGATTACCATTGTCTTTTTGGCTGGTGAGTGAAGCAAATCTAGCAGCCACTTGAATAGTTTACCAGCTTGGCTGGTAGCAGGTGCTAATTTTCAACCCTACTTTGACTTATCATGGCTTAGTTAAACCATAAACTTAACATTACTTATCTATAACCTATATGTTATACTAATCCATATCTTAAATTTATTAATACTTATCAGTATCTTAAATGTATCATTACTCAGTAACAGTAACAAGAGTAAAAGAAGGAAAGGGCTTTAGGAGGGTCCACCCACCCTAACCCTAACCCTCTGGAAATGTTCCATCCAAATATAACAAACCAACAACAACTATCTAACACTGCTCTGTAAACTCTGACAATTGCTTTTACCCTGTTTCCAGTTCATTAACTGAGATGTAATTAAACAAAATCATACTATAGATAATGATTTTGTAAGAGTATTTCCTGTCCTGTTCTTGAATCATTATAATAACCTAAACACAGCTTTAAATGGAACAAATGAGTGGAACATTTCCTGGAGACCCTCCTAAAGCCTTTCCTTCTTTTACACTATTTAAATCTATTTTGATGAAACTTTTTTAAAGAAAGAGTAGGAAAAGAGTCATAACATTAAACTTAAACTAAAAAACTTAATCTATTTTTTTTTTTTTTTTGTATTTTGTTTTATCTTATTGAAAAGAGGAAGGGAAGAGAGTTCAAAGCCTTACAATTACTTATCTATATCCTAAACTTACCATTACTTATTTATGACCTAAACTTAGCTCTTATCTATATCCACAACTTATCAGTTCTTATCAATGTATTAAATGTAACACTTATCTATAGCCTAAAGTAATCAATATTTATAAATATCTTAAACTTACCATTACTTATTTACAACCTAAACTTAACACAGTACCCTAAACTTATCAATATCTTAAACTAAACATCACTTATCTATAAACCCTAATCTATATACTTACATACATTACTTACATCCTAAACTTACCTATAACTTAAACTTATCACAACACATCTTCATTCTTAATGTGGTACTACTTAACAATATCTTAAATTAATCTAAACCTATCATTTTGTCTACATACCAAAGCTTTTTTTCAAAGGAGGAAACAATATCCTAAATGTATCATTACTCAGTAACAGTAACAAGAGTAAAAGAAGGAAAGGGCTTTAGGAGGGTCCACCCACCCTAACCCTAACCCTCTGGAAATGTTCCATCCAAATATAACAAACCAATAACAACTATCTAACACTGCTCTGAAAACTCTTACAATAGCTTTTACCCTGTTTTCAGTCCATAAACTGAGGTGTACATTTTTTAAAACAGACTATAGATAATGATTTTCTAAGAGTATTTCTGGTCCTGTTCTTCAATCATTATAATAATCTAAACACAGCTTTAAAATAAAACAAAGGAGTGGAACATTTCCTGGAGACCCTCCTAAAGCCTTTCCTTCTTTTACACTATTTAAATCTATTTTGATGAAGCTTTTTTTAAAACTATATCCTAAACTTACCATTGCTTCTTTATGACCTAAACTTCACCACTTATCTATATCCTCAACTTATCAATATTTATCAATAGCTCAAGTTTATCATGACCCATTTACAACCTAAACTTACACACTAACCTTGTACACCTGCCAATGTGGCTGGTGGATTCCAAAATCTAGCAATCGTTAAATAGATTACCATTGTCTTTTTGGCTGGTGAGTGAAGCAAATCTAGCAGCCACTTGAATAGTTTACCAGCTTGGCTGGTAGCAGGTGCTAATTTTCAACCCTACTTTGACTTATCATGGCTTAGTTAAACCATAAACTTAACATTACTTATCTATAACCTATATGTTATACTAATCCATATCTTAAATTTATTAATACTTATCAGTATCTTAAATGTATCATTACTCAGTAACAGTAACAAGAGTAAAAGAAGGAAAGGGCTTTAGGAGGGTCCACCCACCCTAACCCTAACCCTCTGGAAATGTTCCATCCAAATATAACAAACCAACAACAACTATCTAACACTGCTCTGTAAACTCTTACAATTGCTTTTACCTTGTTTCCAGTTCATTAACTGAGATGTAATTAAACAAAATCATACTATAGATAATGATTTTGTAAGAGTATTTCTTGTCCTGTTCTTGAATCATTATAATAATCTAAACACAGCTTTAAATGGAACAAATGAGTGGAACATTTCCTGGAGACCCTCCTAAAGCCTTTCCTTCTTTTACACTATTTAAATCTATTTTGATGAAACTTTTTTAAAGAAAGAGTAGGAAAAGAGTCATAACATTAAACTTAAAGTAAAAAACTTAATCTATTTTTTTTTGTATTTTGTTTTATCTTATTGAAAAGAGGAAGGGAAGAGAGTTCAAAGCCTTACAATTACTTATCTATATCCTAAACTTACCATTACTTATTTATGACCTAAACTTAGCTCTTATCTATATCCTCAACTTATCAGTTCTTATCAATGTATTAAATGTAACACTTATCTATAGCCTAAAGTAATCAATATTTATAAATATCTTGAATTTACCGTTACTTAATTATAACCTAAACTTAACACTTGTCTATATACTGAACTTATCAATATCTTAAACTAAACATCACTTATCTATAAACCCTAATCTTAACACTTACCTATAACTTAAACTTATCACAACTCATCTTCATTCTTAATGTGGTACTACTTAACAATATCTTAAATTAATCTAAACCTATCATTTTGTCTACATACCAAAGCTTTTTTGCAAAGGAGGAAACAATATCCTAAATGTATCATTACTCAGTAACAGTAACAAGAGTAAAAGAAGGAAAGGGCTTTAGGAGGGTCCACCCACCCTAACCCTAACCCTCTGGAAATGTTCCATCCAAATATAACAAACCAACAACAACTATCTAACACTGCTCTGTAAACTCTTACAATAGCTTTTACCTTGTTTTCAGTCCATAAACTAAGGTGTACATTTTTTAAAGCAGACTAAAGATAATGTTTTTGTAAGAGTATTTCTTGTCCTGTTCTTGAATCATTATAATAATCTAAACACAGCTTTAAAATAAAACAAAGGAGTGGAACATTTCCTGGAGACCCTCCTAAAGCCTTTCCTTCTTTTACACTATTTAAATCTATTTTGATGAAGCTTTTTTTAAAACTATATCCTAAACTTACCATTGCTTCTTTATGACCTAAACTTCACCACTTATCTATATCCTCAACTTATCAATATTTATCAATAGCTCAAGTTTATCATGACCCATTTACAACCTAAACTTACACACTAACCTTGTACACCTGCCAATGTGGCTGGTGGATTCCAAAATCTAGCAATCGTTAAATAGATTACCATTGTCTTTTTGGCTGGTGAGTGAAGCAAATCTAGCAGCCACTTGAATAGTTTACCAGCTTGGCTGGTAGCAGGTGCTAATTTTCAACCCTACTTTGACTTATCATGGCTTAGTTAAACCATAAACTTAACATTACTTATCTATAACCTATATGTTATACTAATCCATATCTTAAATTTATTAATACTTATCAGTATCTTAAATGTATCATTACTCAGTAACAGTAACAAGAGTAAAAGAAGGAAAGGGCTTTAGGAGGGTCCACCCACCCTAACCCTAACCCTCTGGAAATGTTCCATCCAAATATAACAAACCAACAACAACTATCTAACACTGCTCTGTAAACTCTTACAATAGCTTTTACCTTGTTTTCAGTCCATAAACTAAGGTGTACATTTTTTAAAGCAGACTAAAGATAATGTTTTTGTAAGAGTATTTCTTGTCCTGTTCTTGAATCATTATAATAATCTAAACACAGCTTTAAATGGAACAAATGAGTGGAACATTTCCTGGAGACCCTCCTAAAGCCTTTCCTTCTTTTACACTATTTGAATTTATTTTGATGAAACTTTTTTAAAGAAAGAGTAGGAAAAGAGTCATAACATTAAACTTAAACTAAAAAACTTAAATCTTTTTTTTTTTTGTATTTTGTTTTATCTTATTGAAAAGAGGAAGGGAAGAGAGTTCAAAGCCTTACAATTACTTATCTATATCCTAAACTTACCATTACTTATTTATGACCTAAACTTAGCTCTTATCTATATCCACAACTTATCAGTTCTTATCAATGTATTAAATGTAACACTTATCTATAGCCTAAAGTAATCAATATTTATAAATATCTTAAACTTACCATTACTTAATTATCACCTAAACTTAACACTTGTCTATATCCTAAACTTATCAGTATCTTAAACTAAACATTACTTGTCTATAAACCCTAATCTATATACTTACATACATTACTTACATCCTAAACTTACCTGTAACTTAAACCTATCACAACTCATCTTCATTCTTAATGTGGTACTACTTAACAATATCTTAAATTAATCTAAACCTATCATTTTGTCTACATACCAAAGCTTTTTTTCAAAGGAGAAAACAATATCCTAAATGTATCATTACTCAGTAACAGTAACAAGAGTAAAAGAAGGAAAGGGCTTTAGGAGGGTCCACCCACCCTAACCCTAACCCTCTGGAAATGTTCCATCCAAATATAACAAACCAATAACAACTATCTAACACTGCTCTGTAAACTCTTACAATTGCTTTTACCTTGTTTGCACTTCATTAACTGAGATGTAATTAAACAAAATCATACTATAGATAATGATTTTGTAAGAGTATTTCCTGTCCTGTTCTTGAATCATTATAATAATCTAAACACAGCTTTAAATGGAACAAATGAGTGGAACATTTCCTGGAGACCCTCCTAAAGCCTTTCCTTCTTTTACACTATTTGAATTTATTTTGATGAAACTTTTTTAAAGAAAGAGTAGGAAAAGAGTCATACCATTAAACTTAAACTAAAAAACTTAATCTAATTTTTTTTTTTGTATTTTGTTTTATCTTATTGAAAAGAGGAAGGGAAGAGAGTTCAAAGCCTTACAATTACTTATCTATATCCTAAACTTACCATTACTTATTTATGACCTAAACTTAGCTCTTATCTATATCCACAACTTATCAGTTCTTATCAATGTATTAAATGTAACACTTATCTATAGCCTAAAGTAATCAATATTTATAAATATCTTAAACTTACCATTACTTATTTACAACCTAAACTTAACACAGTACCCTAAACTTATCAATATCTTAAACTGAACATCACTTGTCTATAAACCCTAACCTAAATACTTATATACATTACTTACATCCTAAACTTACCTATAACTTAAACTTATCACAACTCATCTTCATTCTTAATGTGGTACTACTTAACAATATCTTAAATTAATCTAAACCTATCATTATGTCTACATACCAAAGCTTTTTTTGTTTTTTTGTCTTTTTTTTTTTCAAAGGAGGAAACGAAAGAGCTGTACAGAAAGATTATGAAACACTTGTGTGTGGGAATGGAATCACCACTAAGTATCCTATACCTGTGCGGAGATACTTATAGCTCCGCACCGTAAGGGGAAGTGACCCACCATCCCCATACTTCAGCCATCACTTGCGACTGATTAGCAAATGGAACCCAAGCGGGCATAGTTACAGTGGGCCTGCCCAATTGGGAGAGAGTTACCTGCACAGGGAAGTTACTCACCTGCTCCTCTCTCTGCTGCAGATCAAAGGCGAACTGCTGGCGGCGTCGGCGGCTTCTCTCCTGCTCCCTACGCCTCCTTCGCAGCCACCTGGTATGAGGCTGTTAGAGAGATGGGCAGAGGAGGAAAAGGAAGACACAGGTCAAATTAGTTCAGTGAGAGGAATGAGACAAGTCATCTGCCTCCACAAAAGGCAGTGCTCTGTGTGTGTACATTTACAGCAGAGTCTATGGGATGAACTACTTACACCCCGTGGGCCTGGGGTGGATGGCTGGGGGTTGGAGCTCCTCTGTGGCAGAGCAGCGTTCACCTGACGGCCGGAGGTGGACGGCTGAGGGCCGGAGCTCCTCTCTGGCTGCACCTGTGAGTAAGGGCGGGGGAAAAAATTGATTGTTAGATGCATTGCGATGTCGACATGGATGACTGGGCATCTATTCACAAAAGTCAAACATCAAGTATCTAAATAGATGTAAATAACATGATGGTGACTGAACCAAATTTTGTTTGGGTCACACTAGGTATACTGGAGAAAGAGACTGAAAATTGTGTCCCCTTTTCATTCATCATTTAATCGACACCAAATAATTGGAGTCAAATCAAATTGTGAGGTATCCAAAGATTTCCACCCTTACCTGTGAGCCAGAGGTGGACGGCTGGGGTCCGATGGCTCCAGGGCTGCTGTCCTCCTCCCTCTTCCTCTTGTTTCCCTGTTAGTGATATAGAGAGAGGGAGAAAAGGAGACAGTTTGGTTATACTTTTTTCAGTTCAATTCCTGTTAAACTCATGCAGTACAGTGGGATAAATCAAACTAATCATGACATTAGGATAGAGCAGGTCTGACTAAACTGACTTTGTTCATACTATTGCAGAAGTTACTGGTGAATCTACTTTCTCTCAGCTTGTCTGGTCTATTCTTCAGTTACATTTACCAAAAATCACTGAAGCAAATTGTGCAGTATAGATGTGACAGCATCTTAAGTATAGAAATGATTCACTTGATTTTTGCGACCACAACCAAGTTTACATCAGGCTCTGCTTATCCAAGTTTGTTTTTTGTCATTAGCTCCTATTAAAACCTTTGCTTGTGTTATCTTTACTAATGTTGACAGGTAACGGTTTCTGATATAACATGAACATGGGCACAACAGCGCACAACAGGATTGTCATGTTGACACTGTACTGGACAGATTGACACTTTAAAATACACTTTATCGTCAAAGCAGCAACTATCAGCCATTAAATCAATCAGTCTTTATGTCCGTTTCAAATAATTCGGTGGCTTCATTTGAAAGTAAACAACAGTTTCTTCGAGTTCACATTGAACATAACCTGACCAACATGTTGTAAATAAATGCTCAAATTAAGCAATGCATGTCAGCGACATCTTGGGGAAAAAAATCCCGTGGTGCATGAAACATTTTATATTCCAACAATTTCATCATCAAACTTCATCAAATTTCGGTAAAGTTAATTGACGTTAGCTTGTTCGTCCTTGCGTCACAAACGTGAATTCCAGCTTTCCCAACTTTATGTACCATGAGTGGAGACTTGATACAAAAAACGCTTCAAAATACGTTCAAAGAATTTAAAGTTATGTCTTTTGACTTTTTAGTGCCATTAAAGTATTTAAAGTAAGGCCCACACTAATATTTTTAAACAGATAACTGACTTCATGAAATAGAACATCAAGCTAACGCCAATTAAGCTAACAAGCTAATTAATCACTCGACGCCCACAGGCAAATTTATTTCAAAAAACAGTAAAAAGCTCTAAAATAGTTTATAACAGTTCATTTAATTACCCTCTCCATGTTGAAATGGTGAAACTGGGGTCAGTCAGTGGTCAGTTGAGGTCGTTGGTTTTAGTTGGCTTGGAACTTTGTTCGTTCAGACTGTCTCTCTCCGTGTTCAGGAGTGAAATGGTGACTGACGAGCAGAGCCTCAGATATTTATAAACAATCCATAGCAACCATAGAGTCCTAACGTGCTTTCATCAAGTTTTTATTTAAACATGTCAAAGACATATAATAACATATAATACTACTATAATACTATACTACTACTACTCCTGCAATTTGATTTTTTTTCTTAATTTTATTCCTATATATTTCTTGTATATCTTAAATTTAGATAATTAAATAAAAGAATAACATACCCTCATAGCCTACAATAAATAGCGTTCAGTATTTTTTTTTTTATTATTATTTTTGTTTGTTTTACAGCCTGCACTGACATTTGTAGTGCATCTAAATGTTGCATGTCTGCAAAAAAAATCCAGTACAATATCCTGTGTGAGGTTCTTTCATGTCTCTATATAGTTCAGGTTAATACCTTGATCTGCAGCTGGATTCTTCGTGTGTCTGGTGACCAAAGGTTCTCAAGTTCCCAGCAAACATCTGTCAAAGAGCACTGATCTGAAACGGAAAACATCTCCATACAAACAGCCTATATCACACAAGTGCTTCTCTAACATAGGCTGGCATACTGTAGGACAGTGTATGTGAAAACATGCTCTAATAAATATGGCCTAGTAAATACTGACGATATGACAACCACCAATCCTTTTAAAAAAACTTCCACAACATGTCTGATATGGTCATACTGCTCCCCCTAGAGGTGAATACACTATATTACATTTGACAGCTAATGCATTCAAGTCCTTGCTGTGTACTAGTCACCCCTGTGGAAACATTGGTGTAACTGTCTTTTATAAGATGCCTGTATTGTAATTTGTATGTGCTGTATGAGTCAGTCAATAAAAATGAACTGAACTGAACTGATACATTTGGGAAACTGTTCTCACGGTAAGCTTGGCTTTTAGCAGGAGGGTTTTACTAGAGGGTGCTCCTTGTTTAACCTTGACACTTAATAATTTAATGCCTAATTCAAACCCTCCACCTTACCTCAATGGAGACAGAAATCTAAAGAAATGTATGTAAAATGTAAAACAAATCAAAGATGAGGATTCACATTTATTCATTTGATCATAAGTCAAGTTCATCCCCAGACATCAGGTTGAAATCCAAACCTTTTCCAACGGTGGAAAATATTGAGTTATGTGTGTTGAATTAGAAACTAGTTAATGAAATCTTACTCAACAAGATTAAATAAAAAAAACACTCTGACATTAAAACTAAAATACTCAAGTAAGTTTTATTCAGCTTACCCTGAGAAAAGTTTATTTGAGCTTAGCAGAGGTGGAAATACATTTATGTTAATCATGAAAATGTTCAAGTGTAGCAGTGGGCTGATCTTTACTCATATGGTGCAGGCCAAATTTTATCAAACCAACAGAGGCTTATTTAATTCAATGATCAAAAAAGGTCAGTTAAGTGATAGTTGGGGATTTTTTTAAAGAAGGGTTGTATGAGGTACTTTTTCCGACAGGAAAACTAAGTTATACTGCTCGTTGGTCTCATTCTCTCCATCACATCAGAGTCCATTGACAAAAAGAGCAATTTTACCGGTGCACATAGACCAGCAACTCCCATGTGTGCTGGTCTATGTGCTGCAAGGTAAAATTGTCTAGTCTACCTCAGAGCAGCTGCCTTGGACCCAGCCTTTTCTCTGTTGTGGGTGGAGTCGTGATGTCAAGGCAGAGGTGGCACAAAGAGTTAAAGGTAAACATTACTGAGTCTAATGTAACTTTTTTTCCTCATAGTCTGATCTAATTAACTGCAACAATAATTCCGTATTTCAGTCTAACACATTGCATCACCAACACAAATGGTAATAAGTGCTCTTTTGTTTCTGCTATTGTTTTTACATGTTTTGCCAGAGTTGATCCTGCAAGATGCTGCAGAGACTGAGCAACCTGTGCCTCTTGTTGATGAAGAAGAGCAAGAGGACCTTAGAGAAGGAGAAGGGCTGTTTGCTGCATACCATAAGAGGCAGGAGAACGGATGTTGGGACCACTCCAGCAATTTGGTCTTTTGCAAATGCAATGCAGCATAGGGCCCTGACATATAAAAAGCACAACCCTGTTCATTGTCATGTTTCATGTTTCTCCCCCCCTCTCTTTCTCTCTCTCTCTCATGCACATGCTCATGCATCTTCTATTGTCCAGTTTTGGTGAGCCTGTGTGAATTGTAGCCTCAGTTTCCTGTTGTTAGCTGTGCGAGGTACTGTTGCCTTTCTATCATCTTGAACCAGTCTGGCCATTCTCCTCTGACCTCTGGCTTCAGCAAGGCATTTTCTCCCAGAGAACTGCTGCTCACTGGATATTTCCTCTTTTTCAGACCATCGTCTGTAAACGCTAGAGATGGTTGTGTGTGAAAATCCCAGTAGATCAGCAGTTTCTGAAATACTTAGACCAGCCCGTCTGGCACCAACAAGCATGCCATGTTCAAAGTCTCATAAATCACCTTTCTTCCTCATTCTGATGCTCTGTTTGAACTTCAGCAGGTTGTCTTGACCATGTCTACATGCCTAAATGCATTGAGTTGCTGCGATGTGATTCGCTGATTAGCTATTTGCGTTAACGAGCACTTGAACAGGTGTACCTAATAAAGTGGCCTATGAGTGTACATGATAATAATAAGTTGACCAGCTAGTTCATTCATTCATACTGTGAATACGAGCAGGTGGGCTGGATAACAGCGCCTCCCTGTCAAAGACATAAAGAAGTTGTTCAACCAGATTTCAGTGTCAAACAGGTGGGACAGAACACAAGTGTGTGTTTGTATGTGTGGGGAGAGCTATTGTTGAGGGATACATGCAGTGGACAGTTGTAATCGAAGGTTGGCATGTGGCGTTATTCCTCCTCACTTCGAAGGATGAGTTGTCTCAAGAATTTTACAACTCAAGTCCAGACATTTAAGAATCGGTTATTAACAGAAGCTGCAGATAGAAACTCCCACAGTGAAGGTCAACAGAGGGTACGTAATCAAAGTAAATATTTTTCTTTCTGCTTTTGTAATCATATTCAAAACAGAACAGGAAAATAATAATCTTTTCAGAGTATATATTTTTAGGAGCAGTTTGTAACATCAGCTAAATTTATTATTTCATGCACTATTTCTCTCTCAGATGTGACCTCCAGATGATTCTGTGCTTGTAGCGATACTTTAACTGAAATGTTTTGATGCATTTTTTGTAAAACTCTGTAAGTCTTGTTTGTTTTACCTATGCACCTACTGTGGAAAAGAATTTTCTCCTCAAGGACAAATATCTATTGTTAAGTACAAAAACACAATTTTGAGAGTAAGGGAAACAAAACGAAAACATCTCTTTTCTCATATAATCATAAAAATCACATTTTACTCCTCACTCAATACTGAAAAATGAAAGCAAACTTCTTTTCCAACAATTTTTAAATCGTGTTCAAACCTGCAGTCAGTAAATGGTGATACATAAACAAAAAATTTAATCAAGAAAATATTTTAGGCTGTCTCTTATCTTGCCTGTCATTTGCATCAGATAATAGACTTTAATCCATGTCACCTGTTGTAATATTCCAGATCAAAACACTCCTAAACTTCTAACCAGTCTAGTGTCTCTTTTCATGTGACTTCATACTGAAACCTTTTTGTACATCTGCATGTTTTCACCCAGAGATGGACAGTATTTCATTTGGATTAAAAAAAAAACACATTCAATTAATTTTGAGTATTATGTAATTTGTATTTTGCTTGACAGAAAAAAATATTTTATCACTCTTGAAAAGCGGCACACTGCCGCAGTGGTTAGCATTGTCGCCTCAAAAACAAGAGGATTCCTGGTTTGAACCCCAGGGTGGGGGAGCCCTTCTGTGTGAAAGCTGCATGTTCTCCTCGTATCAGTGTGTGTTTTCTCTGGGTACTCCGGCTTCCTCCCACAGTCCAAAGTAAATTGGCCGTAGGTCTGAATGTGAGTGTGAATGGTTGTCTGTGTCTTGTGTGTCAGCGCTGTGATAGTCTGGCGACCTGTCCAGGGTGTACCCCGCCTTCGTGCCAGGTGTCAGCTGTCAGCACACCCATGACCTCTAACAGGATAAGCTGTTACGGAAAATGAATGAATGACTCTTAAAAGAGGCATCTGCTAAAAATCCAGTCTTACTGTCATCTGAAAGAACTATCGCATCGGCAGCGCCTAACTGCTCAGTTACCCCAGTTACAGGTCAATCGGCTGTTCTCTCCATCAGTGTTCCCTTTTGCTTCATTTCCACTGCGTGGTAGAGCACACATCTACTCAACTCGACTCACTCTTTTTTGGTTTTCCTCTAGTAATCGTTTTAGATGGTGCCTGATACTTTTTTGGTACACACATCCATAAAGGTGCCAATTGTGCTGATTAGATAATACAAGCTGGAGCTAAAAAACTGCTGACCACTGATTGGTCAGAGAGAATCATTACTAGTGCGACACACATCCTGCAAAAACCCACCATCTTTGAATAGCCAAGCTATTGTCAATAGTGACTGCAATTTTTTATATTCACACGCCCCAGATTTATAAAAAATGGCAACCCACAAAGCTACACTGTGCACTCAACATATACTCATCCTAACTTGTCAAACACTGCTGCTTAGTTAGTGGGCATACACGTGAAAATGTGACGCACTAGGTAGCCTCCTGCATCTGTATTGGACATTTTCAGATGGCGTTTCAATTTACGCTTGTTACATGCACTGTGTCTTTTAAAAATACACTTCAGTCAGGAACACTTTTGTCAAAGAAAACTTTATTTCCATTTGCAGTGTTATATTTGGATGTATGGCTCTGTTCAGGGCCCCTCTGCCTTTCCTCAGGCCTACGCAGAAAGACTCTTCCACGTGCCTATGTGGAAAGCCATAAGGCAGAGAGAGCACACCTCTCTGTCCTTCTATGTGCAAATGAGGAAAGCCTGAGGCAGAGAAAGCAAACCTCCCTGCCCTTCCATGTGCCTACATGGAAAGCCTAAGGCAGGGAGAGCAGCAGCAAAGACCCCCCAGGAACAGAACAGAGCAGCATCAATGACAAACAGATAACAGATAATGACATTGACAAGTCAGACACAGCATGAAAAGGAGGAGCTGGGGTGGAGGCAAGTTGCAAAGCGGCTTGCAGAGGAAGCAGTAAGAGTAGGCAGGTCAGAACAGTTTAAATATGGTGCCCTGAATGAGATTTGCCAATTGGTTGCATAGAAAAGAACCATGTGATCCATCAGCTCCCATTCATCAGCAGCTCCATCAGTTGATTGGCTGTTTGAGATCATCTGCTGTAGCTGGGATGTGAGCTGTGCTTGACACTGTGTCCTGCCTGAACGCTATGCTCAATTTTTGTTTTGACAGGAAATGTACAGTTCATACCTGTTACATTATACAGTCTTTTTCAACATAAACTTACCAAAAGGTAAAACACTTTGGCTTCAGGCTGATTTGCTTATGTGTAGGCAACAAAAGAATGTAGTCAGATTTAGAAAAAACATGTTTTCACACACTGAACAGCAGGCTCCAGGGGGGAAAGTCCGGAGTTTGTCTGATCCATTTAACCTCTCCTTGCGCCCACCCTACCTTACATTACAGTAGTTGCTGGCAGCGTTACCAACTGCCGCTGACCAGGGTTTATCATACCACACAAAAGGGT
Organism: Cephalopholis sonnerati; assembly: GCA_019142605.1. NCBI lineage: Eukaryota > Metazoa > Chordata > Actinopteri > Perciformes > Serranidae > Cephalopholis > Cephalopholis sonnerati. The sequence continues at coordinate 9,326,617 of JAGQAX010000011.1, read as the reverse complement.
GTCTCTCTGTATCCTTGTCTGACGCTAGTTGCCCACTGCCTCTAAAACTGCGCCCAGTTTGAATTACATTGTGCAAAAAGTGCTTCTCAGCGTTGGTCTCTGACGCCAAGATTACTGACAAAGCGATGGTTTTTGATGAGTTGGGAGTGAGAACAGGCTGGCCTGGTACACTATGCCATACAACTGATAAAGTAAATGCTTTGTACTTGTGAAGCGCTTTTCAAGTCTTCAGATCACTCAAAGCTCTTTTACCCCACATGTCACATTCACTCATTCACACGCTAGTGGCTGAGGCTGTCAAACATGGTACCACCTGCTACTCAGTAACCATTCACACGCTCTCACAAACCGATGGAACAGCCATCAGGGGAAATTTGGGGTTCAGTGTCTTGCCCAAGGAAGCTTTGACACATGGGCTGGAGGAGCTAGGGCTCGCACTACCGATCTGTCCATTAGGGGACGCCACGTTCTTCCTCTGAGCCACAGCTGCCCCTAGTGCAGATATCGTTGCTGATGAAAGGATCCAACAGGTGTCACGTTGAAGATGGTGTCACTGGAGCGTCTTGGCAGCCGAATGATTACAGCACATACCACATTACGCCAACATTATGAATTTACTTCCAACTTTGGGGCTTTAATTGCATGTCATAGCCCCTCATGCCTCCCAAAAATCTTATATCATCATCTTTAAAAAAGATGCTGATGTCTTTCCATTAGCTGAGAATCCCACCCATACTGAGGGGCTCTGTCTACAATGGAAAACAAAATACAGAAACACAAAGTGAGTGGGGTGGAGCTGAGCCATTCAGTGGAAATGAGGCATTTGACTGACAGAAACCACCCAGCATGCCATGCCCAGTTTGTAACAAGATTCTTTTTGATGTTCACAGCATAACTGAACCGACACAAGAAAACCATTTCTCTCCGAGAAGATCTCAGTAGAGGAACTATCATTTGAATTCTGACTTTTAAATGTTATGCAGCCCGCACTTTTACTGTAGCTGTGTGAAAACTAAAGAGAAGTGTGTGAACAGAGCCGCTGGCAGAGGTGCATCAAATAGTGGAGAAAAACTGTACAAACACAAAATCTGCTAAATGTTTGAAAAAAACAATATAATAGATGACAGAGATATTCCCTGTTGGTTGTTCTTGCTGGTCTTCTCAGGGGTCGGGGGGGATTCCTCTGGCCAGAAAGGTGTGTTATGCTGTGGGTGGGGTCCCAAATCAGATGACCGCAGTGGCTATAGGTGTTTCCCTGCAGATATTTCTTCTGGATGTTGTGCAGGTATGTGTTAAAGTTGTCTTAGAAACATAACCTCCGATCTATATTTGTTATCATACCATCCTAACTGGATTTCAAAATAAAGTATCTCAGTACATTCGACAGATGGAGGCCTCCTATGTCTCCATGATTCTGTTTGTGAGTCGGGCCTGGGATGCTGTGACCGACCCTCTGGTTGGATATCTGGTGAGCTGCAGTCACTGGACACCCATCGGCAAACTCACTCCATGGTTGGTTGGTTGGTGAAGGCACATGTTTAACACACTTCATATTGAATTAGGCTGCGATTTATCCCCCGGCGCCGTGTTCAACAGAGCCAACAATGTTTATCCCACAGGCTTGTTCTCTCTACTCCATTTGGTATCCTGTTCTATTTGCTGCTGTGGTTTGTGCCACAAGGATCAGTGTCTCAGGCTCTCAGCGTGCTGTGGTTCCTCACAGTGGCCTGCCTGTTCGAGACCCTCATGAGTGTAAGTGTTACAGGCACTTCCTGCTCCTTCCTGGTACACAGTGGTGGAAAAAACGAATGACTTTACTTGAGATGTTTTCATTTCATGTTACTCTACCTCACTACATTTCAGCTGGAAATATTACAGATACTACGGTTATCTGACAGCTGGAGTTTTAAGTTACTTTTCAAAATGAGATTATGCATTAGAAAACACGATAGGCTTTGATATTGATATTTGATATTTATTTTGAAAGTGTAAAAAAAAGACATGAACATACTCACAAGCAGACAAACCAAAAGTAATATTTACAAAAAATGAAAAACATAATAAAAAGCAATTGTCAGTGTATAGTTAGTTTGATTTATACACTCTAAAAGGAGTGGGAGGAAGTATAAAGTCATTAAATCCCACCTCTTCTCCATAAGTCATTGAGTGAAATCAAACAGACAGCTTCCTTGTATAGATAACCTATACCGAAGACTTTTCCAAATATACATTGTTATTACCTTTCAACTTTGTCACACAAAAATAACCCATGTATATGTATATAATATTAATTACCAAATATCTATCTTACAAAAACCTACCTTAGTGTATAACATAAATAACCAATTATCCATGACTTACAAGTATAAAGCAGCCCAAATGTATAATAAATATACCACCAGTTGTCTTTGCCTGACAGGTTTATAAATTACAATACAACAAACACTTGAATATGCAATAGTGTGATAAGAGCTACCCAAAATAACAGAAAATATTTTTATTAAAAAAAAAAAAAATATTTGATGTGTACTTGGAATTGTTAGTTTGGCCCATGTCCCATCAACTAACGAGGAGGGGTTGGGATTTATGACCTATGCTGCAACCAGCCACCAGGGGGCGATCAAGATGTTTTGGCTTCACTTTTAAGGAGATGTCATGTCATCCATCTCTATATACAGTCTGTGATTTATATCTAAATTGAGAGCAGGTCCTCGTCCATGGAGATCGCTATGTTGCACCGCCATGTTTCCACAGAGGCTACTTGCATTTTTGCATCAGCCACTGAAGCTCGCAGCCCCTCCGCGATAAGAGGGTCATAAAACACTTCTTTTTTGTGAAACTGCCTTATTCAGTGATTTTACACAAGGTCTGTTTGTGTTGGAGAGCAAGAGATAAGAGGATAATTCAGCTCCTACTTAAAATGTCCGTAACTTTGAACACCAAAGGAATTCTAACCAGGAGAAGTGTCGGTTGGTTGAAATCTGTAGCCCTTACTGCTAAAAGCTGCTAAATCCCCCTAAATCTAACATAGTGTTCCTTAAAAAGTAGCTTCACCTCAAACAGCTACATCAGTAATATGCTGCTTATACTTTAATGCATCAGTATTGGTACTTTTAGCTTTGTAAAAAAAAAATTGAGTTGTATCCATTTCATCTATCCACCATCTTGTGCTTTGGGATACTTTTGCCCTCTTCATCTTCCTCATGTCACCATGGTGACAGAATTTCATACTCGTCTCGTGGCACTGTTGCCACTGCCATTTTGCTCCAAGCTGTGTCACCATGGCTACGGAGTTTCACACTGCTCATGTGCTGTTAGTTCTGGTGTCATGTTTTCCCATGTTGTCCATTAACAGTGCTACAATGTTCCTTACCTCTCACTCAACATGTTCCTGGGGGGAGATCACAGAGACAGAGACTCTGCCACGGCCTACAGTAAGAGTACAAATACTTGCAATGACCTCAGATTGTTGTTCCCAGGTTGAACAAAATGTAGAGCAGATTTTTTTCCTTTGATTCATTACACTTCTTTTGTGTTGGATTGTACATTTACTCATTCTTAATACTTCTTCCATCACACATTGTCTCTCCTCTATGTCCATCTTTAACAGGAATGAGTATAGAGATGGTCGCCATGCTGATAGCTTCTGTAATGCAGGGTCAAGTTGTAGCTGTGTACAACACAGAGAAGCAAGAGGCCTGTCAACATCTGGACCAGGCCCATGAAACAACACCTCAAAGCACATCTCCACCACAAACTGCACCGCTACAGGAAACGGTAGATAAAATGTGAAAATAAAAGTTGTCTGAGCAGCCCAGCTGCATTGCTTTGGTATTGTGTGCACTCAGTCCCAGGGGTATCTTGTTACCCTGTAATTAACTGCTCTTAGCTTAAGGTAGGCTTTGTTGTTCACAAACCAAGTGTTGTGTGTTCATCTTACTGTCTCTGTGTTCTCAGTGTTGAGAGAGAGCAGATTGGATTTAATGGAGAGTTAGATATACCTGAAATGTAATTGCAAAAATAAACCATTAAAGTAAATTTAAACAAGGTAAATAATGAAGATGGATTGTGCCAGACTAAAGGCATATTTTGTCATATTTCACTTTTCTGTTAAGAGTGAAATGAAAAGATTGCTTTCATGTTTGTCCAGTAAACAAAGCTGGAGCCAGGAGATGGTTAGCTTAGCCTAGCATAAAAAACTGGAGAAACTTGTTAGTGGCTGGCCTGGCTCTGAATTAATGTAGCAGCACCTCTAAAACTCACTTTTTAAATACTATTATTTCAGATATTAATATTTGAACTTAGGCTGAACTTAAAGCAAGTGAAAAAAGGTGCGTCTTTAATTTTGATTTTAAATTGTCAATGGTGAAGCAGGCCTTAACGTGGGACATGAGACTATTCCATAGCTTGAGAGCATGAACAGGAAAAAGCTTGGTCACCTTTGGTTGTGTGGCATGAGTGACGGACTGAGAGTAGTTGCTGTCAGGGTGACCTCAGTGACCTAACAGAAGAATGATGGAATTAGCAAGTCGGTAATGTATTTTGGAGCTTAACTATTTAAGGCAATCAAAACAAATAGCAGGATTTTAAAATCAAATCAGTATTTCACTGGTAAACCAATGCAGGTGAGTCAGGAGAGGATTGATGTGAGTCTAGCAGCTGCATCTTGAACCATTTGGAGTCAAGAAAGGGTGGAGTGGGTCACCCACAAATATGTACAAGGAATTGCAATAATGAAGCCAAGAGGTGAAAAGCATGAATAACTGTTTCCAGGTCCTGATTAAATTTGAAAAAGGCTTAAAATTGGCTAAGATTCCAAGCTGATAAAAACATCTAACACTAATAACACTTTATTAGAGCTGTTTACATGTGTTTGCATGCTTCTGGGCATGTGTTTGTTGGCAACATAATATTGTGCTTTATTTATCTTTAATTGTTTGATGTGTGTATCCCCCAACCCCCAGCAAAAGGCTTTCCTGACCTCAGCTCTGGTCATGGGTGCCTTGTTTTTCCTCTGCAGCCTGGTTCTCTTCCTGGGGGTGAAGGAGCAGCAGGGTGAGTCATTCAGAAGTGGCCAATGGTCAGTGCTCAAATACTGTGAATAAAAAATATTTCCTTAGCTCAGCTGCTTGACTGTGTTCTGCTTCAATATAAAGCAAACAAGAGCCTTATATACCTTTAAAATAAAGTTCATCTTTAATGTGAACTGTGTGTATTATTTCTGATATATTACTACTCTTCCTTGACATCTCACTTTGGTTTTATTCTCAGCCCCTCTCTGCTCTGATGACAAAGTACGACCATCCTATCTGACCTCGCTGAAGATGCTGATATGTCACATTCCCTACCAGCGGCTGGTGCTTGGCTTTGTGTTCAGTCTACTTGCATTTCAGGTACAGTTCCACCCCTCAGTGGCTGTGTTGCTTTCTTGATAAAGCACAGTTAGATTCATAAGCTAATAATCCCTCTATAATTGCAAAGCTGAACTTGGTTCTCCATTTATATTTTTGGTTTTGTGCTTTTAAAAATCATGCATTTATGTAAAAGTTATCAAAGCATAATGTATGTTTACTTCCCGCATCTCTTTCATCTCAGATGTCCTTGGGTAATTTTGCACTTTTCTGTAGCCATGCAGCTGGACAGGGAGCCCAGTTCCAGCACCTCCTACTGGTTCTACTGGTAAAATGCAACTAACTACAATCACTTCTCTCCAGGATGTTTACATATGCAGCATTTCAAGAGCCTTCTAAGGATACGATAAAGTGCATGATTAAAAGACAAGATGCATTTTAAATGTCAAAGAAATGGTCTCAATATTTCCACAGACCTCTGCCTCAATAGCAGTTCCTCTGTGGCAAACAGTTCTCCTGAGAATAGGAAAAAAGGTCACAGTTTTCATCGGATTATCAGTAAGATAAAATAATCTAAATGATCACAGCTGTTTTCCACACTTTCAATCTTCTTCCTGCCTGCGAGGCCTGATTATGTTTCTCTCAGCTCTTCATCCCAGCAGTGATTATAGTCGCCTGTGTTCCCAGTAACCTGCCAGTCTTCATGATAATGTGCGTTCTGATGGGATTCAGCGTGGCGACCATATTCTTGCTACCCTGGTGAGTCAGCTCCTGGCGAGGACACACAGTTCTCAAACCTTTCCAAGACTGCCTGTCAGATCTAATCAGTATCAGAGCTCTGTGTTGTGCACATGAATCATTCACATCGCCTCTACCTGACCCCAGATGGTGATGAATATTCTAGCGATGATCTGTTTTGTTGACTGGACAGTTCTCCTCATCTTAAATGACATGGTGGTTTTGATATGTGATATGTCATCTTGTTCTGTATTTGCTACAGGTCTATGCTCCCAGATGTGGTGGACGACTTTGCCGTGAGACATCCGTCCTGCAAAGACCTGGAGCCCCTGTTTTTCTCCTGTTATGCCTTCTGCAGTAAGCTGGCAGGAGGCCTGTCTGTTGGCATCTCAACCATGACATTACAGTGAGTCAATCTTCCGCCCAGTCACTTTATGTGTTATGGGTCGTGCATCTGTTGATCTGTCACATTTTGTTTTCTCCTCGTCTGCAGGTTTGTGGGATACAGAGCCGGTGCATGTAACCATGGTGACGGAGTGGTGACGGCTCTGATTGTGCTGTTCTCACCAGTTCCTATCACACTTCTGCTGATAGGGATGGTGTTTTTTCGCTTCTACCCGATCAATGAGAGGCAGTGTTTGCAGCTGACCACAGTTCAGTAAGTGGCTTTTTGGATGAATCATCCCCTGAAGAGATGAAACCACAAATAGTTCCTGACATGTCATCTTTAAAGCGACTACAATGGGGATTTTTATTATAAAATCATATGAAATAACAATGTGAAAACAATGTGACAATTTGAAAGGTGTCTCATAGTGATTAATCTACAGGTAATTATCACCTATATCTGCAGCTCCTGTCAGCTTTACAGAGTTTTATAGTTTCAGCTGTTGAGCCCACAACCTTACTCTTTTGGTTCACTCTCATAACGTTGCTTTCAGCCGGAGCAGGCGACTGTTTCTGGCAGAAAATCCAACTGTACACTACCTGCTTAGCTCCAAAACAGACAGACAGACACAGTAGAGACTAGCTGAGGAACATGGTGGAGAATTTAGCAGCTAAAGAACCTGATATTTTCCACAGGAGTTGGTAGAGGCCAAAATCAGAGCCAAAACAGAGTGAATTTTGGACTTACATTCATCAAGTGTCCAGAAACATGACTTTATGTCTGTTGAATGTGTAAATAAGCAACTGTCTGCCAACAAGTTTATTATATTAACTTAAACATGTCAGTATTATGTTCACGGCTTATGTCTGCTGCCCTCAGGTGGCAAAAAAAAACCAAAACAATTATAGCTGGTTGAAGTTCACACTCAAAGGTCTAGATATCAAATAGCAACGCAGTCATATCAAGTAGTTAAGTTGTTTTCCAGGGTTTTAAATTATTTTTCTTTCTTTTCTTCTGCCTCGCTGAAAGTCAACTGGATATGAAAGAAATTGTTTGGCATTTTAAAAATCCTTAATGTCTTTCTTGCCAAGAGTGCAACAGTCATATCTGTTGGCTAACTGAAGCTACAGTTACAAGTTGGTTAGCATAGCTTAGCATAAAGACTTGAAAAAGGGTGAAACAGCTAGCCTTGCTCTGTCCGAAATTCAAAAATATCCCTAAGGCGACTCAAAACCATTAAATATCTGTTCTGAAATTGCTGCAGTATGACAGCATGGCAACTGGTTTAATTAAATAACAGGCTGTTTTTGCCATTTGGTGTATAGACCAAATCAGTGTAATGATGCACTAACAATCACTTCAGGTAGACAACAGGCTATCGATTTCAACCGCTGAGATATCTCTCAGCAAACTTGTTTTTTTCTGTTGTCACATTCAGCTGTAATTGTAACATTTAAAGATATATTCTCAAACACGTTGGTCCAACCTGTCTGACATTTCTCTTATACTTATGTACTGGGTTGCTTTGCTAGCATTTTTAGTAAATCAAATCTACCACTACATAAGCTCAGCGATCTACTGCTGTGAACAGGGGCTGCAGCAAAAATATTTAAAAACAGCATACATTTAAGCTGATGTCAGTTTATAGGTGGCTAAATACTAACCAATCAAAGCAGAGTTTGCTCAGCACCATTTCACTTTGTGAATGTGACACATCCACCAAGACTGTAAACGAACGTTGTGATTCGGTCTAAATACAAAAACTGTTATCATTCCCTCACCATTAATAACATAGGTCTTTAGAGACATTAAATTTCATATTTCTCTGAAAAACGCCCTGCACCACATCTTCCTTATAACAAACTATGTGAATTATCAAAGCACATTTTTTAAAAGTGGTACCAAATTAATAAAATCACTGTATATGCAAACTAAAACAAATCTATAGTAACGTACATGCATGAATTTCTATGGCAGTTATAGTATTTTTTCTTCTTTTTAATCTTCATCTAGCCCTGAAGCTACATCATCCTCATCAGATCCAAGAGAAAACACAGAGCAGCCACCAGTAGTGCAGCAGCCCTGTGATGGTGTGACATCAGCTTCACTCTATCACACAAAGACCAACACATTGTACAGGTCACATTCCTCACCAGGTGATAAAAAATGCTCAGCAAAGTCATCTGTCCATTCACATGTATCAAAGAGCCATTCTGGAGAATACAGCAGGCCTAAATCAGTTACAAATGTAAATCCTCAGTGTCATAAACAGAGACTCAGCCCGCACTACAACCCAGGACAAGAGAAACTGGGCAGAAATGTTTCTGAGAGCGATCCTGGGTCTTTCTCCAGCAGGTCAAATGTGAGATCCAAAGTGTCGTGGGTATAGTCAGATACCTTAAAGGTCCAGCGTGTAGGACTAAGGGAGATTTAGTGGCATCTAGCGGTACGGACTGCAGATTGTAACCAGCTGAAACTTTTCCTGGGTAGAATTCCTTCAGTGTTCATTGTTCAGGAGGTTTTTACCAGGAGCCGAATTATCCACAGATCTCCTCCTCTCCAAAACAAATAGATCAGGTGATTAAAACTGGTAAAAACACTGAATAAAACTGTTTCAGTTACAAATCAGTGTTTCTCCCATTCTGTTCAGCACATTGCAGTCGAGCTGCTAGCCCAGCTCCTGCTAATGTGTGCTCACTTTTTTCTGATCCAAATCTTCATGAGCCAAATTATCCACAGAGGTCTCCTCCTCTCCAAAACAAACAAACCCAGTGATTTAAACCAGTAAAAACACTGAATAAACCAGTTTTACCTTTTGAAAAAATCTGTGTTTTCCCAACATTATTCTTGCAGAGGAGCTTCTAACGACAGTGGCCGATGCAAAAACTTGAAAAAACACAAATGGCCCTTTAGAGCAGTGGTTCCCAACTGGTTCAGCCACGGGGTCCAGATTTGTCCTTAGTCATTAGTTCAAGGTTCACACAGTTTAAAACATTCAGTGTCATTCTTGCATTCGGCCATGTTGTCGAGCTAGTTTACTGTCTTTCTCAAGCAGCTGTCTGTAAGTCACTCTCTCTACAGCAGGAAATGACACTTCAAAATAAAAGCTCTGTGCCGTAAATTCAGTGAATTAAAAAACTAAGTGTGTTTTTTACAAACAGGACATGTTTGCAGGTCACTTGTGTTCCATTCAGAATGGATCTGCAAGTAGGGAACCACTGCTTTAGAGCCTGTATTTGGTTTGTCTTTCCCGGGCTACTGTAGGAACATGGCAGCGCAACATAGCAATCTTCATAGATGAGGACCTGCTCCCTATGTAGATATAAAGGGCTCATACTAGGGTAACAAAAACTCTTATTTTTAGGTGATTGTACACAAAAGAAAGCATTATTTTTTGTTTTATTTAATTTCTGCCAATATATCCCCCTAAATCCTACACACTGGACCTTTAAAGTCGTAGTTTTACATTTTTGGAGATATACTTTCTTGCGGAGTTCTCATGTCTGCATGCTTAATATGAAGCTCCAATGAGCCACCGGTTAGCTTAGCTTAACATAAAGAACAGAAAGGGGAAACAGCTAGCCTGGCTCTGTCCAAAGGAGACAAAATCTGTCTACCAACATGTCTAAAGGTAATTAATAACATGTTATATTTCATTTGTTTCATCCATACAAATCCAACATATAGAAACAACAAGTTGTTAGGTGCTTATTGTCACAAGCACAGAAGTCCCTGCACATCATGTCACAATCCAATACACCAGTCCTCAGAGAATTTAAGAATTGCCTTGCCTGTGCGGAAATTACTCGAGGGGAAAAAAGCACTCATGACTGAGCATTTGGTGGCAAAATCATGAGTCACCTTCCAAAACCAGTTTTATCAAGGCACTTCTCATCTCACTTCTCTGACATTTTTAATGAAATCTGGTGTATTAAAAGGAATATTACTTTATGCCACAAATCCAAAACTTATTTTGTCCCAATCTATAATTGTACCTGCATGTAGTGTGAGGTTCATATTATCTTACTTTATCTGAATGGATATTTGCTGTTAGAGTGTGGACCCAAATCACAGAGATCCTGCACTCTTTCAACGGAATCTAAAAATGAACAGCTGTGTCTTTATCCTGAGTACTTATCTCAGTATTGAGGATTATATTTCTCAAATGCTCATTGGTTGAATATGGTGGGAAAAAAATTACAGATTGGGTGTTTTAAATTTTGGCTGTGTTCTTGCTGTCATAAAATGTCCTCTAAATAATTACACGAATAATCGCTACAGTATTTTGAAAGTTACAAAGAAAGTAATTGCATCACTGACTGGATGTCTTGACAGTCTTCCTCTTTTAATTGTTCTGCTTGATTGTGTTTTGTTGTTTGTTTCTAAAATGTTGTCTAAACGGTTGTTTATTTTAGAGATGAGGATTTTGTTGTTTTTATGATTTATGTTGACTTTTTTTTAGTTATAGTAGATTCTAAATTTTAAGTAGGCTATGCTCATCAGTGTTTGCAACACATGCTTGCAGAAATGAATCTTTTAACAAGTACTCTTGTAAATTTTTCATGTTTACATTCACACTCTGAAAAATGTCTGCACCTGTGCTTTGTCAAATAAATAACTTCTGTCAATAGTCATTCATTGGTACATTTTTATCAGCTGTCATCAAACCTGACGCAGCACAGGTCAATTATACTGGCCATCCAAAATACTTGTATCCAATTACAATACCCAGTACATGCATACAGCACAGACATGACGCATTATATGCTGTCTTTATCTTCAGACAACATCCATGGAAACAGATTCCACATTGGATTGGATGATCACCAAATGTATCCATCATTTTCGAAATGCAAAAACACAAATGATTAAGCCATGTAGGCTACTGAAGATTATCCGACAGGTGCAGGCAGTGGGCCAGCCATTACAAATTTATGCTTTACAGTCAGACATTGGTTAAACTCACAGAACTTTAAACAAAATTCTAGTGAATAAACAAATTGATGGAACTGATTGCATTTCACTGGAATCATATTCTTATGATTTCATGTGACGTGAATTTGTATTTATAATATTTGCATTTATGTTTTCATATTATCGCCCTATATGTTTGTTATTGCACTTAAGCCTGTGTTTGTACCTTGTCTTGTATCTGTTCTGACAGTAACTAATTCGTTCATTATTTTGTTTTGACCGGAGAAACACAATTGCCGAGTTCAGGACGATGCTGGGCCAGGTCATTTTTGATAATGGCCCAGTGATGGCAGTGTTTGTAGTCATCATTGGGCCACCTGATTTGGCCCGATTCTGGGGTGTCATTTATGTCGAGTGTCAGCCAAGTCAGGCAACTGTACGTGACCTAGCTAATTTCATCCAGCATGCTGAGTTCAGGCTGACTCTGGGCCAGGACATTTTGGCTACATGGGTAGGTTCACTTCCTCCTTGGTTGATCTTCTCAGCTATCATTGAAAACGACAGAATTCTGGTCTTAGTCATATCTAACAACCAAACTCCGCCCGTATCATTACTAGAAACCCCACCATAGATCTTATCACACTTATCTTTCTGTTAAATATCGCATAAATTTCAAGATTCTGCTTCTCACCTCTAAGGCCCTTTATAATCATGGTCCTTCCTACCTGTCTGAATCTGAATATCTACACCCCCTCCCATACTCATAGATCATCTTCTGCAATCCAACTCACGTCACCATCTGCCCGCTTCACTACCATGGGCTCTAAAGTCCTCAGCCGATCTGCCCTCCGCCTCTGCAACTCTCCCCCCTGTGACATTTGCAATATTGACTCCCTTTCCACCTTCAGATCTCATCTGAAAACACACCTCTTCAGGCTGCCATAGTCAGTCTGATGTAATGGTGACACACATATCGCGACTAGCACTGATGATGACTTTATGGTGATGATTTTAAAGCTAATCTTTCTAATTATGATTATTGTCTAGTTATTTTATTAACTTACTGATGTAAATCCTCCTGAGGCTTAAGCTTTTGTTTGGTATGCATTTTTAATGTCTCCCAGCTATTTGGGATTAAGTAGGATGAATATGAAAAACTAAGCATTGTCTTTGAACAGGAAGTAGTTTTTGAACTAAATGATGTCCTCATATGGGGACACTGGGTTTATTTTTAATAGCCACAATTTAAATGCCTGAACATATTTCATTTTGTAACCCTTTATGAATTTTCCTTGCCTCTAACTCCAAGCTAGGAATGTCCTTTTTTCTGTAATTGTCCTGTGTGAAATGCTGCAATAATAAAGTCCCAATGTCCTCAAAGAAATATTTCCTAATAAACAGCATCTTAGCTCATTACTGTTGCTATAATTGGTCAAATTTGTGAGCAATATCAAACTACAAACATTATTAAGCATAAATAAACAAGTTTCAACCATAAAAAATGCATTATTATTACAATTATTAAAATCTTTTTAAGATGGAGGTCCCTGAAATGACCTAATACTTGTCAAATGATGGGTCCTCAGTACAAAAAGGTTGAGGTTCTGTGCTACACTTAATGACAGTAAAGTCTCTCTTCTCTCTTGTCTTCACATATTGCTAAAGTGTGTTTATCTTCCCTCCTGTGTGATAAGTCTCTTAATGTGAAAGTGATTTGGCAAAGGGACCTCGAGGGAGAAACTGATGACGACAGATGGTCTGAAATTGTGTCAGGATATGGTAAACATGTGAAAGAAGCCAGGGGAAAGCTCACACAATATAAGGTACTGCATAGATATTATCATACACCATTACAACTCCTTCCTTAAAGTCCAAAACTGTGTTTACTGGGAGATTGGTCGCAAATACCAAGTGTATCCAAGTGTGCATTTTCTGTTGTCATGGTGGGTCTTGTAACTGTCTGTCGAGTTATTTTAAGACACTAACACAAGGGCCCCAGAACTGATAGAATGGGTTAATGCAATGGTGGAAGTAGCATCTTATGAATGTATGCTCAGTAGAATAAATGGCGATCAGGAGAAAGGAGTATCTCTATGGGACAGGTTAAGCCGACACAATTATGAACTTGCTTTGTGACTATGTGACCCTGCAGAGAGATGTATGAGGATATTTGTGTGACAGGTTATTGTTTGTCAGTGTGCTTCCCTCTCCTCCCTTCCAGACTTATTTGTTATTATTATAATTATTAGTAGTAGTACTGGGCGGCACAGTGCTGTAGTGGTTAGAACTGTTGCCTCACAGCCACAGTCCAGAGACATGCAGGTTAATTGGTGACTAGTATTATTGTTATTTTATTTATTTGTTTCTCTCTCTTTCTTTTTTATGCCCTGGCGTCCACCTCCATATTACAAAAATATGTGCCTTGTATACATGTATACATAAATATATATATATATGTATGCCATGTGCCAAGCCTTCAAAAAGACAATAAAAACTTGAATAAAAAAGTCTGTTTTTCAGTAAATCCGTTTTAGCTGGGGGTTTTTTGTCACAGTGTCACACTTTATGAAACATTTGCTGGTTTGGGTTTAATTTCCAAATCAGATGCCTCCATGGTCCATTGGTGCGTCTCCCCCCATCCATGCCCACCCGCCCGTCAGCAGGCCGCCCCTGCCTCCTGCCTCCGCTCGTATTGTAGGGTGGTCAACAGAGGAAGGATACCGAAGAGCCAAAATGGGAGTAGAAATTGAGACCATATTTCCGGGCGATGGTGGGAATAATCAGCCATGTTTAACATCGTAATACTGATATATTCCACAGAGTTTATGGTTATTTATAATACACGCTTTCTCTTGTTTTCTCCAGGACGGACATTTCCGAAGAAGGGGCAGCGCGTCGTGGTGCACTATGTCGGTAAGTGTGGAGGCTGGACTAGTGCCGAGGATACTGAATGGAGCTGAAAGATACGGAGTTTTATGTGTTTTTAAAAGCTGATGTTAACCATATACACCCGGTTAACACGAGCCTTCAGCACTGTGAAAACCTGTTTTATGCGTGAAATGGGGGACTGAGTAGAAACCTGTTTGTTTCAGCTAACTAACTGGTTGCTCATGCTGGCTAGCATCGCAGCTAACAGTCCATGTTAAACAAATTGCTTGTTGTGTCCGTTCGGCTAATGCTAGCTAAGGTGATGCTAAAGCCGAGCATTTGCTCTCCAACTTGTATCACTTGCTAAACAGTTGAAACGGACCTGTGTTACCATTGTGTGAGGGATTGATGAGGGACAGAGGAGCACCAGTCGAGCTAACGGTACCGTAGCTGCTGTCAGTTAGCTAACCGACCCCATGATGCGAGCCGGCTAACGTTAGCTTTCTGCTCTCAGTCACCGTTATGAGGGTAAAGTGGGACTTTGAGCATCAACCCGAGCTGATCATCGAGTGATATATCGATATATTTATGGTCTTTATCAGGCACACTGGCAGATGGTAAAGTGTTTGACTCATCGAGGTCCCGGGGGAAGCCGTTCAAATTCAAGATTGGACACCAGGAGGTTATTAAAGGTTGGGAAGAAGGAGTAGCCCAGGTGAGAAGCTTGTTTTTAACTGTAAAAAGCTTAATAAAGCACATTATACACGCTGAGCTACACAGTGTGTACCACTTAATCTAATGGCTACAGCTATATACAAAGAGTTCATTTGCTCTCAGGGACTGTTCTTTACTTATCAGTGGCTGGAGTGTGACTTGTGACTTTTATTTATATGTATTTATTTTTGGACCCTCCCTAAAGCAGATATTTTTCCTTGAGCCTCCCTGAGTGACTGGTGGAAAATGCACGACCCGCCCTCCACCTTGAATTAGTTATTAGATGTGTTAAAACTAACCCATTCATGTCCGAAAAGTTAAAATTGATGATAAAATCCTTAAATTGATAAAAGCCTCATTGTTTTACTGGTCTTGCATGCTGGTTAAATAGTGCAGATGTTTGGTTTTTTTTTTGCCAAATTTTAATTAAGATGTAGAATATAGTGATTACCATGAAATATCACAATTTTAAGCTCAAATTAAAAAAAGTATATTATTCATCACACATGATGTGCCTAAGGACCGTCAGAAATGTGGTGAAAATCCAAAGATAATTTCTGTTTTTACAGTCTCTTGTTTTTTTTTGTTTTTGTTTTTTTAAGTAAATATGCCCTTGTCTGGAAGGCATGTTTCTTTTAAAATTTGCAGTAAAATTAATACAAAATACAACCTTTAAATTTGTATGCCCTTCCCCTAAGCCTAAATAAAAAACATAACTCCCTCCCCAGTGCTTCAAAAATTATTTAACATGCCTCCGTCTTTTTGCACCACCCTCCTTCCTCATAAATAAGGAACAGTCCCTGACTTTATTTTATTTATTTTCCTAAATCAAGTTTTTTTTTTTTTTTTTTTTTTTAATGTCCAGTCAGGGGAATACCAATGAAACTGGTGTTGAGTTGTTTTTGTAAGATATCTCAATAATATTTTGTTGTTTGTAAGTCATAATTTTTATTGTTCACTCAAAGGAATATCAATCAAGCTGGTGTTGGTTTATTAATTTTATGTTTTTTTCAGATTAGTTCTTTATATGTACCACTTCCATCTCCTCCACAGATGAGTGTAGGTCAGCGAGCAAAGCTCATTTGCTCACCAGAATATGCCTATGGCAGCAAAGGGCACCCAGGGATCATCCCACCAAACGCCACTCTCACCTTCGATGTGGAGCTCCTCGGTCTGGAAGCCTGAAACTTGTGCACTCACTTTAATTCCACTCAAATTTTCAGGGTGAGAAAGCTTTGTAGATTATCTGTACAATCACAATGATTGTGTGCATCATATACTGTGTGTAGATGGACTATGATGTTGCTTTCTTAAAGTGCAAGTGATGAATGCCTTTAGTTTTTGTCAGCACCGTGTTTACGTTTAATGTTTACACATTGACTGTGATCACACATTCAGTCTTTGTAATTTAGAGCAGTGTTAACAGATTAAATGGTATGTGCGTAATTAGCTTTACTCTGCGTATCCTGTAATCCCCTCTTGCATCTCCTCCTTAAAGGAGAAATTTGGCACGTTTTAAGTGGATATCCAATCAGTGTTAATGGTAAATGCAGTCAATTGAAGCAATGTATTCCTCAGTGTGGGCTGTTTTGACAAAGAAGCTCAGTTTTTTTGAGTTTTCCGTCTTGCACAGTCGTTTTTGCAGTGCCTACATGCATCAGGATGCATTGCACCCGAGCTCCTGACGCGCAACCCCCAAATTCTCCCCAAACCCACTCAGCACGTGGAGGTGGGTGTCTGAAATGTGGCTGTGTTTACAAAAAGTAAAGGCATCTGAAAATACTTGTTTCACTGTTAAACTAGAACACAAAAAACCCACATAAAATTAATAACACTGCTGTTATCAACAACACTGGAAAAACATTAGACTTGCACCGAGTGCAATTTTTTGGGCCGATTCCGATTTCCGATTCACAGAGTGTTTGGATGGCTGATACCGATTTTGGCGGATTCCGATTTCTTTTTTTTTCCAAACCATTTTACAGCACATAGGATATTACAATATTTTCCTTTATTACAACATTTTAACCAAGATACAACCAGCTTTTCAATAATCATCTCAAACAAACAAAAACAGTGACACAGGTCACCTGTATGAAAGCCCTGAGCGCTGAGGACGCGCCCGCCAGTAAGCGTGCAGACACGCGCATCTTCCACACACGGACACGCACCTCGTCAGTTTGAATCGGCACAGTACAGCAGTGAGAGCTCTGCAGTTAAGTTTAACACGGACAATTAACAACTTCCTCCTCCTCTCTTTTGATGTGTGTGCGTGAATGATTAAGGTGAGAAGCTGCCAGTGTTTCACTTCCATATATTTATCACAATATCATCCACTGTGCTCCTAACAGCGGAATCTCGCCATGTCTCAACCCAAGCATGAAGTACAACTTAAAACCATTCGTGCAAATGAGCAATATTCCTCAATTTATCCGTTCTCCACACACCATTTTCCTCATTCAAACATCTCACATTATAACAATAAGTCATCACGTTATAAGGTGAAACGTTTCACCGTATAACACGATAAATAGTATATTGTTATGTTATTATATGAAGCGTCCGTCGCGCAAAATAATATAACTTTAGTTTATGAAGAGATAAGACGGAGCCCTCTCTTCTCCTCTTATATGCTTTACTCACAACTGTGTGAATTGACCTGGATATGAAGCGTCTGTAGCACCAAATAATATAACGGTAGTTTCTAAAGAGCTGAGACGAGAAAAAAAAAACCTTCAGCAGTGGCGGTCATATTTCAGCAGCTGCTAGTTGCATATAAAAACAAAACACACGGGGAAACACTGTGCATATTGGTAAGAATTGAGTGTAAAGCTATTTTTCTTTTTGTTTATTTCAGAACCACACACACACACACTTGTTGTCAACCTCTTGCATTGAAAATGAAAGTATCCTCTTGAACCTGATTATCTGGCCAGAATCATTTACTCCATAGTTGTCCTACCCAAAGGACCCTGAGGTCCCCTTCCTCACATCGCCCAAGGAGTGAGTTGCACATATGCGCGTGTGTGCGCTGCTGGTGTTACACGATGTCAGTCATGCGGCGCGACAGTAATTTGACCGGCGTTTTAAATCGGCATATTTTAGACTGACCGGCCGGTCACCGGTCATGGCTGATCACGTGAGAATCGACCCGATTCGGAGCACTGCCGATTAATCGGTGCAAGTCTAAAAAACATCATACATTTAATAACCTTATAGTGTTTTTATAGTACCTGGAAGCTTTGTATCACCACCCTAGTCAAAAACTATTTCTTTGTTGGCCAAAATGTCGCGTTAGGTGACAGAAAAATACACTCAAAGGTCATCTGCCCTCTCAGCCTCGCTGGCTGTGGTGCCTTTATGTTCAAGCACTTTATTCAAACACAACAGAAACAAAATTAAACTCACTAAAACCATCATGGCTAGTTAGTACACTGTTCCAAAAATCAGAAGCTCTGGTTTGGTCGAAATAAATCCTACAACGAGAGAGCAGAGGCTGTTAGTCATTCTTCAGAGGCGGAAGTGAAATAAAATGTCGAAAAAATGATGATGTACTCAGCCACTCGCTAAAATATTTATCTAGGAGTTTAATCCTAGTCTCCAGCACACCTCTGTCCAAGTGAGGAGCAAAAAATACACATACACAGTCTCTCTGGTTTGTTGTTGGCAGCAGCATCCAAGAAAAGCTGGCCACGCTGAAATTCAGCGCAGCAAAATGTTACATTTCTGTTGGCGATTGAAGCAAAGGCACGACCAGTCGGTGTTTGCTCTCGTCAGCTCAGGTTCTGGATGGTGCCCTGCCAGCGGTGCCCTCTTGTACAGCTCAGCTGTTCTCTGCTGCATCCCCTGCCTGTATATGCAAGTCGGCAGATACACTGTAAAAAACACAATTTTACAATTTCCCCTCAGGGATCAATAAAGTATTTCTCATTCTGAAAAATATCCTCGTCTCTAATCCTTTACAGTCATAATAAATGATGCCTTTTTGGTGAACATGCAGCTAGTTTGCAGTGCGACACAAGGAAGATTTGTTTCAGGATTTATTTAGGCCATGTTTACACAAAAACGATGCGCTAAAAACCGAATCGTTTCTCATTTTCGTTTTGAAATAATGTAATGTGCATGTGCGTAAAGTCTCCGTTTTCAGAGGAACTGCATATTGCACGTTTACATGACAACGGAGACAGTACTGTTTCCAAAAAATTGCACTCTTGAACCTGTTTTCAAAAGGTTGCTTTTTCAGGCACCCAAAACACAGCTGTCGTGTAAATGATCAGCCAAAACCCAACTAAAGTTAACCATTCTCGGTTGAAATCGTTGTCGTATAAACAGGACCTTAGAGGGCGGCCCCTGGATACTGAGAGACGGAGACTAAGCATATAAGCTGAAATAGCTTGTAGTCCTTCCAAACAACACTGACGTCAGTAATTCACGGAAAAACAGCAGATTTTGAAACAGCCCCCAGAGACACAGAGAGCAACAGAAAAAATATTTTATGTCAAACTATATCCCACGTTCGAATAGATGAAGTTAAGGTGAAAATATGGTAAACTTGTCCTTTAAGCACAGCACTAACAGCTGTTTTCTTTCCGCTGCAGGTTGACTCCTATCTCGGGAACATGGAGGAAAAACGTTAACAGATGATTCCTGCTCTTGATCCCTACATAGGACCTATGTCTATATCTTCACTAGTTCACTCTCCTTTACATTTAGATACAAAATATTGTGTTTTGTCACTTGCTTTAAAACTTTATCCTCCATACCATACTGTAGGTCCATACAGTAAAAAGTCATAGGCCATCCCATCCCATGTATTTTTATTCTGCTATGTATTTTTATGGTGATGTTTTTTTTTTTTTTTTATTTGACTGAAAAATTTTACAAAATGTGTCTGCCATCAGGACCAGGTTTTAGACAAGTGTCATAAGTACTGAGTCAATCTCATTCCTGTGGCTTTGTGGCCTTTACACTAAAATTGTATTGATTGCGGGTAATGAATTGTCTTGGAGAAAAAAAAAAGAATAAATTGTTGTTTGACACAATGATCTTTCTATGAATTACCTTTGTGATACTCGTTATTGGGCTAAATTCAAAGTATGGAGTACATTGTAACCAGGGATTCATGAATCAAGCACATTATTGCCATGAACAGCCTACAGGTCTCTGCAGATGTAGGAGTTTCTCTGTCTATACTGCAGCATCAGTTCTTAATTTAAGAGTGAAATAGCTATTGCTAAACATTCACAACTGGACATCTTTGGTCTTGTTGACTGCTTGTGAAACATTTGGAAACTTTTTTTTTTTTTTTTTGCCAAAACAAAAGGTCTTATGGGGAAAAATAGTTTCTAAACTTGCATGGAAAGTTCCCCCTCAAAGATTTGTAGGCACATCTTGGGGTTTGTGATTCTCTGTTTGAAGGAGTTGTGTGTAACAAGCTGTGGATGTTGTAAAAGGTCTGTTCCTTACTCTAAACACATTAAAAAGTAATTTTAACACAAACTGAAATTTTCTTTCCCTTTGGGTGATTGTGGTTCACTGTTAAATCTCGACAGTGGCAGTGTGGGAATTTCACTTGTCTCCATTGTGTTCTCTGTGGTGCTAGCATTTAGCAAGCCGTGCTGCTATGTAAGGGCTATCAAATGGTGGGTTTTCTATGTTCTGTATGCGACTTCTGGAGCATTAAAATAGCAGCTAACCATTATTTGCTAGGTAAAGGTGTAGTGGAGTAATGGCGTCCTGAGTAGAGAACAAAGTCACGCTTCCTCTGTGTGTGTTGTAGTCTGAGTTTCTCTGTAGTTTGTCGTATTCAGTATTCTGTTAAAGGGACAGTTAACCCCAAAATTCAAAACATATTTTTCCTCTTAAACTGTAGTGCTGTTTATCAATCTAGACTGCTTTGGTGTGAGCTGCTGAGTGTTGGAGATATCAGCCGTAGAGATGTCTGCCTTCTCTCCAATATAATGGAACTAAATGACACTCAGCTCGTGGTGCTCAAAGCACCAAAAATATACATTTGAAAAACTCAACAGCAATGTCTCTTTCCAAAAATCATGACCTGGTTACTCAGAATAATTCACAGACCTTGTAGTTCCTACAAGAAACTGCTCACAACAAGGTCTGTGGATTATCTTGAGTAACCAGGTCATGATTTCTGGAAAGAGACACTGATGTTGAGTTTTTCAAACAGATTTTTTTTTTCAGCAATCTGAGCACCACAAGCTGAGTGCCATCTAGTTCCATTATATTGGGGAGAAGGCAGACATTCCACGGCTGATATCTTCAGTACTCTACAACTCACACCAAAACAATCCCAGACTGATAAATAGCACTACAGGTAAGAGGAAAAATATGTATATTTGATTTAGAGGTGAACTGTCCCTTTAAAAAGGCTATATTATTCCTGCTGATTTAGATATGTAATGGTGTTGGAGCACATTATAAAAATAAAAGAAAACAGACTGAAGAATATTTTATTTTCCAAGAGGAGAGGAAATATCCAGGGTGTGTTGCAAAATCCTGTTGTGCAATTATAGTTAATCACTAAGTCATTGCTTTTGCATGTGCAGTGCAAGCTGATGGAAGGTCCAGTTTCACATGGAGAAGCATGTTATGAACATGAAGGTAATAAAGTTGCTCTGGAGCTAAAGTCTAACTAATTAAAAATAAGAAAATAGAACTTAAAACACTACAATATACGCTGCTCCAGTCATAGATAAATTTATTAATTTATTTCCCACTTCAGTTTGCAGCTATTCCTCTGCCTTGAGCCAGGTCATTTAACACCTAGTAAACCCTTACTGTAGAGATCCCTGAAAGCTAAACATTGCTCTTTTTGCATAATAAGGCTGACAGCGGTAACCACACATGTTGTACATCATAGTCTGTAGTAAACAATTGAGCCATTGCAGTTGACACACAAAGGTCCACTTGTAAGACGAGTGTTCACAACTACATACAGGACATCATTTTTATAAACCTCAATACAGAGCTGTGGAAGCAGCTGACACCGACACAAAGTGTTACTCTTCACTTGCAGCAAAGATCATGAAAAGTTAGAATATATATTACTGTATCAAAATCTCTTCACAAGCTCAGTAAACAAAACTCTTCATCCAAATCCTTCATTCATTCAGCTGTGTATGTTCTCCTCCTATAACCTTGGCAGAAATATGTAAGAGTAGACACGAGACCAGGCGGTGCATTTTAGGACTGGAGCAGTGGGAGTCAGGTGCATATTCATGCCCTGCTCACACACCCACCTCAGAGCTGTATTTTTAGATCCAAACTGCAATAAAGGACTTCCTGCTGAAAGACTTTAAGCACGGTGCCTCGTTTATCTCTATCTCCATTACATACATTAAGGATGTAAACTGCAGAGTTTTATTATCCTTTATTGTTCAGGTTCACTGGGCCTCATGCAGCAACATTCCCTTTAATTTGTCTTACATTTTTTTCTCTTAATATTCTGTAAAGAGAAAAAAATCAACTCTACATGCACCAGATGTTCTTAATTTACCATCCAGATCTGCTCTTACCCTGGTGTGCTGAATGATGAGTCCCACTTTATCATAAATAACCCTGTAAGCACAGGTAACACCCCCCAAACACTATACAAGGGCAGGTGTTGTGCTGTGTGTAAAGACTCTGGCACATGCCTAAGAATTGGAGAGACGTAACCAACGAAGGCTGTAAGAAGAAGAATAACTTCACCGATAGATGTATTGTTAAATAAACTTAAAGCAGGGTGCCCTGTAGCTCTGTGGGTAGAGCTGGCGCCCCATGTACAAAGGCAGTGTCCTTGCTGCAGCAGCCATGGGCTCAACTCCAGCCCATGACCCCTCACTGCATGCCATCCCCCTTATCTCCAAACCTCACACTTAATCTGTCCTGTCTAATAAAGGCATAAAAAAAACTTAAAGCAAATCTGATTTTGCAGTGTCAGGTCTGATGTTTCAGGAAAATCAAAACCCCAGCAATAGTAAATCATTTGTGATGCTGTTAATGTGTCAGCAGCAGTGGTGCAGGAAGTACTCAGATCCTTTACTTGAGTAAACGTATGTAAAAGTCCTGCATTGAAAGTGTAAGTAAAAGTATGTATTAAAAGTAAAAGTACTAATGCACAACATTTAATTTAATAAATCAAAATAATTAAAGGGAAAAGCAGCAAGTATGCCACATATTTAAAAAGCTGTAACCATGAAATGTTAATGCATTCAAAATGAGAAATGATTATGAAAATATTTGCCTATTCATTTTAGAATCAATTGATTAACTGTTTTAGCTTCACCTGCTACTTTCATATGGTTTGTGTACCAAAATCCTAATTTGTAAAGAAAATATTAATCAGAAATATCAAATAATAGTGAAGTAAAATTAATAATATTTCCTCTAAAGTGTAGTGGAGTAGACAAGTGCCATGAGATTAAAATACTCAAGTAAGAGTACCAAGTAGTCAAGTAAAAGAGGTACTTTTACTTAAGTATTTTAATCTCATGGCACTTTCTACTTTCACTTAAGTAAAAGTACCAATACCACACTGTAAAAATAATCTGTTAATAGTAAAAGTCCTGCATTAAAAATGTAAGTAAAAGGATGTATTAAGAGTAAAAGCACTACATGCAGAACATTTTGAATTAATTTAATAAGTCAAAAAATTAAAAAGAAAAGCAGCAAGTATACGACATATTTAAAAAGCTGGAGCTATGAAAGGTTTATGTATGAAAAATGCCTTAAATGATTATTAAAATATTTGCCCATTCATTTTCTAATAAAGTGATTAATTGTTTCACTGTCATCTGAATATTTTCATATGGTTTGTATGCAAAAATCCTGCTTCCACTAATAATAGTGGAGTAAAAAGAACAATATTTCCCTCTGAAGTGTAGTGGAGTAGAAGCAGAAAGTGCCATGAGATTAAAATATTCAGTAAAAGTACCTCAAATTTGTACTTAAGTAGAGTACTTGAGTAAATGTACTTAGTTACATTCCACCACTGGTCAGCAGAGGGACACACAGTAACTGAAATGAAAAGAAAATGGTTTTAAAATCAGAGCTGTTGGCAGTCTGAAACAGCTGAGCAGCCATTCATCCATCTCACCAGATACATCGTTGTGATCTGTAAACACACGCTCTCATAGAGCATCTAAGGGCTATTGTCGGCTATTCAGAAGATGGTACGTGTTATTATGCAGGTTTTTATAGTCTTAATTGGGGTCAGTGGATCATGGGTGTTTCTTTAGCCCACAAATTTAATGGTCAAATTGTTCTGACTGTAAAACATAATAATCTAAATTTGATTATATGATATTCATGCATTTTATATTTATGTTCGTTTAATTAAAACTTGTGTTTCCTTGCCTCAAACAAAAGATGTCTTTCTCTTATCTCTGTAAAAGTGCCCTCGGCCACACGTAAAATTTTCTCTGACGCAAGAGAACAGCAAAAATAAAAAACATTGATGAATCCCAGAAATGATTGGGTCCTAACAAAACAGAGTCTTAGGACTGCTGTGAAACTGCGCCTACTTAGGGAAACAAAAAAGTTGATCTTGAGTGCGTCGGCACAATGGACAACCAAGAAGGGACAGCAGAGGAGATACCCGCACACTGATGCAACTGGGCTGGACAGCCAGCCTGTAAACCTTTACTGTGACTGTCCAGCCCAGTTGCATCAGTGTGCGGGTATCTCCTCTGTCGTGCAAACAAAACATGAACAAATTGTGGTTAAGAAACAAACATAAAAGAAAATCTGCTTGTATATCCCTTCCTGCATGAGGCCCACTGGTACACAACTGATTTTAGCAAGAACAATAATGTTCACGTCCCACCAGGTTCAAAGAAATAGAGTCTGTACAGTTTTAAACTCCCATGTTTTGTTTATTGGCAAAAAGATCAATAACCTGTCTGTTCTGCACCTGAGAGCTGGATTCAATGCACATGCTTCTCAAAAGGTAAAAGTCCCAACAGCTTTCAACCACATTCAGTGTTTTCATGGGTGGAAATGACTGCCGCCTACATTTAATGTGCACTGTAAATCTATTAACTATTTCTGGAAAAAGTCAAATGAGTTGTGACTGTAATTTATTTTTCTGATTTTGTGGGACATCGATGCCAAAGAAACTTTATGACTGTGACTCTCCCTTTTCACAATTTTTAAAAACATGATGATGAAAATAGCATTCAACTTCAAACAAGTTCTCTTTTATGTTTCATGAAATCAAGTGATTATTTTTGCCTGGAGGATAGCATCTAAATCCAGGTAGGGGTTTTTTAATTCAAGCAAGAGAACCCAACCAAACTGTGGGTTACATGCAAATTCCAAGAAAGAGAAAACCACTTAAACTGCAGGCAGTAGCAGTAAGGATATCTGAATACTGAAATAATGTACAACTAATCCTTTGTTCTCTAAGGCAAGGCATGACCACAAAATCACAAGGGCATTATGTAAAATCTAGAAATCTTAAAAGAGGAGATACCCAACACGTGGCAATGACCAGAATGCAGAATGTGATAAACTCAGCGTAGCTGTGCCTGCAGAGGTTGGGAGTTGTGATCTTAATGTCAGAAAATCTCAGATTGGTGTTGTTCCGTTCATGCTGGTGGGCCTGCGTCCCCTGCCTGCACCCCGGCGACGAAGTGAGTGGAGGGCCACAGCGCAGCAACCTCTCAGCAGGGAGCCGATATGATACACCGGCATCACTTCCCGTGGTGCCCCTCGACACAGCCACGCCATGGTCGGGACTACTGGCATTGCCAAAGCTAACAGATCTACGAGAAAGTAGCGGCTCCAGTGGCAGAGCTGAGGCGAGTACCCGTCTTCGTCTGTACCTTCAGTTTCATCCTTATCGTCCTCTCCTATCTCCACTGCTACAGCATCCTGCCTCTCTGGGAGCGGAGCTGTAGGGTGGGGCTGGCAGGTGTGGGGCTCTGCTGGCATCTTTGTGACCTCCTCTGATTTGTCGGGCGGCTCTACCCTGTGTGAATGCTCAGGAGGGGACGCAGCAGGTAAAGACGATGGAAATAGATGTGGCTCTGAGGGGGTGACCTCAGCTGTGGCTAAAGAAATTACGCTCATCTCCTCGACACCGCTTTCCTCACACAGCCAGCTCATGGTGGGACTACAGGCCTGGGAGCGCACCTCTGGCTTCCTCTCTGCGGCAGGAGAGGGAGTAGGGATAGGATCAGTAGCAGGGACAGCAGCAGTCGCCGCTGTTACCGGGGCCTCCTCCTGGGGTAAATGCAGGAACAAGTGATGATGGGGGAGGTAGGTGTGGCCACTGCACTTGCAGCTGCTACTGAGAGTGTGGCAGGAGTGTGACATTGGCAACACCGCCCCCCCACTGCACAGCCTTTCGAAGGTGGAAGAGCGCGGCACAGCTGGGGGGCCTCGGATGTGGCCCTGTGTTGGCAGCTGTTCTGAGAGGAGGGCCGCCTCCAGGAGCAGGTGGGTTTGTCCCACTGCGCAAGACGCTCTGCTCGCTTCAGGAGCGTTGGGGCTGCGCTCCAGCTGCAGAGC
The DNA here is from genome assembly GCA_019142605.1 of Cephalopholis sonnerati. Taxonomy (NCBI): domain Eukaryota; kingdom Metazoa; phylum Chordata; class Actinopteri; order Perciformes; family Serranidae; genus Cephalopholis; species Cephalopholis sonnerati. The sequence continues at coordinate 9,300,130 of JAGQAX010000011.1, read as the reverse complement.
CTCGCTGCTCAGTCGGGTGTGGGCGGTGCTGCGGCTCAAAGTGCTGGCTGGGGAACAGCCACAGGAGCGAGACTTCCCCCCGGGCCGAGCTCCCTGCAACCCTGAGTATGGCTTGTGGTCATGGGGTTCTTGTTCACGGAGACTCAGGTTGGACCTCACTGTCTCAACCACCTCCTGAAGGTGCTGGATCTCCTTGCGGGCCTCTTTCAGGGCTAACTGGGCCTCCACACGGTGACATTCCTCCTCTATCCAGTCTTCCTGCATCCTGTACAGTTGGGCCCTCAACTCATCTATTTCACAGTCTCTGATAAAGGATAAAAGATAAGTGAAGAGCAGAGTTATTTCTCTTTTACAGAGGCAAAGCAAAGAGCTCCTACAAAGATACATTTTGAAGTAGAGACAGGCTCACCTGTGTTGTAGTCTTTCCACATTGTCCCTCAGTCTGGCTCGCAGATGTCGTATACACACCTCCTTCTGTTGCAGAGGTGTGAGGTACTGCTCCGGGGTCGGGGGCCTGATTCCATGGTTGTCGCTGCAGGCTGTGTGCTTCGCCTGACGCCTGAATCAACACACAGATATGAAAATGTCATTTACATAACCCTCTTGGCTTATTCACTTGTGAGAAGTGTAAATCAAGGCCTTGTCTACACATATACAGATATTCTTAAAAAACAGATGTTTTCCTCCTCCGTTTAAAAAAATTTCTTTCCACGCAACCTGTGTTTTACAAAATATCTCCAAACACACTACAATGCAAAATGATTCCAAGCGCTCCCCAGCATCAGCTGTATCTGCAGTCTCCAGTTGTGAAGACAGTAAAGTGCACCGGCTAATGTTACCTTTTTCAAAACGACAACTGGAAATCTCATAGCTGTTGATTCCCTTTCAATACAAGGACGGAGGATTGTTGATGATGTTTTTCTGTATAAGTGTAGACAAGGCCTGAAAGTCCGGTGAAGAAAGAAAAATGAAAGTGAATTGTGAAAAGCCTGTGTTGATAGCTGTCTGTACACTGGAAACAAATGAACCCTTGTGCAAATCAAATCACATTTTTCCAATAATATCTTACCTTGGTGTGCTCGGATACGTCCGGGCTGTGGGGCTGCACTCTGCTGTCCTGATCCGACCGGGGTACGTGTGGGTACTGGATGTATCGCTGTGGGAATATCGCCCGCTGCCACCTCCAGTGCCCACTGAGCGCCTTGAAGGAGAGATCGCATTACTCTCTTTTACAATACAGTGAGAAGCCACCAAACCAGATGTGTTAGATCATTAACTCCGAGAGTGACATGTGAGAGTACAGTACCTGCGCTGACCTGAGGAGGGCTTCCGACTCGGAGTGAGAGACATTGATGAGCGAGGGACCTCCAACCTCTCCACTGCTGTCTCTAGAGAGGGACGCTAGGAGCCCTCACAGCTGCTTACAAAAACACATTAGAGGCAAAACAGCTGATAATCTAAATAACAAAAATCCCAAAACAACTGAAGGAAAAATCCTCCAGCTTGTGTGATGCTGTGCGTGGCCATTACTGTCTGTGCTTCTTCACTGGAAGTCAGTGACAATAGTCTAACCCTAACCCTAATTAATTTTTTTTCTGTCCAGGCCAGCAGCAAATAAAGCCTCCTTTCTGTGCTGACACAAAGGGGACACAGTGAGTTCACAGTCAGTGCAGCTGCCTCTCTCTGAGCTGTGTCCTCTCTGTCTGCAGAGCTGCAGATAAACATGATAAACCTTCACATTAAGTGCTGCCAAAGGGCACAAACAAAGAAAATCTGACATTTGGTGGCTGGTAGTCAGTGTGGTCATTTCCTGCCTGCAGTGAATTAAGAACTTCACATTACTGTTAACGGACCAATATCTTATGATCTAGGTTTGTTGTGCTCTAGATCCCACAACTACAGGAGTCTTAGTAGTCCCTACATGAAATGAATAAATAATTTCACTCTTGTGTCACTCCCTGAAAGCAGTGCCGTCGCCAGGATTTCTGGGAATTCTGAAGTCATGAGTCCCTCCCACAGCACCCAAACCTTTGATTATTTGGATCTTTCATATTTAGATTATTCTGTCAACTGTTCAGTTACATGTATTTGTCCTCCAACATGAAGATCTAAATGTTGATTCAACCAGAAATAAAATGTCGCAAAATTACCTTTACGACTAGGTATCAAAACTATCAGCCAGTGACTGTATATAAAGACAGACAACATGTCTCTGCTTCCTCCCACTATATAAAAATGAAGCCACTGCCATCTTGCACTGGTGACTTCATTTGGAGCCAGAGTCATTAGCATTAGCATTAGCAATCTCCTACCCGGACAACTCGTCCAACCAGTCGTAAGCAACTCACAGCTGTTAATCATGATGTCAAACCTTTCTTACAGCATCAAATAATTAATTAAAACCAAACTTATCAGAAAAATGTACACTTGAACACATCAGCTATGACCTGTACTGCAGACAGCCACCAGGGGGCGATGGAGAGGTTTTGGCTTGGGAGCTGTCATGTCATCCATCTTTATTATAGTTTATGAAGAGAATTTCATACAGGGTAGCAGTGGGCCTCTGTGAAAGTTGCTCATGAAGCCAATAAAGCTATTTTTTTTTTTTTGCTTTATGAAAGTAGCCTGATCATCCCCATTGTGAGGCTCATAGAACAAGTGCACTACAGACTTAAGGTGCCCGAGTGTGGCCAGGTGTGGCCCAACATGGCCAAACGGGAACCCTCCAGTTCTGTCCTCCCCTAGATAGTGACCAAGTCATTTTGCAGAGTTTGTCTTGTTAAAAATGTATCCACTGATTTACAGACATCTCTTTCATAATGTAAGTGTATAGAAAAAAAGTATTTTTGGGCCTGATGACATCACACAATGGACCCAGAAGTTGTAATTCCTCATTTGGTCACTATGTTAAACTGGCCTCAAAAGCTGGCATTGTTCCTGGGGCCTGATGGTATCAACGACCACCAAAGAGGCGAGTATTAAAAGTTGGTCTGTTGATTTTTAGGCTAATTTACTTCTTTGATCAGAGGCTAAAGTGCAGCTTCTTCCCAGAGGCTGATGCTTATGAACACTCTGGATTAAAGTCTGCCCTCTGCACTTTTTACTGATGCGACTGCGTGCAGCTGTTGATGCACTATTATGCATTTTAACATCCATCTTGGTTTTTTTTAACTATGTGTTGTATTTATTATAGGCTTTTAGGTTACTTGATTATCATAGGTCTATCTTAAATGTCATTTATTCTCCACGCTGCTAGACCTGGGTAACAACTTTTGTTCCCTTTTGTTCCTTATTTAATCGTGCAGCTCTTCTAGACTTTTGAAATGTTATTGGACCAAACGGATCAAATACTGACATTTTACAGAGTTTGTGACGCTCAAAATGTATCCACAATGTAAGTGTATAAGGGAAAGGTCTATTTGGGCTCCAAGGCGTCACATGATAGACCCAGAAGTTGTAATTCCACATTTAGTCACTATGTAAAACTGACTTCAAAGCCTGGTGCTGTTCCTCAGGGCTTGATGGTATCAGCGACTACCAAAGAGTCAAATATTGAAATATTGGTCTGTTGATTGTTAGGCTCACTCAGTTATTAATCAGATATTTCTACATCCCTACTTCGTTTCTAACTTAAGGCAAGTTTATTTTAGCAAAATCTTTGTAGCCTATTTCATCAGACTCTGCTGCATTGAGGAAAAAAGGGTCAAAACATGTTTATATTTCCCACAGTTTGATATCCTATAGGCACTGATATTGATGGCCAGCCCTCGTCCTTAATTTCTTTACATTTTGTTGCTGTGAAATCTGTCATATTTAGGTCTAAATACTGGAATAAACCTGTAAAATATCCACCATGTGTATGGTTTTAATCGTAGAATGTAAATTAGATTCTACACACAGAACAAATCAGAGGACATGACCTCACTGACCTCAGTGATGGATATGCCCCCTGCATAAAAATCAAAGTCATCAGGTAGCTATTGTCACCACCCCAGTTATGGAAAAGCTCATTTCTATCTTAAAGCAAAAATGAAAAATGAGGACAAAATGTTCTCCTAAAAAAGTCCCTGTCCTCATGCAGCTCCACAGAGAACCTGCTGATCTCGGCTTTAAATCTACCTGCTGTTGGATAAATTTTTATAGCAGCTGCAGACACAACAGAACCTACTGACAATGAAAAGTCTGAACGAAACAGACGCATATTAATTAAATTTTTGTCCTATATTTAAATTCTAGGACACCGAGACAGGAAATCTCACCCTCCTCTCTGCTGTCTGCGCAACAAGTGGCAAACCCCGTTATTGGTGAGAAATACGCAATCATCTTACGTAAGTGTGAGTATCAGTGTTTACTGTGGAGGCGAGCATCATACAGTAGGTGGATCAAACTGTACTTAAAGCAGCGTTTAGACGGAGGAGATGAGACAGTCAGCTGATGGTGTTTCAGGATGTTTAACAGAAGGTGTGGGGATGTGTCCTTGAATATGATGATATGAAATCACAGGGTTTTTCCACATCTGTCGCCTACAGTGAAACAGTGTTAGATAAGCAGGCACATCTGCTGTGATCATTTAAAAAAAGTGTCATCATTGGTTTGTGTAGCCAGCTGAAACAGAGGAGTCCCTGAACAGGACATCTAACAGCCCAGTAGGTACTTTCCATAAAGGAAAATAAAGCTTCTGATAGAAACAGCTGACTAACACATCGAGTCCCAGCTGTGCGTCCTACATACAGTTACTTAACAAGGATGTTACTGTGAATCTGAAAACAAACCTTCCTGGGAGCTGCACACACACAAAGAAAAGAGCCCGACACAGCCTACATTAACAGTGACATAGCAAACGTTACCGTTTGGGCAGGTGGAAGTTGCGCATCGTAGAAAAGCCACGGTTCCCGCCAGACTTGATGGTCGATGAAGAGTCCCCGGTGGCAACAGGAAGAGGAGATGCTGCTGATGCTGATGAGAGTCCATCCTGCAGCCATGAAGCCCGGAGATGAAATGAGGCAACTGCGTCTGCTGCATCGGTGCTTCTTAAAGTGACAGTAGGGGATAATAATGCTTCATTTGGCAGCTCTCCACCGTACATTAGTGTTTAGTGCTGACCGCTGGGATAAAGATGCTCTGACAAGTGATATGTAGTTAGGAAAGCCTCATTCATTTAAAACACTGTCAGGAGGGCAGGGTGATGAGTCTCCAGCCGGCCTGGTACACCATGTACAACACCTCAGATGATGGATCAATGTGCAGGGGAGCATTCACTGACTAATGCAAGACACAGTCAGAGCAAACTTTGTTCCTTTAAAGGTCCACTGTGATGGATTTACGGGCATGTATTGACAGATATGGAATAAAATATTCAGAACTACGTTTTACTGAGTTAATAGTCACCTGAAAATAAGTATTGGTGTGTGTTTGTTGCCTTAGGATGAGCTGTTTATATCTGTTAGGGACCAAGGAGTGAGGCAACAAGGACACATGAGTTGTTAACAAAATTATGGGTTTTATTTACTCAAAAAAACAACTACTACTAAAAAAAAAAAATCTATACTCACTGGCCACTTTAATAGGTACACCTTGCTGGTACCAGGTTGGACCCCTTCTGCCTTCAGAACTGCCTTAATTCTTGGTGTCATAGATTCAACAAGGTGCTGGAAACATTCCTCAGAGATTCTGGTCCATATTGACATGATAGCATCACACAGTTGCTGCAGATTTGTTAGCTGCATATCCATGATGTGAATCTCCCGTTCCACCACATCCCAAAGGTGCTCTATTGAGATCTGGTGGCTGTGGAGGCCATTGGAGTACAGTGAACTCATTGTCATGTTCAAGAAACCAGTTTGAGATGATCTGAGCTTTGTGACATGGTGCGTTATCCTGCTGGAAGTAGCCATCAGAAGATGGGTACACTGTGGTCATAAAGGGATGGACACGGTCAGCAACAATACTCAGGTAGGCTGTGGTGTTTAAACCATGCTCAGTTGGTACTAAGAGGCCCAAAGTGTGCCAAGAAAATATCCCCCACACCATTACACCACCACCAGCAGCCTGAACCGTTGATACAAGGCTTTCATGTTGTTTACACCAAATTCTGACCCTACCATCTGAATGTTGCAGCAGAAATTGACTCATCAGACCAGGCAATGCTTTTCAGTTTTGGTGAGCCTGTGTGAATTGTAGCCTCAGTTTCCTGTTGTTAGCTGACAGGAGTGGCACCTGGTGTGGTCTTCTGCTGCTGTAGCCCATCTGCTCCAAGGTTGGGCGTGTTGTTGGTTCAGAGATGGTCTTCTGCAGACCTTGGTTGTAACCAGTGGTTATTTGAGTTACTGTTGCCTTTCTATCATCTTGAACCAGTCTGGCCATTCTCCTCTGACCTCTGGCATCAACAAGGCATTTACACCCAGTGAACTGCTGCTCACTGGATATTTCCTCTTTTTCGGACCATCCTCTGTAAACACTAGAGATGGTTGTGTGTGAAAATCCCAGTAGATCAGCAGTTTCTGAAATACTCAGACTAGCCAACAACCATGCCACGTTCAAAGTCACTTAAATCATCTTTCTTCCACATTCTGATGCTCTGTTTGAACTTCAGCAGGTCGTCTTGACCATGTCTACATGCCTAAATGCATTGAGTTGCTGCCACGTGATTGGCTGATTAGCTATTTGTGCTAAAGAGCAGTTGAACAGGTGTACCTAATAAAGTGGCCGGTGAATGTATACTCAATACAATAACTAAACAAGGTGTTAACTGACAAACAGACGTCAAAGTGACATACTAGGGAGCATCTGTAGTGGCTTGACCAAATCAAATAATACTCAAGAGGTAGCCAAAATTGACAAGCTATACAACCAAATACAAAGCAAAATTAACCAAACCCAAATCCCCCCCACGACAAGGCAGCAGATGGTTTGACCCAGTGGAGCCCTCAGCCACACCTTTTGCTCCACCAGGAGAGGACCTCCCCAAACACCCATGGTGACTCAAAGACAAAGAGACAGGTGATTAATATCAAACAATTTGCCTGTGTGACCCTACAACGCTAAAATGTGTACACTTAAATTAAACAATATAAGGTTAAAAGCAAATAAACAGATTCTATATCAAACCAACTATGTGATGTGAATTATTGAGGTATGGCTGACCATAAATGAAAGTAACCTGTGTAGATAACAGACTGAGTTTGAAGAAAACATTGCCATGTGTGGCTGTGACCATCACAACATCTATCAGATTTATAATAATACCTTGATACCAGACCTCAAGATGGCGCCTGTTCTTTCCACTGGAGTTGCTTGCCTGGTCCATACACCCAAACGTTTTTAGCTTCCAGGGTTTACTTCCGCAATACACAGCCCACTGAATGTGCACAGTAGTGTTTCCTTTACTGGCCCCGCCCACAAATTGTCCCTTGGCTCATAGACTTAACATTATGATGACAACACAGATTTTTAAATTGCTTTTCTTGGCTCCAGGAAAGTTTTACAAATATAAAACCTCCACTGATGAAAAATTCACAACGGAAAGTCATACAGTCGTCTCTTTTACAATAGCGGTCTATGGGGAAAATGCTTTTTTGGCCGCAGGGGAATTTTTTGCTGCAATACCACGAGAGGCCATCGAAAGAATTGACTGCATGGGCTCAGCCAAATGTGGGCATGTATGCAATTAGCTAACTTCGCTAAGATTACGTTTAATACTCATCTTTAAAGTTAACCTCGAATTATGGAAGCTAATTTTGTTAGCAGCCATTTAGCACACCAAAACCAGGTGCAGCTTTCAGGTGTAGGTGGGCATGTGTAGTGTCCTCACTCCCCCACAGCTTGACCCCCTCATCAATATATGGTCACTTCTGGCTCCAGAGATCCAAGATGGCGACGGCCAAAATGCTAAACTCAGGGTTTTAAAACGCCATTCCACAAACTGATGGGTGACATCACAGTGGCTAGGTCTATTATTTAAACAGTCCATGGTTTGAACTCATATGTACTCACTACAGCGTCATGTTATAGTAGGGTTAAAAACAAGGTTGCATTGGTGGGTTTGTCTTGTACTGGCGGTGGGTGTGGTAGGCTTTAAATAGAGTGTGGCTGCAGCCAAACATTCTGGCTGTGTGGCTAATTTTTACCAGGCAAGTGGCTAACTTCTGGTTTAGCCCTCCGCTAACTTGAATGAGAATAAAAATGACTTTCAAAATGTTATTGGACAGAATGGATTACAATCCAGAAAATAAACGAGTCATTTCACTGGGGCAGCGTCTCTTTCACAATGTAAGTCTATGAAAAAAGACGTTTTAGGCTCCAGAGCATCATGTGACAAACCTGGAAGTTGTAATTCAACAATTGGCCACTATGTAAAATGGGCCTCAAAGTCCAGCACACTTCCTGGCACTGCATGGGGGCTTGCTCTGGATAGGGCCATGCACATTTTCCCGTTGTTTCAGTTCTGCAACCTCACTGCTAGCTGCACCTAAATCCAACACACTGGGCCTTTAAAAATAAAAATACATGTATACAATATCCATTTATGTATTTATTTTAATACAATCTGCAATGACATGAGCCAGAACATATTTACAGTGGAAAAAAAAAAACATTTACAATGGCTTAAACTTTAACTTCTCAGGACATTTTTTTTTAACAAAATAAACTTCAAGAACGACTGAGAAATGGGAAGGCCACCGAAGTCCAGTTTCATTAAGTAATTCCCACGCCTTCAAAGCGTATGGTCTGTATTAATGGTCACCTCCTACTATTGTGTGTGAACCTGTGAGATAAGAAAATTATTTACCTGTCCCTGAACGTGTGGTGTCAGCTCTGCACTGAGCACAGAATAAAATGGATGAAGTACAAATTCAAACAAGTTTCAGGCCAGTAAGTAAATATAACTCAATTTGAGTGTATTAACAATAATCATCCTGTATTTTGTTCAGGGCCCAGCGCTCTACAGAAGTGAGTATACAGTTTTCTGCAGCTGCAGGAAACAAATACAAGAATACTCACTATCTCGACCACAAAATGAAGTTGTATATATATATTTAGTCTCATATTCCAAACCTTATAAACATAAACTTAACATTGCTAAAGCAATAAAACATTTTAGAGCCATTAGAACAGGGAACTATTTTAAATAAATGTAAATAACACCAGAACTTTAAAGCAATAACTTGCAACATTTACTTATAACAAAATGTCCATTTTGCTTTTCTCTCTCCATTAAAACACAACAGGAATCCAAGTAACACCTGGTGTATAAAACATCTCATAAACATACTTACAGTCCTGTGTTTAGAATAAATAGAAGAGGAACTGGAGTAAAACACTTGACATGAAAGAATTTGCAGTCAGATCACAAGAATAACTGGAACATCACATGTTGCTGATATAAAATAACATTAAAAAAATAAATAGATTCAAAGGATCTTGTTGATCACTTAAAATATTTACTGGTGTGATATCTAGCGTCAGATCCTGTATGATGTCTGAGGTCTAATGAAAACAGTTTTAGACACAATGTTCCTTCACTGATATGTCCCAATCCTCACAAACAAAAAGTGCTGAGAACAAGCAATTAGAGTACGTGTACGTTTTGACATACACACAAACAAACTTACTAATGTGTGTGCCATAAGACTGTTTTTACCTTTTAGCCCAGAAACTTATTTGAGTAATTTTAATTTCACCCTGAGAAACTGACACAATAACACAAACATGTACTACTTGTACATGAGGCAGATCGAGTAGAACCAGGACTGCAAACCTGTAAATGTTATGAATGTGTTTTCTGTTTTACTAGTCATAGAACGTGGGTCCAGGTGTGGCGAGGATGTCCTCGTAGGGCGCTCTCTGGTGCAGGTGAAGGGCTTTTTGTTTTTTCAGCACCAGGAGACAGAAGAAGATGGTTGCAGCCTGCAAGCGAGTGCCTCCATCACAGAGGGCCTCCAGGCTGAACGTGGTGTCGCTGCTACTTTGGCTCTGCAAAACAAACACACACACACACACACACACACACACACGAGAGAATTTAATTTCCTCAACATGATCCCTAATCCTGCCCTGGCCCTCTCACCTTTAAATCCCTGTCCACTGTGACTATAGATTTTTATCTGCTATTCGGTATTAAAATAGAGCAGGGACATGGTCTAATGCAGGCCTCATGTTTAAAGACTTTTAAAACAATTTCACTGTCACAGATGAATTTCCAATGTTTGAATAAAATCGTGAGAGTTTTGGCACGCTCTTGTGATCTTGATTGGTTGGTGTACGGTCCAAGCTGTCTTTAAAGCCAGTCTTTATCTCGTCTTGATGTTTTGACAAACCAAACACCTTGATATTAATATTAACATAATTTGTATTCTTATCTTATGCAAACAGTGAAGTTCAATTACATAACACTGTCCCCAACCAATAGCAGCACTCTCTCCATCTCCAAAAAGGAGGTATACAGTAAACATGGAGGGGAGTGGACAAGAGTCTGTGTCTATTTCGGCGTGTATGTGATCCACCAATGAGCACTTATTTTAGTGAGAAATATTTAATTTTTAAATCAGTTTGCGTCTCATTCTCACAGTCTCCCTCCCACTATAACAGCACAGCTAACCAACAGAGGCTGGCTGCGAGTTGAGGCAACAAAATCCAAAATGTAAAGCTTGTATGAAAATACAGTTTATCTTTATAAATTACATTGATGCAAAATTGGGAAAAATACGCTCAAAATATGACTCCTTTTAGTGTGTGTTTCTAGCGTTATGTGTTATTGTGGTTATGTAAGAAATTGTTCATATGTCATCTTTTTTAAAGATAAAGTGGTGTAATATTTTCCACCAGGAGTCCAGACCTTTGAATCTGCCACCTTTAGTTTGACTTGACGGATTCGTCTGGCATGGTGACAAGCTACATCAGTTTCTCAGTTGAAATAAAAAATTACCCATGAGCACCACAAGGGGACTCAATTAGCCAATCAGCGCCACAGGTAGGACCACTGCTGTTGTCAAGCGGTGCACCACAACTCATGAGTAATAACAACAATGGCGAGGACTATACACAAGACGTTGTTCATCTGTTCTGTACGACATCTATTGCACGTCTGTACGTCCTGGAAGAGGGATCCCTCCTCAGTTGCTCTTCCTGAGGTTTCTACCCTTTTTTTTCCCCGTTAAAGGGTTTTTTTGGGGAGTTTTTCCTTATCCGCTGTGAGGGTCCGAAGGACAGAGGGATGTCGTATGCTGTAAAGCCCTTTGAGGCAAATTGTGATTTGTGATATTTGGCTTTATAAACAAAATTGATTGATTGATTGATTGATTGACATATGCTGCTATGGAGGCTGTTCTAAATCGACATGTCTTCCCAACATCGCCTGACATTGTAGTTTGTTCTTACTTCACTTCGCTGCACTCTTAAAGCCCTGGCAAAACAGGTATACTGGCATGGTTACGCATTAGTGTGACCTTAAAATGATGTGTGTTAGATTGAGGCAGATACGTGAATCGAGCCCTCCTCCCCCACAGATATAGGTCAGAGTAAATGTCAGACTGAATATGGAAACAGAGTGTAATGAGCTGACAACTGTGTCTAACATCAGGCAAACCAGGAGCAGGATGGGACATAATCTCTAAAGCAGTCTAGCTGTAGTCTTACAATAGTGACCCTGCAAGATCCCCAGTCTTTGTTAAATGCTGCAATGTGTGACTAAAAACTAACATTTATTTAGATGTGAGAGGGTGTCTTCTATTGTATGGCAGTCCTGTCACATATATCACATGATATGTAAGACGGGACAGTTGCTTTAACTGTGCTTCTAATACCTGAGTGTTTATTTTTAGCTCCTTACTTTCAGAGTCTTCAGAAGCTTCTGTGCGCGCCTGGTTACTCTCCTCTCCTTAAAGTCCTGGCTGTCCAGCAGAGACTGCAGGTTAGAAAAGGACCATATTTCAGTCAGTGAAGCTGGGAACATCTCCAAGGCAGAATGGGAAATTAAGACCCGCCATCTGGCGAACACTGATAGATAGTGGCTTGTTTGTTTACTGTACCAGCCTTTTTTTCAGATTACCACCCATTATTAGTTTACTTTCATTTCAAAGATAAGAGCAGTGAAATCTGGAGTCTGACAGAGTCTAATTCCCTGCCCTGTTTCTATTCCTAACCGTGTGTGTGTTTGCAGGCACCTGAGTGTGGAGGGAAGTTGACTGAGTCTCCTCCTGCATGTAAGATGGATGGACAAACATGGAGTCTTCTGACGGAAGCTCTGGCTGAGTGAAATCTGACCTGTCATCCTGACACACAGATTATAAACCAAAGGTTACAAAAGTGAAAGAGCATCACTGACAAAGATTTAATCCTTCTCTCAAAATGACATTGTTATACCTACTGTGAGATCTGAGTTATTCTCACGCCGGCTGTCATTCACATGAGCAAGGTCCATCAGCTCAGTGTTGCGAGTTCTTTCAGGACCTACTGATGAATCTACGACACTGACGTCTGTGATGAGGGCACTTATGTCCCTCTGAACTACACAAGACAAAATAAAACAGACTGCATGTAACAAAAGGCATAACAGAACGGAGGAAAACACCAGTGATACGTTAAAAGTAAAAAAATTATAGTTCATAGCAATTAAAGTTCTCCTACTGCTTGAATATAAATGTTCCTACCTTCTTGTTCACCCTGGCGCATCACCTCAACCTCCTCACGCGCACTATATTTCATCTGGAAGATAGTCTTACCAAAGAGCTACAAAGACGAAATGAGATTTAACAGTCACAACAGTAATTTCAATGTAATTTTATAGTTTATAGTTTTTAAGATAACAAGCAGGGATTTTTTTTAGGGGTCTTTCACCTCAGGGACTCGAACCCGGATTCGAGTACACTTGACCCCAAAGTGCAGTTCATATTATTGTACAGGCACGCTATGTGGAGCTGTATTTACGTCCACTTGAAAAGGTGGTCTTGAGTATGGTTCATTTGTTCTCCAGTACGGTATGCAACACGTGTGAACATTGACTGTACCAAAACACGGAAGTGGACTGCTATTTAACACAACTAAAAGGAGTTTAAACATTCATTCAGTCATTTTCTGAAACCGCTTGTCTTGTTAGGGGTTGTGGGGGGGCTGGAGCCTATCCCAGCTGACAGGTCGCCACACTATAGCAAAGGGTAACAACATATAGAGACAGACAACCATTCACACTCACGTTCACATCGATGGCCAATTTAGAGTCACTAATTAACCTGCATGTCTTTGGACTGTGGGAGGAAGTCAGAGTGCCCAGAGAAAACCCACGCTGACACGGGGAGAACATGCAAACTCCACACAGAGGGGCTCCCCCACTCTGGGTTCGAACAAGGGACTCTTATGCTGTGAGGCAACGATGCTAACCACTGCACCACCGACTTAATTTGATACTGATGCCTTTATATCAGACAGCCACGCATCCTGACGTGGATAGACCCAAATCCGGCTCTTCTGTCGCCTTTGACCTGCAGTCAGAGCTCTGGCAGGAGGTGGAGAGCTCCGAAACGACAGCTGGGAGCAGAGCTTTACCTCACTTCTCTGCCAGTCCCTGCTGATGATGGTCCCGGGGGCAGCAGTGTCCATCTGCTGCACCTAAAACTTCATGTAGGTGATAACCCAAGAAGTGTACTCCGGGGCTGAACAACAACACTAATGGGAAAGTTCAAAGCGTACTAGGTACGAATGAATCATACCTAGTATAAAAACAACCTTAATCCCTTTACCTCTGTTATTTGTGGAGCTGCTACAGTCGAACATGGGTGTGTAAAGAGTTTGTCTGCACTGCCGCTTTCTTTCCACTGCATTAGCTGCAGGGTTGGTGGGGCCATGTCCAAAGGGGCAACCAGATCTGAATAGTCAAACAGCTGCTCTTTGATGAAGTCATTGGTCAGCTCTTTAGTCTGGTCCACAACCAACTTGCGTTTCCTCTTCCCCCTCTTCTTCTCTGAGTTTGCTGTAAAGAAACAGTAGGTCATAGGAATGCTTGTTTTGCTTCATCGGGTATCGAGAGCCTGTATTTGTGAGAAAGAATGAACACCAGGTCAGCTGTTTGAAGTTTCCAGGGTTGGATGAGATATCTTTGAAATGTAGTAAGTTATTTAATACAGATTACATGGCAAGTTTTGTAATTAGAAATGTAATCCATTGGATTAAAAAAATTAAAATCTAATCTGAATACTTTCAGATTACTTCAAAATGAAGTTTTGAAAATATTGCTTCTTATACTAAACAATGGATGCAGCCCAAACAAACTGAGTTCCACAAATGTTTTTTTTTTTTCTATTTAAAAATCTAAAAACATTTTAAATGAAATGAATTTTGGATTTTCTCTCAGCATTTACATAAAGAAATATCCAATCAAATTACCCTTACAAAAACAGTACTTGCACAAACTACAAGTATATGTGTATTCTACAGCATCTGCATTTCTGAAGTGGAAGTGAGTGATATTGCCGGTAATGGAAGGCTGTGTTAGAAAGACCGCTGCTGTTCGAACCTTCCATCTTGACTCAGCACCGTTCTTTTCTCTTATGCCAGGTCTGCCACAAAATGGAGCACTTGTCTAAGAAACCCTGTACATCAGATGTGATTTTCATTTGTGAATATAGTATTGGTTATCATGAAAAAAGATTTCTTAATTTTAAAATTGCCATATTTTAACGATGTAATAAAAAATGTCATCAAGTAATCCTTGACAATGTAACTATAAGCTAATTAGACATTTTTAAAATGCAATCTCATCTGATTACAGTTATTTATTTTTTGTAATCTGATTACATAATCCCAATTACACATAATCTGTTACTACCAAATCCTGGTTTCTGGTTTCACTCTTTTTGCATAGCATTGTTCAGAGTTATAATAGTGATGGTGTCAGGGGGGCGATGCCAGTTCTTGCGGCAGTGTCTCAGTTAATGTTTGCATAATATACAGTAGATCTGTGAGTTGAAAGAACAGAGTTTGAGAGTTAGTTGTGCTTACGAGTGATGGCCACAGGTTCAAGAGCAAACGCCTCCCTCTCGTTAGCAAGCAGGGTGGTCTCATCCTGTATGGGGGTCTCCATCTCCTTTCTATCAGCATCTGGAAAACATATGGAGTCTGTTTTGAATTTGAAAATAAGTCTGAATGCAAATGTAGTCTCCTGATAAACAAAACATGGTGCGGCTGTTCCATCTGACAAAATAAGAACCAAGTGGGAAATAGAATCTACAGGTACAGCTACAGCACTGATAATTACTGAACCACTATTAAGCAGCTGCTCAGATGGAGATGCCTTATATTAATGTTAATGGAAGGTGAAAACATAATGTGAATGACTAATGTGCTGTAAATATTTATCATGATGAATTATCACCTTGTTGATAACTGGGTGTAGAGATCTCTGGATTTTCCTTTGGAGGCTCTTCTGGGATGAAGTCTGTGGACTCAGCGTTGTCACTGGAGTTTGTCAGAAAGTCTGCAGGGCCATTGAAAGGTAAAAAACCAATCACTCTTCTTGTTAATTAAAAAAAACAGCAAAGAATTACCACTGACACGACAAGGGCAAAGACTTTACATAGTTTTCTTATTTCAATGTAATCTGTATCAGGAGAGGAACTGTCTTGTTACAAAGACTGATGACTGGCTGACAACAGATGCAGAGTGCAGAGAGAATCTTTTCCTGTTTAATCATCATGATTTAATGGGCAGTCAGGCCATGCTGTGTCTCAGATGCTGTTTTCTTTGTGTCCCAATTCAGAGGCTGGATCCTTCAAAGACGCAGCCCAGGAACACTCGTCCTTTCAGGCTGAATTTTTGCTTCCTCCCAAACTGAGACACTTCAGCCTTATGGAGACAAAACCTAATGGAGCACTTGTGCAATCCCAGTCAACTTGTGAAGTCAGATACTTCACAGTTTACTGCCCTTAAACTGCTGACAAAAGGCAAATGCCACTGGGAAACTGGGACAAGTTCCAGGATGCCTTCATGTGACATTCCACTGAAACACATAATTCATGACTGGAAAGTTGTACCAGAGTAACTGTACATATATCCATATATTCCATTTAGTTTTCCTTTAATCCTCCAGATCCAAAACATATTCAGAATCCTAACAAGAACAAACTGTAGAAATATCTTTTTATGCTTGTTATGACATAATTGGTCCAGCCCCTGGACTGGGACACTGGGAAGTCTGGTGTGTTGGGTTGGCTCACATCATTTCCTTCAAGCCTTCAGATGGATCACTTTTTAGCTTACGTTTATGTATACAATCATTACAACAACAGTAACTCTACACTGGAAAACCTGTCTGGTTTCCTCTGTGTCAAAATGATATCTTCATAACACTGTTAACTGTTGTAAAATGTATTATAGTTTTAGGTTTCCTACATCATAGAGCAAGTTAAAATTAAAGCCCAGTCCAGACCAAAGATTTGCGATGAGACGAAACCGTTTTAGAAAGTTGCAGAGAGAAGTTGCAGCGGTGTGAACTGGCTGTCTGAGCTCGACTCAAGCCGGCTGATGGCGTTACCTGCAACTCTATTGTTCAAATCGCCGGCAGCTGGTTTTGAAAACGTAAGGCATGTCACCTGTTTCAACAGCCAATCCGCTTGTGGTGAAGTCCGCTCGTCAGTTTTTTGATTAATGAATTTAGTGCCTTTTGAGACTTTTTAGGGATCCACAGGAACCCTGAACTGGACATGGCACCTGTGCACATATTAATCTTGTCCAATCTACATAGTGGTTAAAGACCACTATTAACAACAGTAAATCAGGCCAAGAACACATGGATAATTTTTTTTTCTGTGCATGGTGTTTGTTGGAGTAAAATATAGCCAAAATGTATCACGATAACTTCAGTTTCTACCGAGTAGGTCAAATCCTTTGTCCTCATCCCCAAAAGCGTCTCCATGTTGAGCCAGGCTCTGGAAGCTCATATCCAGCAGCCCATTCTGGTGGCTCTGGGACTCATCTCCTACCCATCAGAGCACACAAAAGGAGGGAAAAAATTTCAAAGTCAGTATGAGATGTCAGCTCTGCACAGGAAAGGATGCTTCAGAGGAGAAGGTTGGTGTCATATATTTTTGTTACTGTCAACAAATCCCATAAAAGGACCAAAACCAACCATGCATTAGTCTGTCTCTAAATACATTTCAACTCTCGTATCTTTTCTGCTGAAATCAGCCTCAAGCACATTCACTGCTGCAGATATAAATCTTACGAATACACAATTTCATTTCTAAACTGTTTTCTAAAAATGCTGGGGACTTTAATTCTATTAAATGTTTCCCAATCAGGGTTGACTAGCTTATTCATTGGAGACTATTTTCAGCTGTGGATTGGTGTGCTGGCAAGTTTTTACTTAGTACCTAATTCTACATAATTGTAAGTAGCAGAAATAAATTAATGCTGAGTATCTAAAAATGCTCTGCACTAACAAGGAGAATGGCAATAGCTCGCATCAAATCTGGAAGAAACATGACATAAGAATAAACTGGTTCTCACCGAAATCTGTAAAGTTCAGGAAGCCATTTCCAAAATCCTCTTTCAGAGTGATTTCCTCTGATCGGCACTGGTTCAATGAAAAGTGGTCCACGACATCTATGTTACTGGTTTCCCAGTATGAAGAGAACATAGTGTGGACACAGACAGAGCAATGATTTATTAGGCTTAGAGAAACAACGGGTGATCCAAATGTAAATGAAAGGGATAGCCCTGCTACCAGAACTCAAGACAAGTTTGTAATCCAAGCATGAAAACTTAATTTGTCATGTAAAGCATCTTTGAGTATTTTGAAAAGTGTTCTGTAAATAACAAAGATTAAAACAGGTGTATGTTTTCAATCATGGTCATTTCATAAACTCAAAAACTTTCGCATTACATTTGCATAAAAAAACTTGACTTGAGTGACATGCCTCAGAGGAACCTGCAGTATATAAATGTAAAGTTGGAATTTGTCTGAGAAGAGGAGAAAATTGCACCTTGGGTTTGGCACCTCGGTATCAAAGGCAGAGAAATCTTCAATCAAGGTAATTGCTTTAATTGCTGCCTCGAGCCCCTCCACTGGCATATCTGTCTGACCTGGTGTGTCGAGAGAGAAACAGGGCAAATAATGCAAATATGGACTGCATTTAGAAATAGAAAAACAGCACAAAACAATATTACTGAAGAGATATTTCTTTGGAAATTTAACAGGTACTATAAGGTCATGGAGCCATCTGAATTTTTGAACAAGTCTTCAGGATTTTACATACAAGTTCTTGTCAGCTGAGCAAACATAGTAACTTATGAATTCAGAGATGTTAACTTCTTAACCCTCCTGTTAGGTGTGTGTTTAATTTTTAGCTGCAGACATGTATGCCTACTATCTGCCTCTCTCCCGTGAAACTGTTTAGTCCGTGTGATACTGCACATGAGAGAAACCATACGTTCATATAACATTCGTGCATTGAGCTCCTTCCCTCCTCCCACAGTAAGTTGGTTGAATAATTATGTCAATGTCACCCTCTGGTGGTTGCCCTCTTTGGGGAAACTGTTTACCAGTGTTTACACCCAGTTGCCAGTTGATTAGGTACACTTAGCTAAAACTAATACAGGTGAACACAACAGCACTACAATACAATCCACCTCCATTAAGGTTAAAATGTTCAGTATTTGTTTTAACTGTTTAGAGAGGTGTTGATTCAACTGTATGATCATTTTGGAGAAAGTAACTTGCTGTGCTGCTGCTTTTTCCCCTCTGATAAATGCATCCAGTCGGCCAGTTTTTACTTTCCTACCCCTGCCATTGCTGAAACTTTCAGCCACTTCAATGTAGCCACTGCCCTGTCAAACCCTGTCCAGGCCATTATTTGTCATTGCATATTTAAACAATTATTGACACTGAAAAAAACAACAACAAACAGGATGTGTTACCTGGCCTGAATGCCATTCTAATTTTAACCAGGGCATCATTGCAGTCTGCAAGGAGATACTTTGCTTTCTTGGAGTAGATCCGGACCACACCAATGAGAAGATGACCAGATGTCCGCAAACCAATTTTCATCTACAAAGATCACACATACATCTCAGACAGCACTCATATTTTGGGTGCAAGTCATGACATTATATGGGATTTTGAAGGTGCGTTTTTTTTTTTTTTTACCTTCGGTGAAATTATGTCTCTGATGGTTGTTTCTAAATTACATTCAAATACATGGGCCTTGGTGAGTTTCCTTTCCCAGTGGGCTGCTAGCCATATTTTGGCTAAAGGCCCCCGCTTGGACGTGAAGAGCTTAGTGTAGAACATCATTATGGAAGCTTACCGAAGCTAGCTGTCACCTGTGACAAACACAACAAGGGTTATAAACCTCTCTCGTATCTGGTAAATGCGACTGTGTTCATTTAACTAAAATTAGAGTGACAGAATGAATAGTTAGCTGTTTAGTGTTGCTTAACAAATACTAGCTGTTTGGTAACGTTACTGCTAAATGAGCTTGAACTATGAGGGTCAAAGTCGGCTAACATTAGCTAGCTGTGTTTGTTCGGAAGTAAGGTAGGCTAACTAGCCAGCTAAATAGCAATGTAGTCGTTTTTCAGATGGAGGTATAATAACGACATTATGGCGGTGTTTTGATACAGCTAACAACTCAAGTTGAAATATAAATTTGCTAATTAATTATTAATTATTCATCATATACCGGGCTAGCCTAATGTCAGCAGAAAAACCTACCTTCACTTTAAAAGTGCCGCGTTTTGACAGTTGAGTTGACAGTTGGAGCGTGCACATTACCGCGAGGACGTTACCAGGCAGTACTTCCGCCCAAAAAACAACTACATGAAAGCGGGTAACTGACCAAAAGTCTTAAGCTAGTTATAAAAACTATGGCGCTGGGTACTACAGACCTATCCACATCAAAAAAAATAACGCGAGAAAATCAATAAGTATTGATAATTGTGTCCTTAGAGGAATATCGAACCGTGTCGTTGCTCCACCGTACTCGGCTGTAATAAGGAGACCTTAAAAGACCTTATTTTACCGTTGGCTCAGGACACCTAGCGTCAGCTATGGTTAGCAACTTGAAATTTCAACAACCTTGTTTATGTGTTAGCATAACAGACTTTTTTTTATATTGTATGTCCCTCTTGACTTGCCATAGGGCAAAAAATGCTGTTGCACCGTCTTCCATCGAGTTTATTGTTTTATTATTTTTTCAGTTAGGCAGGACGCTAGGCTACATTAGCATTTACCTGACAGTTGGTCGGTTAAATGTTTACTCAGTTCTGTAACACACAGGTAACAACATTCACTCAGCTACTGGGGGATACTGGTGACCAGTGCTCGAGGAGATGTGGTCAAGCTACTGCTTCAGATAAAACAGAGGTCAGTGTGAGTCCATTTTTTTTAAGCTAACAGATGTCTGAAATAATGTGTCTCCTACTAATAACTGTTCCGGTTCATCTTTTACAGCAGTTTTATGTAATTTCTCAAATTCTGACAGCTACGAGTCCAGATACAAAGGGAAGATAAATTTGCTAAAACAATTATAGTATTGTGTTATTGCCAGCAGACAGTCTAACCTTAAATCCACATTTGAGTAGTCAGATGCAAGTTTACAAATGTTTAGCCCACGTTAAGTGGTAAATCGCCATATTTTTGTAGTTTATGTTAAATATAAACACATATTTTCACCATTCACAGCTAAAGTTAGCAGCAAACCCCACTCAAAATAAATAAATAAATAAGATAAAAAAATGAATGCCATTTTCTGCAGAGTTACAAAGGTGTTTTCAGTTTATTAGACCTCAGGTGGTAGATGGGTGGACCTTTGCTGGGAGTTACCTGCAGAGCTTTAACAATTAGTTAATTAGTGGAGTGATGGAATTGCTCAATAATCAGATTTATTTATTTATTTTTTTCATTTTTATGTTTTCATCTTCTCTAATGCGAGGTTTTGGTGCTTTTATATGATAGTGAAACTAAATATATTTGTCCTTTGGACTGCAGGTTGGATGAAACAAGGAGTTTTCATATAATTATAATGGAAATTTGATAGCAGATTCATCAATAATGAAAATAATCGTTTGTTTCTGCTCTTATTACTTGTATTTAGGACTTTTAGAGGTGCAACAAAATTAACTAAAGCTTGAAGGAAATGGCAATAAAACATGTAGGCCTACACTTCACACAGTAATGAGAAGTGCCCCAAAAAGGCAACATAACTGAAAATACCTCTGTAGGTAAACTATTGGTGTGCAGGGGTTTGGGAGACAGAGGTATAGATTTATTAAAAAATATTTTCAAAATCAGCCAGCACATAAAAAACCCAGGAGTTATGTAGTAGTTTTGCAGGTTAATCGTTCCTTGTGTTCTTCCATTTGTGTGCACTGGAGGGCAGCATTGGATACAGCAAGGCCACCTGAACACACTGACACATGCAGATCCAGCAACAGCAGGGAGAAACAACCTGTGCATTGTTATCACAACTGGAGATTCGAGAATCGAAGTCTCTCCCTTTGTCATGTTATAATATAGAAGAAGCTCAGCAGTGATGACACAGTGGATACAATCAAATACAATACAAAAATACCTGCAAAAAGCTGCTTTGGTAAAACTTAAAATGTTTAATCTTGTCACAGACTTGTTTTCTACACAGTGGTTTTGTTTTTTGACTTGGCATCAGGTGTATTGCACAGTTTTAATTCACTTCTCTGCAGTTAAAGTGAATAACTTTGTATGTACATAGCCGTGACTCAAGCCAACAATTTTCTTTGATCTAAAAAAGCAAAATAATGATCCAGATTGTTGTACAGCAGTAGAGTTTAAATTGAAAATGTTGAATCACACGTGTAGACCAAATCTAAAGATTTAATGACAAAATTGTAGATATTTAGTCAGGCCTTCAGCTTTCAGATCAGTGAGGATTAATGGTTTTAGGACGATTTGAAATATCTCTTATGCACACAGTGTATGTTTCTTTTTTAATTAACGTTAAAATACACTGTAATGCATGTACAGTATAAGATATGTATGCAGTGCTATAATACAATGCATTGTATAACTGTGCTGTAGGAAACAAACACTGTTCATGTGGATTAGATGTTCGTGTTAAAGCACCATACCAGTAGTCTTGTGTTTTTTAGCAGGTTAATGGGACACTTGATGTGCTTCCAAAATATTGCTAGATCAATACTGTAGCGATACAATTTAAGATTATTTTCATCATTGATTGACTGGCCGATCATTTTCTAGATTAATTAATTAATTAATTGTTTGGTCAATACAACGTCAGAAAATTGGGAAAATCGCTCTTATAATTTCCTAAAGCCCAAACTGATACCATCAAATATATTTTTTTGTCCGACCAAAAGTCTAAAAACCAGAGACATTCATTTTACAATAATATGATGCAACGATAAAGCAGTAAAAAGGCAGAAAATCCTCACAAATGAGAAGCTAAAATGAGGAAATTTTTGGCAAAAATGATTTGAAATAATTAATTTTAATATAGTTGCTGATTGATTAACTGTCTGATTGTTTCAGCTCCAGTGGCATGACATTTTTGTAAGTTTAGCCCATTCAACAGACAAGCTAATTATTTGTTTTATTATTTATAAAGCTAGCTACACTTTGATTCACACAGGAGGGTGCAGGCCTGATGTCAAGATAGACCTGTCTCTGGACTGTAAACTTCTCAGCCAATGAGGTAGGATGGAGAGCCTTAATCATGCTTTCTTTCCTTCTCTCTCTTTCTCTCACACAAACACACTTAGGAACAAAAATCGTCCTTGAGTCACTATGGAGGCAGCGATGTTAGGCAGAGAATGATTAACATGTCAGGATCAATTTGTGTGTTGCTTTAACTGGGTGCTTGGGGAAGTGTGGCTGCACAAGAACAGCTGGTGTGGCAGGTCATGGTCTGAATTTCAAGAGGGAGAGAGTGAGATAGAGGATAAAGATGTGCAGAACAATGTTTTGGATCACACACAGTAAACTCCACAGACATTATCTTTGAAGTGGCTCCTAATTGAAGCTTTGGTTTATTTGGGTGCTGTGCTGGGTAAACTCTCACTCCATCTGTGATGGCAAAACAGTGTATTGGGTAAATATTTCTCATCGTGTTAACTGTTAAGTGTCTGTCTGGCTGTAGAGAAAAAACTCAGAGTCCCAAATTAAGAATCTCACACATAATGGTCACAGTAATCAAAAACTGCACCCAAGAGAGTCTGAAATCATCGGTTTGGATTTATGTGTTTGCCCATGTAGCACTAATCTGCCAGTTTCTCTAAATGTTATTTGCCATATCAATTCATTTTCTTTTTTCTTTTAATTCCTCCTCTGGCTGCATCTCAATGCTTGCATATATTGGTTGCTACTAAAAAGCTCATCCCCTAGACTTTTTTTAAATTTTACTCTGGGGGAAATAAATTACTTTGCAGTTAAGTCGATACTTAATGCATATTTGTTTGGGCTCCCTTCTTGCAAGGGAGTTTTTATTTCCATTTTATTCCCGTTTTGTTCAGCTCTGATAGAAGTAGATCTCTGCAGCAGTTACACTATATACTGTAAATATACACAATTCTGTTTTGTGTGTGTAATTTTTTTTTAATCTGTCTTTTTTATGTGCTTTTGGAAGCACATGTATTTTCTTCAAAGGGTTGGCCACCCACCCCCCAGCTGTAGCTTTGCTGTCATCATGATTTTGGTCAGTGTCCTCAGAAATACTCCTCCGAAAATGCTGTCTCAGTGGAAAACAGAGATGTGTTAAAGCTGCGCTTAAATAGAGGTATTACAGGCCATTAAACGAGAGTTCTTTCCACTC
Source organism: Cephalopholis sonnerati (assembly GCA_019142605.1). Taxonomy (NCBI): domain Eukaryota; kingdom Metazoa; phylum Chordata; class Actinopteri; order Perciformes; family Serranidae; genus Cephalopholis; species Cephalopholis sonnerati. The sequence goes on along the minus strand of JAGQAX010000011.1, from coordinate 9,276,338 downwards.
CCTAAGTCAGTGCCTTTACACATAATAATCTTGTCCAATCTACAATAACATCCATTTAAACAACTCATTAATTGTAAAGATGATTTTTCTTTTAATAAATGACAGTGCTGCACCTCTAACAAACAGATTGGTCAGTTTATGTAGACTAATAATTAGATGGATGGGTTTCTTTTTAAATTGAAGACTTTTTGGCAGCTATTTGAGCCTATTCTGCAATGTGAAGTAATATGATATGTACTGTTGTCTCAGTTTTTATTGATTTTTGAGACTTGATGAGCCTGACAACCCACTGCCAGAGCAAATAAAACATGAGCTCACAGATTCGTCTGGTTCCCAGGCTAACACTTGACACTTGTAATTAATTTGTATCTGATGGCCAGCAGCACATGTGCACATTTGGTCGTGTTGTGTCTCAGTTGCAGTGTCTTATGAAATGCTGAAGCTTTTGTCTAAAAATTGAGGTGAGATCTGGAAGAGCTGCACACCAAGCCAGGAATTTTAAACAGAGACCACATCAAGGTGCTGCCAATAATGTCAATACACTCCTTTGTAGACACGAAGACTGGCAGTGAATTTGAACCTGGTGTGCCCTCAGGTTAATGATTAATGTCAATGTTCCCAAAGCAACACTTCCTCACAGATAATTAAAATGAGGGGAAAATTCTAGTCACATACACTTTTTTGAAAATGAGAACAATGGTTAGAAAGAACTCATGTGATGTAGTCTGTTATGCTACATTTATAAATGACATGATTTTAAACAATCTGAGCCCTGGCTTTCTGGGGGACTGTGCAAGTTCCTGCTTCTCCTAAACAGTTGGACCAAAACAATTATTCACTGTTTTTATTTTTTTAGTAAATATCGCTGCACAAGAATTGGTTTGATAATGATATCAACACATACAGTTTGCTTTTTTTAATATGCATACATGAAGCCACACAGCAGTACAGTACCACATTAAAAAGGGAGAGCATATTCAAATACACCAACCCACCTGGCACCAGACGTCAATATGACGTCAGAAAGACCCTGGACTCTTACACTGGACAGATGTTAAATTTTGGTTGGAATTAGTATCGGGTTGACAATATTTTAACAATGCTAGAAATTCACGTTGTGTGGACATTAAAATTATGTCGTTGTGCAGATGTTGGCTTTTGTTCTCCATACCTGACGACTGACTGTTGTTATTCCTCGTCAAAATGATGCTGGCATGAGATCTTTGGTAGATGTTGGATTTTGGTTACTTAACAACACAACTTAAAGATATGAAATGTAGAATTTTCCTAAAAATCAATGTATAGACCCATACAGAGGTAATTCCTGTCAATCATCACTTTTGACCCACTATAAGTGTGTAGCGGTGTATCTTTCTACAGAGACTCTGCCCTCTGCCTGTATTTTTTGATTTTGTTCTTTTGTCCTGCTTTCGGTGCATTTATGGGCGTGTACCTGCACGGTGCTCAGGTGAGGTCTAGGCTTTATAAAAATGTAGTGATGCACGGGTGAGATTGTGGATGCAATAACTGTGCACGGGTCCTATGGACTTTAAGTAGAAGTGAAGAAGGCGGTAACAAAATCTGATTGTAAGTGATCAACTGGAGATGCATAATAGACACAGGTGTGAACACTGATGTGTCTCGGCTGTCCACTTGTGTTTGGATCACATTTTAAAACCAACTGTAAACAGGGTCAAGATGAAATCACGTTCAGGACTAAGAAGAGGAGAGGGGTCCTTCAACCAACATAGGGAATCCTCAAAAAAAATGAAAGCAGCCTAAGGTGTTTTTTGCAACATGAAAGTCTGAATTTCAATCAAACTCAGTGCCCAAACACAAGGTGATATTAACCTTGAGTTCTACTTTTTATTGGTGTCCAAATTAGATTTTTTTAACCCCTCAAGTGTTAAGTCATCATTGTGCAAACTCAGATTTGCCGGTTTTATCCGGTTTATAATAGGAGAATAACTGCTGGCAATACGGCACAATAGATCCTCTCCAATAAAATTTGTCTCTTGAGTGTCAAACACTCTGCCCCTGGGGGCTTGAACTGGCGGCTAAAAGTTGGTTGTTTTATTCCGTACACAAAAGCAGCAGCTGTCAGTCTGATTCTGTGTTTTTGTTAGAATCAGTTAAAATGGACAAGACGTCCATAAAAACAATTCAAACCTGCAGGGGTTGAGTACCACTGTCCTATCTTCACGACCCAGTAGTCAGCATACATACAGTGAAACCTAAACAGAGCTTGATCTTAATTGGTTACACACTAACATGTTGGTCTTAGGTCTCATTGTCATTTATAAATTGTGATTTTACATATCCTTTTCTCTCGTAATGTGTTTTGATATTTAACATGGTTTATCCTGACATTAAGCATAACATAATAAGTCGCTTTGAAATATCACACATCTGCCCAATTAACCTCGAGGCCAGCAGGGGTTGTATTTGCTCCTGCAATATCCAGTTAAATTACTGCACATTAAAATAAAACAAGCTGACACAGACGTAGGCATCAAGACATTACACACTTACATTTCCGTGACAAATCTGCTTAGATGAAGCAATCATGTTGTGGATTTTTTTTAATGTCAGGCATTTCGCAATGAAGGGTCCATTCATGAGTGACTGTCAGGAAAGATGCCTTTGAAGGTCCTTGTGTTGTGTTATTCTATAAAGTCCTGGTGACACACACTCATTAGAACTTGTGCAGGCCCCTTTGTTGTTTTGTTGTCCGTGCCCAGTATTCTCTCTGTCTTTCTGAGCACATGTGCTGTCTTGTTTGCTTTATTTAAGAAGGAGGCTGTAACACTAGAGGAAATCAGCCTGTGGTTTGGCAGAGAGCTGGCTAACTGTTACCTCTCTGTAGGTGGATCCAGTTAGGATACAGGCAGTCCTTTGGGGGGGCGTTGTCACATGACACGCCGCTGCAGTCTCAGTGCAGTGGACACACGCCCCATAGCTTTCCTGCTGTCCATTTGTGGAGATGCTCATGTCCTTGTTGCGCTGCGAGGTCGATGCGAAACGTTCTTTCACTTCCGACTGTGGACTTCCCCTGTAGATCCTCTGTCGTAACAAAGTCGTGTCTCTGTAGAGGCACTCACGAAAATTGGGCTTACACAGCAGGTAGACCATGGGGTTGTAGATAGTTGAAGACTTTGCAAACATGGCGGCAAGGGCGAATGCATCAGGTGGAACCTGTGAGGCGTCTCCGAAAGCAGCCCACATGGCCACGACAGCGTATGGAGTCCAGGCACCCAGGAAGCCTATACACACAGCTACTGACAGCTGTGGGGGAGAAACACAGGCAGACACTCATACATGGATACACATACTGCAAAAACACAACATGCAGAAGATCTGTTTCGCTTCATAGCAGTGGAAAAGTATAAGAAAATCTATATTAACATCCTCCTTTTTATGATTACACACAGACACACACACACACAAACACACACACACACAGCTACAAAGATACAGCAAATAATCAGCAAAGCATTTTTATAACCTCTGAATAATTTACTGCCTCATATCCTGCTCAAATCCTGTCAACTGCAAAACCTGAAGTCAGTCATGCTGAAGCGACACACTCATATCCTCTGACCTTGACAATGAGAGAGTGTGCATTGGTGGTCTTGGTCTGTGGTGACACATGCTGCTGGACGGCCTGCCGTGACCCCCGCACTGTCAGCAGAATGAAAGTGTAGGAGAGGAAGATGATGGTGCAGGGCAGTGCATAGCAAAAGACGAAAAGGCAGACAATGTAAGACAAAGCTGAAAGCTCGTGGTTGGGTGCATGCCAGTCAATGCAGCAGGCTGTGCCGTAAGGTTCAGGACTGTAATGTCCCCACTGTGCCAAGGGCCCTACAGCAAACACAGACGCATAACACCACACTCCAGCGACCAGGAGGCGGGCGTGTGACGGGGAGAACTTGTTACCTGATCAGACAGGAGATAGAAAAAGATGCTTTGCAGTTACGGTGTGGTAATTTCTTTTTTTCTCTCAAATGCCATGGTGTTCATCTTTGTGATAAAATTTGTGGCAACATCATGCTCATCATTTTAGTTTATTATCCCCTCACCGTGAGTAGGGAAGCAGACTTTAAGGCAGCACACTAAGGAGAGGGCTGTGAGGTTGGTCAAGCTGCATAGACCGAACAGTACTCCACACATGGCATAGAACTGACAAGTGATTTCTCCAAATAGCCACCTGTATACACAGACAAATGAGAAAAGGGAAAGAGGAGAGAGACTGTCTGTAACTAACAATTCATTTTTCATTATAAGTTAATCTGCTGATTATTTTCTCAATTAATTAATTGTTTGGTCTGTACAATATTAGGAAACACTTTTGAAGGAATACGTCACCCCCCTGACTGTTTGTACATCACTTACCCCGTGCTTACAATAACACAAACAGATTGAGGCAGCAGTAGACCAGCAGCTCCGATTTCCAGCAAGGTAAAATTACTGTTTTTGTCAGTGGAGTCTGGTTTTGAAGAGAGCACAGATACGTTTTACTTTCACCTCAATTTGTAACGGTCTGTCAGTTTGGGAAGTACTAAGCATATGACTGAATAAATTACACCTGGATTATTTGGATTTCTGAGAGACTGATTGGTCCATCTGTTCAGAGCTGATCAGATCAAATCAATGGAGAGAAGGAGCTACTGCAGAGGCGAGTTAGACCCAGTTTAGACCCAGTGGAATGAACGGTTAAGTTTTCACTGGCTCCATCTGTGCCAAGAGGGCGCTCTGCGCTCCGATAGCGTCGGGCCATAAATAACCAAACGGTGTATATATTTCAACAGCACTCATAATGAATGGCTCAGCTGTTTGTGGTGGCAGATATTTTGACTGTGGTGGGCTGCCACAAATAAATTAATGTGTGGGAAACCCTGCTCTGGTATTGAAGGGGGAATAAAAAACAAAGAAAGCAAACTAAAGAACAGTATAAAAACATCGGCTATCAGACAGTTTGTTATTTTAAACATTGGTATCAGCCCAGAATTTCAAAATTGGTGCATCCCTAAAAGTTCTCTTTGTTTTTGGATTCTTTGTTCGCTGGAAGCATGCGAGAAAAACACATGCCTCCAGTGAACACATGCCATGAACGCATGTGGTTTTCCTCACGAATTCAGCATAAAACAGGATGATTTGTAATTGATATGCAAATGTTCATGTGGAGGGTAAAGTATTCCTTTAATGTTTTAATTTCATAAAGCCCAAGGTAAGCTCTTCCAATGGTTTGTTTCAACTGAACCCAATTATATCACTTTACAAATGACATATAACAGAGAAGCAGAACATTTGCACAACTGAGAGGCTGCACCTAGGGAATGTTCTGCAATTTTGCTCTAAAAACAATGATCTGACTTATTATTTTGTAATCAAATTAGTTGCATATTACTGCCAGCAGCTGCTGATTTACTGTAAGTCAAGTTCCCTGAGAAATTAATTTGATGCTCAAGTAGGAGATTTAATATGATAAGATAAAAGGGGAATGTCAGATACCTGTGTGTAAAAGCTGATGGTATTGCCAGTGGGAATAAAGAGAGCGTCATCCCAAGGTCACTGATGGAGAGATTGATGATGAAGAACTCAGCTGGTTTCAAGGTCGACCGCTTGTGATATGCAACAAGTAGCAGAATGCTGTTGCCCAGGAGGGACAGTATACCTTTAAAACAGAGAAGACAGAGAGATTGAGCTTGGCTGGAGATTTTGCACCTGTAGGGGTTTGTCAGGGAAGGATCAACAAAGCAGATATTTGCTCACTGTGTGTGTGACTTACAAAAGGCACTGTAGAGTGAACCCATGAGGATGTCATACTCCTTGGAGATGGTGGAGGCAAACACAGCAGATGTGTCTGAAGCATTTCCCATCTGAAATGTTGTAAACGTTAGCACACACACACACACATGATAATATGAATAATGCATAGATTGAAGGATTTACTGATACCGCAGGCTCAGCTGAAAACGTTTAAAAGGGTACAAATGTGTTGTTGATAGAGTTCAATTAGGGCAGCAAAAGCTGTTTCCTCACTGCATAGTTTAAACCTAGCCCAGTTGTCAAAAGAAAATGAAAGTATTGTTTCATTTTTGCAAACCAAGAATATGTTACATTTGCACTTTATATTGGTATCATATTAGCGTTTCTGAAGTGATGTAGTATATGAGCTGACTTATTGGGAGATGAAGGGCATGGTGGATGGCATGTTACCAAGGTGAGATGCCTGCCAACCTGCAGACCGGGGTTTGAGATCAACAAACAACAAAACCGGTTGTGATTTAGTGAGTCATTGTCGTGTTTCCAGCTGCTTTTTAGGCAATAAACATGGATGTTTTATTGCACCCCATTGCTGATTGTCCAGGGGAAATAGTGCCAAGAAAAGCGGTTGTTTCGTACAGAGACAACACTGCGTTTCTCGCCAGGACAGTGGCATCAAAAGCGGTTGTTTTTTAAACTGATAGTCCTGCTTTTCGAGCAGGGATTGTGCCCACCACACTGGTTATTAATCTAAAACATGACCTTTTCCTAACCATAACTAAGTAGTTTTTGTGCCTAAATATAACCACATGTAAAGTTTCAACATATCTGTTACATAATAACATGTAAATTTAACGTATCTGTGGTTTGCAGAAAAGTACAATGGCAATTGTGATGTTGAAACCATTCATCCATCCATTTTCATCTGCTACTCTGGAGCTGGGTCACAGAGGCAGCAGGCCAAGCAAAGCACCCCAGACGTCCCTCTCCCCAGCATCGCTTTCCAGCTCCTCCTGGGGGACCCCAAGGCGTTCCCAGGCCAGATGAGATATGTAATCCCTCCAGCGTGTTCTGTGTTTGCCCCAGGGCCTCTTGCCAGTGGGACATGTCCGAAACACCTCCAGCAGGAGGCGCCCAGGAGGATCCTGATCAGATGACTGATCCACCTCAACTGACCCCTTTCGACGCGAAGGAGCAGCAGCTCTACTCTGAGCTCCATCCAGATGTCCCAGCTCCCCACCCTATCTCTAAGGCAGAGCCCAGCCACCCCACGGAGGAAACTCATTTCAGCCACTTGTATCTGCGATCTCATTCTTTCGATGATTACCCAAAGCTCATGACCATAGGTGAGGGTTGGGACATAGATAGACCAGTAAATCAAAAGCTTCTTCTTCCGGTCCAGCTCCCTCTTCACCATGACGGTCTGGCACCGTGCCCACATCACTGCAGAAACTGCGCCAAACCACCAATCCATCTCACGCTCCATTCTACCCTCAATCATGAACAAGACCCCGAGATACTGGAACTCCCTCACTTGAGGCAATAACTCTCTCCCAACCTGAAACCACATAAACATTTTCCAGTTTTATTCTAAATGCAGCTAAAATACTATCTATCATCTGCAGTGTAAGCTGGGCTATCCTACTGTCTTTGTTGCACAATACTTCCACCCTACAGATGTAAAAATAGATGAAAAAGCTTCTTTTATTAGATAATAATCCTGTGCAAAAGATGAGGACAGTTCATATTAAATAGAAATAAACAAAGCTGGATTGACAGATGGAAAGAAATAGAAAGACTGTGCCTTTCAGGATTTAGCATACAACAGGCGTATGAGATGAGAGATTTGGAGCTTGAGAACAAAACAAACGATTAGGATAACGTGCTCAAATTTGATTGAAAAATTATAGGGAAATTCCAATATTGTCTCCAGCCTTCACGTGTTTACACATGATGCATGCATGCATGTGTGCAAATTCAATACAGACACAAATAGTGCTACAACAGAAATATAATGACTGGAGGTAAGGGGTGTTCATTCTGACACAAAAGCTGACAGGTGCTTAAGAATATCAGGGAGTGTATAAATTAACCTAATAGATAGTTAGAAGAATCTTAATAGTGTCCTCTCAGCATCAATTGAGGCATGTCAGAGGCACTCATGCTCTTTGTTATGAGCCAGACTCATAATCGAGGCAATCAGTATCCCTTTGCCCAGCTATCTGTAAACAGGACGATCATTGCTTTTCAGTGAGACACTTGCCATGTAGAAGAATCAAAAATAAAATGGAATCTGGGAGGAAAGCACTGCGCAGGGACGAATGTAGAGCAATAGTTGGAGTGCAATCAGAGATGGTGCAGAGGCAACATTGACTCTCAAGGACTTAGGCAATCACATATAAAGAATGGAGCTTCATTACTATGCAAGTCAGCTCAGCAGGCAATGACGAAATGTCCAGTCAGTCTGAGCGGAGGAGACTCAGCAGAGTTATGGCCAGTTTTAGTGCCACTCAATCCAAGAACACCACTGTCATCTCAGCATGAACGGTTCTGCTATCAATAAAATGTGTTTACTATCAGATTTTCTGAGGCCCAGTGCACTCAGCTGCCAGTTTATTACTGAAGGTACACCTAGCTAGAACAGATACAGTCTGGAATAATTAAATTAGGTAATGATTAATGATCATTTTGGAGGCTGTAGTTTGTGGTGCTGTAACACCAAGTTTAGCCCCTCCAGGAAATTGCAATGTTGCGATCGCAGCAATGAAAGCAAATACAGCCAATCCCTTTGAATTCTGCATGACCTTGCAGTTTTTTTCCAATCATATTAAATGTACTTTGAATTTGACCAAATAAATCATGTAAAATCTCATTTAATTGCAGGGCATTTTGATTTGCTTAGGGCGAATTTCAGGCTGCAGCAATCCCAAAACAGCCCGTAAAATCCTTTAGGTATTATTGCTATGTAAGGAAAGGTATTTCTGTTATTTAGTCTACCGTCATTGATAGATAAAGGGCAGACCAAGTAATACAAACATTTATGAGTTTAACACAATACAATACAACAGCACCACAAACTGTAGCCTCCAAAATGACTATACAGTTTAAACAACACCTCTCTAAAACAAAAACTGAACATTACTAGACTGCATTACTTTTATCTAGGGGTATCTAATAAACTGGCCACTGAGCTTATAGTGTAGACTGTATAAACATATAGTGGATATAGCCACTGTGATGTCACCCCTTGGTTTGTGGACTCCCTTTTTGAAGCCTCAGATTTGGCATCCTGGCTGTCAACATCCTGGCTTTTTGGAGCCAGGAGTGGCCATATTTAGATGAGAGGGTGTAGCTGTGGAGAAATGAGGAGTGAATCTGACAAAATTATTAATAAACGGGTGAGTTCTCTAAAAATTCACGTGCTGTACAGTTATCATGAATGGGGGAATTTGCTATAGAGACCATCGCTGTTTTTTGTACCAGGCTGTAAACATGTTTATTTCTGCTGTAAAGTTGGGCGTTTTAACATGAGGATTTCTTGGGACTGACTTGCTTTTGGAGCCAAGTAACCATCAGAGAACTATAGTTTTTAGCACTTCCGCGTTGGCTTCAGTCTTCAGCCCCAGAGGTTTGCCGCTTGGTTCACAGAAATAGCATATTTTGTATTCGTCAGTGTCAGTAACAATGGATTGGATTCGACAACACAGCGTTTGCATCCGTATCGCCCTGTTTTTATTTTTGGCGCAACAGATAATACAATTTACAAGTACATTTGTGGGTGTATGTTTCCCTGAGTGAAAACAGACCTGTAACAAGTAGGTTTGAGAGAGAAACATCTGCACACTCAGATCTCTTCCAAAGATGTTTTATCTCATGCAAGCTCTTGAACACAAACCGTCACGCCTGGAGGATTTAAAGCTTGCATTAATCAGAACAACTTCAGCACAGATCTGAGTGCGCAGGCGCCTCACTTTCAAGTGTGCTCGTCTTTAAGCTCCTGCAGCGCCTCCACCAAGCCTGACTGAGCAGTATTCCCCTTGATTTTTTCCCCCCATACTGTAAGTTAGAAAGCAGTTTTGAGTTCAGTCAGTGTTGTTTAATTTAACAAATGAAGCCCTTAAAGTGCCTCTCAACGTAGACACAGTATATGTGATAATACTGTCAAATATATCTCTCGAGCTAAACTCTGAGCATCTTTATGTAACCAGAGCAACAAAACCAAGATGACCCTCAGCCATGTGAGCGTGAAGGCGAGAGGGAGGAGGTAGACAGGAAGAGCTGGGGAGAGCTTACCCAGCTGAAACTGTGCCTTTGGTCCGCTGGGTGACAGATTGAGTATTTTGAGACTGGCTGAGCTGTGACACTACTGTTATCATGTCTGTGAGCCTGGCTGAATAACTCTAACATCCAGCTGTGATTAATTGGACGCCTTTGAGACAGGGACAGGGACACTGACCTACAGATGATGATGCTAGAGTAAACCATATATCGCCTCCTGACCTGGCTTATGCCTCCCATTATTTTTTATACACATTTGCACATTGTCCTCTCCTGCCCTGACTTGTCTGCTGAAGTTTTCTTCCTCACGGAGACATTCTGACTCAGTTACTGAGGAGGAAATTCAAATTGATAGATCTGCAGTTTAGTGTTGTCATCAGCATGTGAAGCCATCTGTAAGTTTGTGACAAGTTCCCCTGCAGCATGTCATCCAAATTCTGAGACTGATGTGATGCCACTCAAACTAGGGCCGTCACTCACACCATTTTAAATGGCTGTGGTCAGAGGAGATAAGCAGCCATTTAACGGCTGACAGGCTTGTCAGGATGTCCACATGCATGAGCTCATGAGCGGTGACAATTACAACATCAGAGTGTCTGCTTGGTTTTTAGAGATTGACAGCCAGTGGAATAGCTTAGTCTTTGACCTGCTGTGTTTAAATGTGACCCTTATATATGATAAAATTTTGAGTATTTCTAAAACTCCCGAGGAAAATAAATAGCTGTATAATTGAAGCCAAATTAAATCAGACAGACTTGTTCTCATTATTATTGCTTGACATTGCCTTCCCATCAGCCCACACCTTTTTCACAATGTACATAAAATAATTATGGCACTGACATTCACAGCCAGCCGTCAGTGTTTGTACCTTTTGACATTATGAATCATAAACAATTTGTATTTTTCTAAGTGAAAAGTGTCACACTGTATCTTGAATGCCTGGGTTGATTGACCCACCTCATCCATTTTGCATCTCCACTGATTTTGTTTGTACATTGTAAAGAAATATTGGACATTTTGGACAATTTTAATTATTTATGCTCTTAGATGCCAAGAACATGCAAGTGAAGAAATTACTTTGTCATCAAAAAAATGTCCAACTACTTATTTAATTTTATGTAGAACCTTGATTACCCTTTGCCATTTTGCTTAGCTCCCTGTTTCTTTGCAACAAGCAGCTTTTTTTGGCCAAGTCCTCTAAAAAAAATCCCTGAGTAGAGATTGTTTTATAGCACAATTAGATATGAAATTTCCCATTTGGGCTGCATTTAATGAGTATTTCCAATATTGTATAATCTGATGATTATTTTCCCTATGGATCAATTAATTAAAATGTCAAAAATAGTAAAAAAATCCCCAGTGGGAAGGCTTCAGATTGTATGGTTTTACAACCAGGTCCAAAACCTAAAGACATTTCTTCTACTATATATATGGAGAAGAAAAGCAGCACATCTTTTCTCTATTTTTTGCTCAAACTAGTGCAAACATGCCATATTTGCTTTAAAAATAACTGAAATGATTAACAATGTAGATTTTCTTTCAGTTGACCAATTGATCAATCAACTAATCATCACAGCTGTAGTCCACATTTTTGTGTGCAAACTATCTGTAGCATGTGTATTACAATAAGCTCTTAATTCACCATATTGTGCATTATTTAAAAGCAACATATATGACACACAGCGTGCTGTGTGACACATCGCCCCAGGGCCCCGTAAGACCTTTTGTGAGATCAATGTGTACTGTATTCCCCTTCGTTATAGCTGCCTCCTCATCTGAGATTGACTGACATTGACTGACGTGAATGCCACACAGTCACAGTACAATATTTACACCGTGCTTTAGTGGCTGGGGGCAATTCTTTCAAACATGGCAGGACATGCTGTGACAGATCTTATGTAATGACTGTGTAGAATAATCACGTGATGAATGTTAAATAACTTAGGTAAAACTAAAAGAATCAAGCCTGCAAATTGTTTACTCACACTTGTTGTTTTGTCGCTTTAATGCACAATATTCCTTAACATGTGGCTTGTTGCAAATTGGGATCTGAGCTTAACAAGTAAGTAATTTTTAACAAATAAAAATTCATTATATCAATTTTAAAGTAGAGAGGAGAATTAAAACAATCTGAAATTGCTTGTATTTATTGAATTGCTTTTTTTGACAGTGGGGTAGGAGCAGGTAAAATAAAGAAGGGGAGATAGCAGAGACTTTAATTGCAGGGCAGTGCTAGTGGTACTGATGTGCTGTCAGAGATAGGAGACTCTTTCATTATCTGATTGCTACTGAGATCATTTGTCATTTGAGTTCTGATGCAGACATTACAGACACAGGTAATTTTACAAGCCCTTAAGGTTAATTGAATTACTTGAAATACTCGATTAACAATCAGAATCTCATGTATAATATGCTGTTAAGTATCTCTAATGTAAACCAGGCTTTAAAATGTGGGTTCTCTCATTGCCTCAGAGTCTCCTTTCTCCATGCTTACGGGAAGGACAGCAGCCGCAAAGAATGCAAAAAAAAAAAAAATAAATAAATACAATTCTGCCACCCTAGTAAGTCGTATCACCATCGCCACTCTACCACAACTGCTTCCCTTTCATGACACAAACACATTACATAACCGCAGTCTGGTTGAGTCTCTGTGTCAGTGATGGGTAATTGTCTTGCCTCAGACAGCTGTTTTCATTTGTTATCTGCCTTTGACTCTGAGCCCCACTTGAAGGTCATTCACTTTGTTATATCATGTTGCGTCTAACAGAAAGACATCATACTCTGGCATCGTAATCGGTCACTGTCAAAACATATTGATTCTCTGTTCTAAGGCTTGAGTCACAAACAAACAAATCCTCACTCACATATGTCTGTGCAGGTAAAAACAGTGGGCAGTTTATGCATTCAGGCACACATGTTCAGAAGAACACTCGGGCAAGCAGCATGAGAGCAACTTCGACTTAAAGATAAAGAAAATCTTTTTTTTTTTTTTTTTTTTACAGAGGGATAATCAGTGACCTCATCACTAATCCTGCCAGAGATCCTACAAATTGGCTGTGCTGTTTGTGCCTTCAGTTCATCAGCACAATCCATTCTCACTTCCTTGAGAGGGAGACTTGCAAGATAACCACTCTGAGTCAAGATAAACCACCAGACCCTTGCACAGAAAATAAAAGTAAAGAAAGAACTGACAGTAAATATTTTTTACAGCCATGTCAGTCAGCTGCCAGCAACCATTGAAAACACGTCATCATCAACGATCTTGCCTTTTTGTTATTGTCTAATACTGTTATAGTGTACTGGAAACAGAAGAGTCACCCCACCGCTGCGCTGCTTACCTTCCAGGGAGCAATGGCTTGTCCTCAGTTAAACTCATGGAGGCCAGGTGGAGAGCAGGACACAGTGGAGAGGAGCTCGTCCAGCCACCGACAGGGAGTCAGAAAGGAGACAGACAGGGAGAGAAAGGAGCACTGGAAGAGTCCAGCTAAGGTATTCTCCTCCTCCTCCTCTTCAATGACACACACTTGCACACATCCAGCCAGGTGGATGCACACACACTCCCTCATACAGCAAAAGCACTCATTGTGGAGATGCACTGAGCCCCACTGATGTAGAACGAAAAGCCTACAGTGACAGCAGGCCAGCTAGAGAGAGAAAGTGGGGGGGGAGAGAAAGAGAGAGAGGAAGGGATCAGCATAATACTGGCGAGCTCCGAGTGTCACTGATGACTCAAAGTACCACTCCCCACCCCATTTCCTCTATCCATCTGACTACTTTCCAGCTACACTTATCCCCTACACTTTAATTTGTTTTTACACTTTGGATTATTCACCTACTTTAGACATGAGTCATGCATCTGAATCATGCACGCAAGGTGGACTTTCCCAAATCACTTTCTCACAGTTTACCCACACACTGCTGCAGGTATGAGTGTACTTACTCTGAATATACACCTCACTTGATCAGTGATTGTAGTAAAGGTAATCAGAACCTGGAGGAGAGAAAACGGGTTATAACAAAGTCAAGGTGAATTTTGATCTTAATTAACATTTGAAGAATTTTCTCTCTGAATATAAAATAGAAAATATGAACGTTGCCGGATGTGCCTGTGAAGCTGTAATTTAAAATGTAAAAGCCAAAGTGAGAAAAATTATGATTGTAATTTGTTATCCTGTGAGTAGGATGTCAGATCATCCTTCATCATGGTCCTAATTGTGAAGAAATGAAGCTGCGCCAATAGCTTATGATTGAGCTCACTGAATGTCTGTTGATACTGTGCTGCTGGTAATTAATGATAAGTATGCACTGAGAGTTACAAAATGTAATACACATAATTTGCAACTGGAATGACATTTCTTCTGTGACTGTGTTTAATTCAAGACTCCAAAAGGAATGTGACAGCCGCTCAACAAAGTAAAGTGTCATACCCGGTCACACAGTAAATGCAGTCCTGTTAGGGAGCATTCGAACTGCACCTGAAGCGCTGTGTCATCCTACTTTATCGTGCCCACCCATGCAGTTTGCCTGGAGCAGCACCGCTCATAGACTGGCAGTCATGGAAAGCTGCTTAAGGGAGCATGGGGTTGCTCGCTGAGCCGTGCCGAGGCTGCAGGGCTGCCAGAAAGCTGTAAAGAGCAGTGCTGTCATATTAATACGGCGGCGCAGGGGCCTGGTCCTTCTCAGGCCGCTTGCTGTGACAGGTTTAAATGAACTTAGTGTCATAGCCAGTGGTCTGCTGTGGTGTGAAGTCCCTGCAGGGACTTATTGGAGATGACAGTAAGCAGGAAATGATCAAAATGAAAGGAAATTTTGAGAGATCATTTTGAACATGAGTGAAACCCCTTTCCCTGAGATCATAAAGACATGGTAAATGTCAATGAGTAAGTTAATTTTTACAGTCAGTTTTGTCCAAACTCTTTGATGGATTGCCATAAGATTTAGCGCAGACAATCATGTCCTAATGACTGTTGACTTTTCCTTCAGTGCTACCAGCAAATTTTCCAATTAAACTGTCAAATATTTGAATGTTTATTGGATGGACTGGCACAATATTTGGTACTGATATCCATCGTGCCCCAACAATGTATCCTAATGACTTTGATGATTCCCTGACCTTTCATAGGGTTAACATGTGCACTTAGGCCTGTTGCTCCTTTTTATGGAGCACAGGCCGCGGGCTTTCCTTTCAAGCAGTTTCCATATTAGCCCACCCTGCTTGACCTCAGTCTTGAGGTCCCTGCTCCAGGTGTTCTTGGCGTCAGTCGTTCTTTCTTGCGCCCTGGGGAGTTCCATCTAGCAGCCTGCCTGGTGATACTGGCGCTGGGTTCCCAGAGGGTGTACCTGATCCATCTCCACCTTCTCTTCATCTCATCTTCCACAGGCTGATGGCTGGTTCTCTGCCAGAGATCATTGGTACCGATGGTATCTGGCCAGTGTATATTCAGGATTTACCTCAGGCAGCTGTTGATGAATGTTTGAACTTTAGTCAAAGTTGCCGTGGTTGTCGTCCATGTTGTTGATACATAGAGCAGTAAAGGCTTAATGTTGGAGCTGAAGAGTCTGAGCTTTGTCCACTGGCTAATTTTTGTGGAGCTCCATATGTTCTTCAGATGGATGAATGAAGCCCTCGCCATGCCAGAGGATTTGAAGTTAGTGAGGTAACTTCAAGGTTGACTCTGGGTTTTTTTTAGTACTACGAAGCTGGTTCTGTTTTTACCACAATAAATCACCATGGTAACTTATGCAGAACAGTTAACCTGCTCCAGGGTAGGTTAATTTCAGATCACAGCCTGTCAACACCCTGACCTCTGACCAATTAGATCACTGAAGAAAAAAGTATCCAGTCTCAGGTAAAAGAGAGGAGTCTGTATGTTGTTATAGGTCAGTAGTAATAGTAGGTCATTTCATTGTGCTAGGGCTCTGTTTCCACTGGTTTTAAAACAGAGCTTCTAACAAACACAGAGATCGTTTACAACACTGAACACATGATTATAGCTGTATTTTAACTTATGAAAAGTTTATTTTAGTCTGCAGTGATTTGTTGCGATTTTACACTCTGATTACTGCAGCTCAAAACAATGAGACATCTGTGTTGTGAGAACTGGGATTAAGATTATTTTTTATTAGAAAAAGAATTCACACACTGTTAATTGGCTCCCGTTACTATTCATACAACATTTGGGTCAGATAGACCTCATTAGTCATTAACTACTTTTCCAACCTTTACTTCAGTAGCAGAAACAGTCTGGCATCACTTAAAAGTGTTTTATGTGACATCACTAAACAGCAAAAGTTACTCTATACTAATGTCACTTGTAGCCTAGTGACACCTACACATAACACATAACTTAATTTTGGATAGTTTTTTCAATATTTATACATTTTCTGTTATAAAATGACAGAGTATCGTTAACATCTCACGCAATTGATATTTAATTGTCTCGTAGTCCCACACACTCTCAGTACTGTTTGATCTCATATGATATGAAGCAGCCTTCTTCATTCATGGTTCTGATGATGATGCTCACAATTACCAGCCACGCCCCTTTCACATGAACCTGCTTGTGGCTGGATAGGAAAACCCAGAGTTGACTGAACTAGTTGATAAGCAGGTTTTTAGTACCGGTTATCCAGGCAGCCAATGTTAGGGTTAGTCAAACCAGATAACGAAAAGATATCCTGGATAAGTTGAACTAGCTTCGTATAGGCCTCAGTTCTGGCTCTAAAGTCTGCATCCCGGCCACCTTGTTTGTCAGTGACATTGCCTAGGTAAGTGAAAGCCTCTGCCTCCTAACATTTGTGGTTGTGAGTAAGTCTTCAACAGCTATTAAATGGATTTCCATGTAATTTTATTCTGACATGTATGTCCCCCTCAGGATGAATTGTGATAACTTTAGCGATTCCCTCATTTTTCATCTAGAGCCATCTTCAGTTCTAATAAAAAAATACTCACATTATGACCAAATACTGGAAAAACTAACGACAATCCCATCAAATATACTGTGTGTAGTGCTATTTAGCAAGTGTTAGGAGGCTAACCTGCTAACACAGTGAACATGCATGACATCAGCATGTTAGCAAGCTGACATGAGGATTTTGCTCAAAGCACAGATGTGCCTAAGAACAGCCTCACAGTGCTGCAGACTTATTTTTGTGTCAGCCTGTTTTCCTGCCCTTCAAGTTCACTTTGCCTGTCTGCATGGTATTTTTGGTGCCTGGTGCAGAGCGCACAGGTGGAGGAGAGGCACAAACAGGTGGTAGGTTTATTCAGATTAATAATATGAATAAGAATCATAATTAATCTATGAATTAATATGAATGAACCTTACAGTATCTGGTGTCCACAGCTGCTTTAGACTGTCTGAAAAGCTTCAGTTTATTAAATCCCTTCAGCCATCTGAAACAAGCGTAACAGCTTTGTTAATAAGTCTGCAACCTCTGAGTACAGATATGCTGCACCAGAGCTCAGTGAGGTTACACAAGGCTTTTCCATTGTGTTTACCTTGATTAAATTACATGCAAATGACACCAGGCGGACAAAGTAACCACACAAACCCCAACACACATAAGATGGCTCTGTTATAGCTCATTCTGCCTGTTTATTAGGAAGACATCAGATTACTGGAGCTCATTAATCACACAGCCTCCTTTACAACTTTTAAAAAAATAAATTAACTGGCTCATGTTTAATTCTTGAAAATGCATTACGAAGCAAACCCTGCTGTATCACCTTTTAAGATATGATGTAACTAATTGCAACATAAAACACAGTAACACAGGACAGTTAAATAGTGTTGGAATGATGTGATCACATACACTGCCTCACCAAACTATTTGTTATCATTTATCTCTGACATCATTGCAATAATTAACTGTCTAAGAGACCCAACACCACCTGCCTCTGGCCGTAGACTTGTGGTGCTGTGTGTTCACACCATGCCGTTCTGTAACATCCAGACGTAGATAAGATTTCCTAAAGAAGCCAGATTCTTCATTTGGCGAGCTGTTGTCATCATGCATGTATTATTTATAACCACACCCTTCAATCTATTATCATCTTCACCTGCACTTTTGCACTTTGCGCTACCTCTCATACATGAACCAAAAAAACAGGTGTGTTTGGAAATGTGCAGTATAATGTTTGTTACTGCCTCTCTAAACAAACAAAGGCTCAACTAGAGACTTGAACATATGAATGGAGGCCAGATGCAGTTTGCAGGGGAAAAGGCAAACACATTTTTATTATTAACAAAAATGGAACAGTACTTACAACTTAAAGGAAAAAACAAAGGGGGTTAGAGACCCTGGCTGAAAGAAACAAAAGATTGGGGCATCACTGGGCCAACCAAGCAGTGGGCCATCAGACCCAGCTCATCCCCATAACTACCTCAAGTGAACTAAACTTAACCAAACAAAATCAGAAAACTCAACTTCCGGTAATCTCCAACCCAAATATAAATAACAAAGCCCAAAAATCTAATTTATGCAGGGAATTAAAGGGGAAGAAAGCCACTCCCCAAGTGCTGCTGCTGCTGACATGTGCTGCTGTGTGTCTCAGTGTGTCTCTCACACTCTGCCCCTTAACTCCTTTTTATCCTCTCCTCCCAACTGCTGTCAGGTGCTGCACTGCTATAGAGAGAGACAGGTAGGGAGAAGGAGAGAGAGGAAGCAAGAGGGAGAGGAAGAGAAAGCGAGGAGTAAAAACAACCACACCCACTAGGGTGTGCAGTATAACACAGTACAATGCAGGGCCACATGTAACAGTGTTGTCCCAATGCTGGAATTCTATTGTATTCTATAATACAATACCTTGAGGAATATCCATATTCAGTACCATTTATGATATCATGGGGGGGTTACATTTTTAAAAGACAAATGTAACAAGGCTATACCATGACAACAAATACTTTTCTTGTCTTGGTTAGCAGGAGAGAACTGTAAAATGTCTGCAGTAAACATTAACAACAAGAGAGTCAGAAAGCATAGCTGGCACCAGTGCATCGATACAGCGGGAAATGACTATTGAAAACGTTTCAAATAATTAGAATTGATATGTATCGATAAATCAGTATTTTTGACAACACTAGCGCCCACACAGTCTGGATGCTCAAGACCTACCACTCTGTGCTGGTCGTTGGGCTTGCGAGAGTAAAATAGGGACCTTACTGTTCTTGGTGACGAACCTACAGAGAATTATCACTGGAATCTGCAGCTTCTCTCAGCTTTACAGATCTGAATAGAGTTTTAGCTTTTTCTTTAGCTGCCCGGCTGCAACTTCACTGTTTTTATTCACTCTCACTGCTCTCATAGTCTCATAGTGTTGTACTTAGTTACAGCAGACAGCTGTGTTTAGCCAAAAAAAAGTAAAAACCCAATGTACACTACCTCCTCAGCACCAAACTGCAGACAAACACAGTTAGCAACTTGCTGCTTAGCAAAGTGGAACATTTAGCAGCTAAAGTGACAGATATTTCTCTCAGGAGTTGGTTGAGACCAAAAGCAGAGCTAAAAGAGGGTGAAGCTTTACATTCATCAGATTAACAAAAACATGACTCCAGATGAATAAAAAGGTTGCTCTTGTAAGTGATCGATGTGCAAATAAGCAACTCAAAGCTTTCGGTTCAGTATGCATTACAAAAGAACAATTCCTTGAACTAATTCTTTTACATTTGGAAATTGAAGTTTACAGCCTAAACTGTGTTTGATTCAATGTCCTCAGTGCCAGTGCAGTCAAAAATGCAGCCCAGAGGATGTAAAAGGCAACGTGCTGTCTGCCCCTCCCACCCCCAAACCAAAACATTCCTCTCCAGTGAGACACGCTGAGGGGCACGCTACGCCAAGCTAGCTAATGGCAATATGAATAGTAACCACACCAGAAATATAAGATCCTCCAATAACCTATAGGTCTGGTGTTGGAAGCCACTTTGGCTTCACTGTGAATTATGATGGCGATGGTGAGAGAGTTGTAGACAAAAAACAACAGTGTGTCACATCTGCTACATGAGCAGTACCCCATCTCAATTACCTCTACGTCACCACAGTGTGTCAACCGGTTGAACTAAACAAAAACAAGGAGCATAACACGCGCTAGATGCTACCGTTATCCCTGCAGCATTTAGGCAGCCATTTCTGACTGATTCCGACGGGCAGCCCTAGTTAACAGTCGCAGTGGACTCTCTCAATCTTTTGAGAGGCCGGACTTCAAAGCTTCAGGCTACAGAATTAATCTGATGAGCCGCTGCAATGTGACTAATTGGCACTGCTGGAAATTTTGCCAGTGAATAATTTGAATGTGAATGTAGAATAATGAACGTTTTTTAGAGGTGACCGCTTTTTTTTTAAATGTAGCAACTGTCAGTAACTAGTGAATCCTACAGTCTGCCCAAAGATGAGGAAGAGGAAAGACAAACGACGTACGACAAAAAATAAGTTACAGTATAAATGAAATACTGGTTGATTCATCAATAGTAGTTAGAGGACCACTTGTTAAAATTAATGACGCTTGGTGGCCTATAAAAAGATAAGAAACTCTCATACTCAAAAGTTATGATGCATCCTGTTGTGTTATTTACAATGGTATTAGCGAAAGCCAGAGCTTTATTTGATCTACAGTTATGTCTGTTTTATGATAAGGATTAAATTATGATTTTAAAGCCTAGGGCAGAGAGAGAGATAGCGAAGGGGAGAATGCTGAGACCACAATGTCCTGGTCAAAAAGGGGCACATCTGATGCTCTCTGTGAGATGTTTATTTTGGGCTTCAGACCTCTCTCAGGGTTGATATACACAACCTCACCCACACAGATGGAGGTAAAAATAAAGCAAAACATCATCTGGAACCTGGCGTAATCATTACCAGAAATAAACTCTGGTTTATTTTTATTTCTTTTATTGTTTATTTTATTTTGTTGTTTTATTTTTATTATTAATTTGACTCAACAGTTAACAAGTGACTGATATTACACAGTGGCTAAAGGATTGATTAATTGTGGACATCTGTCTTGACCCTTAAAAACTGTTTTGTTGCCACTGATGGAAGTTCTTTAGAGGTAAAACCATCTTGAGGTCCTGCTTAGAAAACATATTTATCTAAGTGAATTATTCCTCTCTCTCACAACATGGAATAGATACATGCCAAATAAAAAGATGAAATTAATACAGAGACAATTTAATAGGAACATGATGAATTAATAGCTCTTTTCATTGCTCTGCTAATGGCACATTGTTCAGCTCAGCTCAAGAACAAGCACTTTAATTTGTCCTCCAGCTGTGAAAATACTTTTCACACACCCATTGGCTTTCGTTCTCTGTTTTCTTGTAGGAGCGTTTCAGAGAACTAAAACCACGTGACAATTAATTGGCTGCATATACTGCACATAGGTCTGTTCGTTTTGATTTTCAGTCACTTAAGGAAGCAGCAAAACTAATTTACTTGATGACAGATTTGCTTTGTCTAGGCTGACATCATTAGCGGGGTTCACAGGGTAAAAACTGATTGCTAAAGCCAGGATATCAGCATCCTCGTTAGTATATCGACATCCTCCGCTGACAATTTATGAACTAGGACAGAGGAGGACCAGTTCAATGTTTTGTCACTTCTTATTTTATGGGCACTGGAACTGAACTGGATTGAGAGTAAGACTAGGACGGCTGGAAGGAATAAAGGTCCAATGATAAGAATTTGTCATTAAATGGATTAAACTATAAATGGTCGCTGATATGGCTGCAGCTAATGATTATTTTTTAATCAGTTAACCCACTGATTACTTTTTCAGGCTGATCATTTACTCACTGAAATGCCCCAGAGCCCAAAGTTATTTGTTATAGCTTAACTAGCAGACGCAACCTCACAGTCTTTACACGTGAAGTAATGAAGTCATTAAAGGAATAGTTTCAGATTTAACGAAATAAGCATATTGGCATTTTTTTTGCAGAGAGTTAGATAAGAAGATTGATACCACTCAAATCTCTGTGCATAAATATGAAGCTAGCATAGCTTAAAGACTGAATAAAGACTGAAAGCAGTGGAGAAAGAGCTAGCCTGGCTCTGTCAAAAGCACATAACTCTTCGTCAAACTACCTTTTGCTTTAGCGTTTTGGTTTGTGTATTGGTTAAACTAACAAGCCGTAACTGGGGATATGTTGAAACTTTGTGCATCTTTATTGTTTAGTTTAATTATTTTGTTGTGACAAGCTTAATGCTATGTTTCTTTTAAATGTTAACCAGAAAAATAATAGCAGCATTAAAAGTGACACTCAAAATTATAGACTGTGTGAATAACTGATGTGTGAATAATAATGATTTATAAGATAAGAACCTGATTCACAGCGTGTTTAAAATAATGAGAGGCTGTGAGAGGAAATGGGTGCTTGCTGTATATCTGCACGTGACCCTGCATGTGCTCTTCGTGCTCCAAACACATATCTGATGTACATATGATAAATTATTAAGTCCAGTACTTATGTACTCGTGTAACTTTGTGCTCTTCCTACTCATAAAATCATTTCCCTCTGCGATCCTTTGTCTTAATCTACCCTACACTGAGCCAAATTGTAGTTTAGGCACTTAACTCTGGCAATAATCCATCTTCTGAGTGTCACAGCAAAGTCAAAAGGAAGTGCTTAGATAAAGACTCAGTATTTCATCTCTGACACAACATAAGCTAGTTCAGGAAAAAGGTGCCAGGGTTACAGTATCCCTTTAACACGTTCATGATTTTTACAATATTCCGTAAGCCTGAGTTTTTTTGAGTACAGCTTGTCACTGATACTCTCTTCAGTATAGAGCACAAAAGCTCCAGTACAGCTTTACATGTTACTGCTTCTTGAAAAATGTCAAAGCCTGGAGCTTATTACTAAGAAGCTCCGAGTCCTTGATTTGTAGTAACCCTCTCCTGGGCTTCCTTGTGTGTGTGAGCCAACTTTTATCAGCGCCGACCGCTGTCTGACCATCATTATAATGAGGACAAGAACTCCTCTCTCACCTTAAGCTTCAGCAGAGGGCATTATACAGGATGATTCACATTTCAGACCACTGCAGCCTTCTGTAAACTCAAACATCCTTTGTCCTCTGCCTCTGTGCCAGCTCTGCCTTTTGTGATGTGGGTGCATGCCTTGGCCAGTGACAGTCTGAGAGTTGTGCAGGGGGCATATATCAGAATCGTATCCATGAGTGAGCAGTGAAGAGACTCTTGAGTCAGAAGAGACAAATTCACCAGAGCCCCCTCGACTCCCCTTTCTGTCCAAGTGTCGACTTGGAAACAAACAAGATTAATGTGTTGTTGTCTGGGCTTGTGTGAGGTGTGAACTTAAAGGAGGGAGGGAGGAATCCAGAGAAGACATAAGAGAGCACAAATAATGATTTTCATGAGAAGTAAGGCTGCAAATAACGATTATTTCCATTGTTGATTAATCCGTCCATTATTTCCTTAATTAGTTGTTTGGTCCATGAAATGTCACATAATGGTGGAAAATGTCAATCAGTGTTTCCCAAAGCCCACGATGATGTCCTCGAAATGTCTTGTTTGTCTACAACACAGTTATTTAGTTTAGTTTATGAAAGGAATATTCACATTTAAGAAGGTGGAATCAGAGAATTTTGGCCTTTTTTTCTTTAAAAATACTCATACTGATAAGTTGATTATCAAATTAATTGGCAAGTAAGTTAATAGTTGACAAGTAATTGATTAATTACTGCAGCTCTACTGTGAAGTTACGTGGGACTCTTGCGGTATAACAGAGAGAGAACAGTATTTTAGACAGTACCCTGTTATATTCATTTATTTCTCTTACTTAGTGTTTATATTTGTTTGCACTTCAAGTAATGGAAGACAAGTAGTTTGAAGGTTGTGTCTGAAAGGCTGCTTCTGGAAACTGGTGGAATATCTCTCACTTCCTGTGTGTGTGTGTGTGTGTGTGTGTGTGTGTGTGTGTGTGTGTGTGTGTGCATGCGCATAAACTTGCATCATTACCAGGTTTATATTTGTGTCTGCAGATCACTCCATCACTCGGCTCCTCCGACATAAATTCTGTGTCTATCTTTTCTGCCTGCCCTCCTTTTCCTGACCGGCATTTCCGTAGTTATTATTCACCACATGTCTGCGGTTAAAACGTTTGCACACAGCAGTGGGCTCATCTCCCACATAGCTGTCATTTTAATGGTTGTTTGTCCGATAGCAGGAACGGGAACTAACAGGCGCGGGTTATTAGCAAGGTCACCTATCGCCCTATTGTAACATCCACTGAGAACAACACTCATAAAGATGAGCAGGTGGCCCAGAGAGAGACAGAGAACTGTGCATCACTGTACTGAGGTCCTCCTTGTCTCTCTGTATCACCTTGGTAGTAATGCCAATTTGTAATTTTTCTCTGGCAGGCAAGGGCTGTCCTCATAAACTTAATTTTTGGAACGGAGACTGTAATTTATAATCTGCATGAACATACAGTAGCTTCAGTCAAGTCAAACCTCTCTCGTTCCCAGCAGTCAACAGTATTAATGCTTCTCTATTGCCCTCTTGTGGTTGCTGCGATTCTCTGCACCAACACCCCTCATCTCCACAGTGAAACATCACTAGTTTTGGAAATCAAGGGCCCAGTTGTTCAAAAAAATTAATCTACATCAGAATGACAAGACTTGGAAATCCAGTGTTTTGCTATCAAGGATCAGCTAATCCATTTTACTTTTGTGCTGGCTTTCCAAAGCAACACTGGATTAGATCACCCTGACTCAGGTACAGACATTTCAAGATTACCAAATCCAGATAACCAGCACCCCAAATGGGACTACATATCACAGTGTGTGCTACTAGTTGTATAAAGAACAACTAGTAGAGTCAGTCAGCTTGGGGTCACTTTTTTTATGTATTTGAGACAGAAATAACATGGGGAATGCAGTTCTTAGAAACTGCTTTTGACTTTGGTGATGTAATTAATATAAAGTGATAAATGAAAGTTGACATTAAATATTTTTTGATTGATGATGACATTTTTGTCAAGGATTATTTTATGTTTTTTTTTTTTTTTTACTTACTAAAAGGCTTAATAGGTATCCTAATGTCTACTTTATGTACTGTCACAGTGACAGTTAGACAAATCAGGTGCAAAATATAAATAAATGTAAATATATTGGACTGATTTTAAAGGGGTTTTTTTTGCAATTTGTTCCTGAATCAGTCCTGAATCCACCCTTCTGCTGGATCAGGATTATCCAGATTTTTTGGATCAAAGGTATCTGCATACTGACTGAAGACTTTTAACAACAAATACTAAAGGTTTGATCCAGATCAAAACCACAACTGGATTACATAATCTAATCTGATGTCAGAATTCTTTTTTTCATTTGAACAACCCATTTTCAAGATTTGATACAATCTCATAGCCAAAATCTGATAAAGTTTCCTCTGAACAACCGCGCCTAGTAGATAAAAAAAATTATTCTGGATCACAGTGATCCAGATTTGGAAATCCTATGTTTTGCTGTCCAGGATCAGCTCATCCTTTTTACTTTTGTGACAGTTTTTCTAAGCAACATTGGATGAGATCAGTTTGACTGAGATATAAACTTTACAGGATTATGAATACTGCTGACCAGTGCTCTGAATGGGACTGCATATCACAATGTCGGCAGTCTGCCTACATTTTTTTTGTTTGTTTGTTTGTTTGTTTATCAATGGTGTCCCAGTCCTACTAAAAAGTTTTGAAGAGCAAATACTGAAGGTTTGATCCTGATCAAAACCAAAACTGGATTACATTATCTAATCTAATTTCAGAATCCTTTTTTATTTTAAACAACCCATTTTCAAGATTTGATCCAAACCCATCGCCAAAATCTGATCAGATTACCTCTGAACAACTGGGTCCAGAGTTGGACCCGAAAAGTCCCTACTATAATGTAATATAATGTATCTATACTGTATATGTATTCAATCTAATATATATGTATATGTATCTAACTTGTGTGACACGTCTGTTAACCAAGAAAGCATGAATAGCAAAGAAACTTGTTTATTGAATTCTCAGTGATGAAAAACCTTGAAAATAAACTGTATACTAATTCAGATCTTGAAATGCAAACATTTTATGCAGGTTTACAGACAGAATAGGAACACATGCTCACAATCTGAAATCATATAAAAACATAACATCTTGGATATTTCTAGTCTAGACATAAGAAAAATCAGTACAAAAACTTAAACATGTAAACATTGTTAAACAAAACAAAAATTTGTAAGCTTTGCAGAAACAGTACATTTGAACGTGCAGCTGCTTATCTCTGGTCAATCACTGGGGCTCTAACTAATGGTCCATTACAACAAAGAGTTAATTTAAGCACCTCTGTGATCCAATTTCAAGATACTGCTTTATTAGTGCAGTTGGAAATAGCTGCCATGTTTGTTTTCTTTTTGTACTGTAACCATCCATATTTCAGTGCAGATTCAAAACCTTTGTGTTTTACAATGCAAATAATTAGACAGGGTTTTAGTGGACCCCCAGTACACCTGCAAAGTATTTCCCCTTTTTCATTCATTTTTAAAATCTGTTGTCCATATAAACTGAATTAATTCAAAGTGAAGCTGTCCCCTCGTCCCAACTCAGGCTTCAGCTCTAAACTCTGTTGTGTCGGCTCTACCTGGGAGGTGCAGTTTCTGAGTTCGCCCCTCAGCTCTGACAGCTGCTGAGCATGGCTGGATAGAGTCCCGTTGACTTGCATGAGAAGCCCGTTCGATTGTCTCTCCAACTCCTCCCTGATTCTCTCCAGGTCCTCTGCCAAGGAATTCAGGCCCTTACACTGGTCCTCCACACTGGCAACACGCCCTCCAACCTCAGTTACCTCTTTCTTGACCCCCATAGCTGTGCTCCGGCAGCCCCGGACCTCCTCAGCTAGCCGCCTCTTCATTTCCTGTAGCTCACCTTTAACTCGGGTCAGTCTGCGCTCACCTGCCCCAAGCATGGAAGCCTGATGTCCAACCAGCTGCACCACACCCTTTATCTGCTTGGCCAGGCTAGCCTCTCTCTCATGCCAGGAGCTGTTGGCTTGACCCACCTGGTGGACCACCGTCCCCAGGGAATCCTGGAGGGTTTTGAGGGTGTGGTTGACTGTGCGGACATTAAACTTGAGGACTGTGAGCTCTCCCTGGATGGGGTAATCTCCTGCTGCTTGTTCCTGCTGGTCCCTGAGGGTCAGGCGCCTCAGGATGTTCTGTAATGTGACGTTCAGGCTATTCAAACGGTCACCCTGGATGTCCAATGCCTCTTTCACATTCTGCTTGTCTGCCAGCTCAGTACTTGGAGCAGCAGAGTCTCCCTGGAAGGCAGATGGCTTTTGGGGTGAGGAACAAGAAGAGGAGCAGAGAGTCTCAAGGCTGCTCAGGTGCTTCTGCACTCTGTCCACATCCACCTCAAGTCTCCCTCTGAGGGATTCAAGCTCTGTCTCAAGAGTGGGAACAGCATGACCCTCCAGCAGTGCAGGTGCAGTGGCATTTCCCAGCTCTTCCAAAGCAGTCAGTAAACGGCCTTCCAGGGCCCTCAACTTACTTTCCATTCTGGCCTCCACGCCCTGTCCTGTCTCAGCTCTGCCATGGATACCACTGCTCCTTCTAGGTTCATCGCTTCGAATCTGTCCAGTCAGGTTGAGCTTGGCCTCTACATACGCCAGTCGTCCCTCCAGTATTCCCTCTATGTGGTCCTTGTGTCCTCCCAGCTCCACTCTCAGGTGCGCCTGGGACTGGTTGAGGCCTGCCACTGATGTTTCCAGCATCTGCACCCTTTCAACCATTCCACTCACTATATCAGAGCAGTTCCCTGTAGCCTTTAAACCATGTATCTGAGCCTGCAGGTTTCTCAACTCTGTTCTCAAGTTCGTGTTACTTTCCTCCAGAGCGTCCTCCATCTGCTCCTGCCTCACACTTTGCTCCCTCTGGCACTGACGACGCAAATCCCCAGCTTTCTCCTTGCATCGGTCCTCTGCACTCTCCACACGCTTCTCAAACCCACCAAGGATTTCTGTCCTGGCTTCACTCAGCCTGGCATCCATCAAGCTCTCCATAGCTTTCTGGTCATTTCCACCAAGATTGCCAGTGGAGTCCGATACCACTCCTGCTGTATTCGACATCTTCTTCAGTGCTCCATCGTGTCCCATCACTGTTGCTTTGAGTTCCTGCAGCTCTGCTGTCTTGGCTTGCAGCTCTGTCCTCAGCTCCTCTATTCTTCCATTCATTTCAGTGAGGCCTGGAAAAACATGTCTGCCATCTAGACCCTCTGTCTCAGGGTCTCCCCCAGGAATCTCTACAAACCCTACAGTGGACGGAGCAGAGGCTACAGCTGGAGCAGGAACAGGACCAGGGGCAGCTGAGAGCAGAGCTGACAGCATCCTGTTGGCATCCTCTCTCAGAGAGGCTCGTAGACTATCTTCCAGCCCATTTACAGTTCCCTTCAGGGTCTCAAGACCCTGGTTTAGACGTCGCACGTCCTCCTCCATTCGATACATTCGCTCCTCTGTCTCACTGTCTAGAGTCTGGCCTAAAGAGAGAAGGAAAAACTGTCAAACATTGCACCAACATAATACACTTTTGTTCTTTTAAATCTGGATCTAAATGATATGATAAAAAAACAATATTCTTATGTGGTGTCAAAAAAAAGTGAACACACTACATAGTCAAACTCAATTAGAATAAGTATGTAGTTAGGAATTCGGACACACCTGCGGTCTCACCCTCAGGCTGTTCACCACCAGAGGGAGGGGGAGGGATTTCCTCTGGTATATGTTCCTCAGGCCCTTGGCTATGTTCATGCTCATGTTCATGCTCGTGCTCTTGGTCATGCTCTGTGTGATGAGGCTCCTGGTGCTCTGGCATTTGCTCTGGCTCAGACGGAAAAGGCTCAAAGGAGGTGTCTGGGTAGGAGGAGGTCCTCGGAGGCCCAAAGTGGCGCATGGGGTAAGAGTTAAAACTGCCGGTGGGAGGTCCTTTGGGATGACTCCATGGGTTTGCCTTCACAACAGTGTTAATAGGTGGGCCCTTGAACATGGGACCCTTGAACATGGGACCTTTGTACTGTGGTCCCTTGAACTGTGGGCCTTTCATTGGCGGGCCCTTGAATGGCGGCATCATTTTCATGGGGTGTTGGTAAACCGGATGTCCCTCCATACAGCCATAACCAGAGTACCCGGGACAACAACGCCACTCCAGCTCTGTGACGGTTTTATGTGCCACCTTGTACATTGGTTTGTACATCAGACGATACCTGAGGGGAACAACAAGCCATCAGTCAGAAACGTACACTTGACTCCGATATTTTTGTACCCTAAAGTGATGAGAATCCCAATTTTTTAAATATCAAGATGGCATGATGGGAGGTGTTGTTTACTTACTGGAGAGTTGGGCATTTTTGACCCCAGGAACACTTGTTGTACTCTGCTTTTACATATGGGGCTGCCCCATCCTGCACTGTGAAGGACACTGTCTTTTCAACCACATAGGCACAGTGGTTTCTTTCAGAGAGGAGACAAATGATGACAGAACGGAAGTGAATTTAGTTGGCTTCTAAAATACAAAATGTTGCCACTCAATGTAAAATGTACAGTAAGATTTTAAGTGATGTAGACTTGACTCCTGAGAGCACAACAGACAGATAGAGAGAGGACTTACTTGTGTCTGCTGGTGGGTTTCCCTTGGTCGTGGTGTTGAATGAGCCCAGCTTTATACTGGTTAAACTGAAATGGTCTGTAGAACTTAGTTTCGACCACTGACAAAAATAGAGTCATGAACACAAAAGGACTCACAGCCATCACAAAATGCATCCTTAAATATCCAATGTCAAAGGCTTAGTGAAAAGAGTCTTCAGACTGAGGTAAAGGTGATCTCACAGAAGAAAGAGAAGCATTTGTCCGTCACGGTCAAGTAGTACTCTAAGCATTCTGCTCCGTTCTCTTGATATGGAAATGACTGAATTTCCTGGTGTCTGACAAAATAAGATATCTCTAAACACACAAAGTCAGAAAAACAGCTGTAAAATTGCCATCAGAAAAAAGACTTGAGTCTCCGCAGAACAACCTTTTTTTGGCTGTGCTATAAAGCAGAATGCCACCCTGTGAATGTTGACCCTGATGCTGGCTGTGGGTGTGGTGGACTCTGTTAGAGTGACAACAGTCCACTGTGAGTTTGGCGGACTACAGACGCCACTAATAGGGCCCCACTGGCACAATCTGCATATCTCCTCCCACTCCACCTCCTCAAAGTAACACCACAGTGACACTGGAGGAGGGAAGAGAGCGCTCACCTTCACAGTTTATGTTATCCCTGTGGTATTCTGTATTTCTCAGCCTTATAGAAAATCCATTTTTTTATTAAACATCTAGTTTGAAGGCTGCCTTCTACCAATCAGGGCAGAGGCTGAAGTCCCATGAGCTGTTTTCCCATGGTGACATCACGGCAAACCAGAGGGGAAACAGCACATCACATCCAGAGCGTACAACACCAGGCCTTGTCCCAAAATAGGCTCTTTTTAAGAAAACATTTTAGGGTAATAGTGGAAATAATAATAATCCAAAGGGACAAGTGAAGTCAGGAATCATGTACTTTTTCTTTAGAGTATGAAGAACAGTCACTCTGTATTGTATATGATCATTAAGTGAAAGAGGCCTATAGTACATTGCCCTTTTGGTCACCTGGCCGCTAATTTGAACTAATGTAAATGAGAAAAATCGCCAACAACATTAATCAAAAGCAATTTTAATGCTCCTCAAAAGCATCATCCTCTGTTGCCAGTTGCACAGGGTGTCTGCAGGTCCCTAAAACGTCTTAAAATATCCTAAATTCAGTTTTTTAAATATCAGGCCAGAAAAATTAATAGATAGATTTAAAATGGAATTTATGAAGTCTTAATTACCACAAATATTTGATCTAGTTTTATTAATCCATCTTATTTGTAGAACACTTTTCGAGCTGAAAGCACAAAGTGCTTCCCAAGGTGCAGAAAAAACAAAACAAAAGTGATACTAATAAAACATAAGCATACACATACACCTACACCAACATATACACTAAAACACATAAATACCTGTTAGCATGCCTACGTATACACATGGCTGCAAATACACACACTCCCACACACAATATGTTTATAAACTGTCAGAAAAGGCCAATCTGTAAAAGTAAGTTTTCAGATGAGATTTAAAGACAAGTCAGCTGATCTGATGCTGTTCTAAAGCCGAGGAGCAAGAACTGAAAAGGTTGATCAGCCTTTGTTTTTAACCTAGACTCTGGAACAGTTAGACAACCCAGACTAGCAGATTTTAGTCTCAAAGGAAGTTACAAGTCCTGTATGTAAAAAGATATTGACATAAAAATAAACAAACTATACTAGATTACCAAAAATCAAAAATTAAAGTTCTCGTTGTGCAGAATGGACCATTTCAGAATATTTTTTATTGTATTATAGGTTTATAATTATCATTGCATTTATGTGTACATCACCATTGTTGTAACTGGTGAAGATGCCACTAATTTTACTTCTTCGCCACAACCTTATACACTGCCAGACAGTTTAATCTATAGCTTAATAATTAGAGTTGCTCCAGTTATGGATTAGTTGATAAGTTCTCACCTATTAAATCAATCGCCACCTAATTTGATAATCAATTAATTGATGTAATCTTAAAAAAAAAAAAGAAAGTAAAAATTCTCTGATTCCAGTGTGTTAAATGTGAATATTGTCTGGTTTCTATACTCCTCTGTGACAGCAATCTTAATATCTTTGGGTTGTGGATGAAACAAGACACTCAAGATGTCATCTTTTGCTTTGGGAAACACTGAGCAACATTTTTCACATTTCAGAGCCCAAACAACTAATCTATTAGTCGTTAAATAATCTACAGGTTGATCAACAATGAAAATAGTCGTTAGTTGCAGCCCTAATAATTATACATCCAAATTGATTAACTGGTTATCTGAATCAGTGAAGTAACTAGTAACTGAAGCTGTCAAATAAATGTATTGAAGTAAAAAGTCCAACAGTTGCCTCTGAATTGTAGTGAAGTATGGAAATGGAAACACTCTATTTGAGTACAACACCTCAGAATTGCAGTATAGTACTCGAGTACCTAACATATAAGAAATAAACAATATTGTGTGTAATGTGATCCACACACACTTTATTTACATGCTCGAGTGGCTGATCAGTTACAATACTGATGAGGTTATGTGATGGCTCGGCAGTCTCCAAAGTGAAATTTGGGAAACATGTTGTGCTCCTTCACTTCACACATTGACACAGGATAAACCTAACAGCAAACCTCCAGGACTGGGAACAAATAAAAACAAATACCCTGTGTTGAAGGCTGTGACAGTACACACCCATGCCTGAGTGCCTCGCCCCACAAGCCCACACATTTATTCACAACACGAGTCTTTGTACAGTTGAACAACTTAACCGCCTTGAGTATAGAAAGACGCCTGGCAGCTCCACTGTACACAGCTGGAACACTTTCCACTTAAAGGCCACTTAGACGGAGCCACGTTTTAGCTGCATATTTTCATTATGATAAATTTAGTGTTACATTTTTCCAACAAAGCCCAGCTTTCACATTTCAAATGAAATGGAATTTACAATATCTGCTTTTGGAGGGCAAACTGAACATTTGTGAATAAAGCCCTCAAATTAAACTTGTACTATAGTGAAGTTTTAAACAGCTTTAAGTATTTCCTGTCGGCCCTTAAAACTGTTGATTGCACTTCTTGTTCCCAGTCTGTTCCACTATTCTATTACAGCAGAGAATGCAGGGCAGCATGTAATTAATTTACAAGGTAAAATTTAATTATATGGTTCACAGGGCTTTCTGTGATTATGCAGATAGTCCAAAGGAAGCGGGGTGAGGATAGAGGTGAAAATACCAGTTTCCAAACAGTAGTTTGAAGGTCTGTTTTTTTTCCCCATTTTTTTTAAGCAGAAGTGGTATTGAAAATTAACAAAGTACATTTACCTAATTACTGTACTTAAATTTGAAGGTGCTTAGTAGGTAGTGTGGACGTCCCATGTACAAAAGCAGTGTCCTTGCCACAGCAACTGCGGGTTCAATTCAAACCTGCGTCCCTTTGCTGCATGTCATCTCCTCTCCCTTCTATCCTTTCATGCTTAATCTGTTCTGTTGAATAAAGGCAAAGCCAAAAAAACTGAAAAGATTGTATAATAAAATACATTGTTAAAGTTAAAACCAACCCCAGATTCACTCTCGATTGCCGTTTTGCCTCGCTACATTTTTGTTCTTTTGGGCCCTGCGTCTTGGATGCCTGCTGCTTAAAGTCTGGCACACAGTCACTACATTCTTATGAAGCCCTGACCTCACCTGAGCACTGCGGGGGGTACACACCCATAAATGTCGCAAACACAGAAAATAAGAAAATACAGGCAGAGGGCAGAGTCTTTGCAGAAAAACACCACCACACACTTCTAGTGGGTCATAAGTGATGACTGAGCAGTATTACTTCTGTATGAGTCCATACATACCCTAATCTTATTTATCTTATTTACACGACTGCATTTCTGTCTCTACAATTCTCCTCTGCTCTCTGTATTGCACACAGCGGAGTTCTGCCCTGATGCATGCACATACACACACACACACACGTGCGCACACACACAAGTGAGCACACTCCCGCCAGCGGACAGAGAGCCCACATCAGAAAATATGTCACGTCAGTCACCAGAAAAGCAGACAAAAATACATAAGTTTTTTACACACTCCCAGGATGGTGAAGAAGACATGTTCTCATGTTTAGTTCAATGTACAAATAATTGTTCAGTTGTTATATTGACTGCTGTCATTAAAAGAAACACATGAACACCATGATTCCTTCAAGTGTTTGTGTCGGTGTCCGTCTTTATGGGGACAAGCCTTCTGAAGTTAAGAGGACATTTGTGGGTACCACTAGAATCCATTTTAATTCAGATATCTTGAAGTGAGAGTTCAAAAGACCCCCTTTGATAGTCGCCAAAATTTTGCCTAACTTTGGAGCGTTATTTAGCCCCATTCCCGACAAGCTGTGTTGACATTGTTGATACCAATGGATGCCTTATGCTGTCTCTTTTCACAAGATGCCACTACCTACCTGACCTAATCGGTTAGCGCAGTAATATTGGCCTCCAGTTATTTTCACAGGGGGGGCAGCAATTATATCAGGGGGCCGCCACTCACTGTCTTCTCCTGGCCTGTATACGTACAGAGCACCATTAATGCCACTCATTCTTGAAAAATGTTTTGCTGTGACCATTGTAGCATGACCTCATTTTGAACAAGAGTAACACTGTGTCCATTATTTAGCAGGGATCTTTTGATTGACCCTTTCTCAGAAGCAGGCCCATTTCCTGTATCCTGTTTGTACCAGGTCCCACCTCTTTTACCTGGAAACACCCTGCTCAGTGCAGATACAGTGTGTGTGTGTGTGTGTGTGTGTGTGTGTGTGTGTGTGTGTGTGTGTGTGTGTGTGTGTGTGTTACATATTCTCTGTGAGCTCTTTTACCCTCCTGATTTGTAAACAAGCTCTCATTGTATCATGTGAAACACGTTGGAGAGCACACAGCAACCAGGCTCAGACGTTCTGGTTCTGTGAAACAAGCGCGGCTTTATTCTGCAGGCCGCTGGCGGCTCCACCCAGAGTTTTCCTTGAATGGCATCACACAGTTACAGCTGTTTTAGCTTCCACTCACCTGCCTGTCATAAAGCCTACGTCAGGCTTAAGCTGCTCACGGACTTCTCCACATTTTCACATGATGAACTGGGTGAAGCTAAATTTGCCTGCATCAGAAAAAGTGGAGCGAGAGTCTGTGCCACATGTGGTTAGCTTATGTTTATCCCTTCCCTATTTCTTTGTGTCTATTTAGTTTTAACACCAGCAGTCCAAATTCTGAGTTGGCCTGTAAATCTCCTTATGTGTGTCTTTAGTTCTCAGTGAAGTCGGTGTGTTGCTGAACTGTGTGGCTTGGCAGTGCTCTCCCAACAGTGCTGGCTCATTTAATATTTGCATTCTCAGCATTCGTTTTAACTTGCATGGAATAAGAGATGAGTTGGAGCATGATCCAAAGAGTGTAAAGGTTTATACATTTTTTACAGTTTCTTCATGCACTGAAGTGAACCTAACCAACAGTATGAGCCTGATAAAACCTGAGTCTGAACACAGTAGGACCAAAATCTCGTCACTTATGTCCTGTCTGCTCAAGTTTCTGACTACAGCATGTTAATTTATCAAAGACTGTAACCTGACAGGGAGGATTACATAATGCATTCATGCATGAATCAAAAAATAGTCCATGCATCTTTTATTCATCACGTTAACTGTTTAATTTAAGAGGAAGCGATGCAGATGCAGGTTTAGAAACTGTTAGGTCTAATTTGCAGCATTGTTTGTTTGTTTTAAAGTGGCCTATATCCGCTCCCGTATGTTCACAACCATGTAAAAGAACAAACAAGAGTAATTGGTCTCAACACTTCACAAACCTGAACCCTGTTTCCTGTGGTGGTGCGCCCACAGTCACACGCTTTTTACCTCTTTATGTAAGATTGTTCTGTTTTAGTTTAATCTAGTTTAGTGAATGTTTTTTTTTGTTTGGTGTGTGGAAAATATTTCATTCTGAGGCATCACCATCTGAAGAATTTAGTCATTAAAAAAGACAAATGTTGGCCAGAACAAACGTAATTTGGTGGCCACATGGGGAGCCAGAGGTCACGGCACACTTCACACATTAGCCAAGAAGTTCAGTGTGTTTGCTGTTGCCAGACTCATGGCAGTGTGTACACATCTGGAGACAGCCAACACACACACACACACACACACACACACACACACACACACACACACACACACACACACACACACACACACACACACACACACACACAAGTCTCTGTTAGGATAATCAGCTCTATATAGAAACTCTCTTCTCTTAAAGTTGACATTCAAAGCTTTCCATTTCTTCTACTATGATTGTTCCCCCTTTGTCTTTTATAACTTGACATAATTTTTGTGATTTTATACCTATCTACATTGAATTTACTTTTTCAAAACAATTTGGACAGAAGTGTAGAGACCGTGTCATTGCTATTCTGCTGAGAGGGGAACAGCTCTGGCCCCTGTTTATTTCTTGTCAGCTGCTGCATTAAACATTTCTTGCCTGATATCAGACAGAATTGTCAACTCGGTGGAGAGGGTGGATTCAAAGGTCTGGATCCAGGCGAAAACATTCCAGCAGGATATCAAAATGTCAAGTTAAAAAAAAAGGTCTATACTGGATCATTTTTATTGCTTTGAAATAATTCATTCATTGTCCACATCTCTCAGTTCTATTCTTTTTAAACTTGCTAAACTTACCAGCAAAGATTGATTTGATGCTTTATTACTTTTGACTTTGGTGACCTTAGTTTCAAACATATATAACAAAGCTGAATTACACAGTAACTTAGTATTAGTGTTGCAACAGTATGAGATTTTCATGGTACAATAACTGTCTCAGAAAATATCGCAAACGTACAGGGTATGATAAATATCAATTTTGCATACCACAGTATATTGTTTTTACAGTATACTGCTACAACTCTACTTATTTTTATACTCTAATATTGTATTAAAATTAAAATATGTGTAATGTGGCTAAATGGTTAGTACCTTCACTTCAAATAAGATGCCCCAGCAGTAGAAAATATTGAATGGAGTTAAAAATGTCATCGAAAATTTTCTTCTATAAAGTGTGTTTCCAGTGCATAAATGCTCAAATATAAAGATAGTTGGATATATGGATGGCGAAGTGGTAGTTTTTGTACTACAGTACTGGACGTTTTGTAGTATATTGCAGCTTTTTTAAATCATCCTTGTAAAGCAAACTGTAGTACACTCACTGGTAGTGCAGTGTAATACATCACATTGTATTAGCTGATTTAAATTTTGTATTGTTAATACAAAATTAGACTGCAGATACCCAGTAACTAAAGCTGTCTGTCAAATACATTTAGTGGAGTAAAAAAGTACAATATTTGCCCAGATTTAAAAAAAGATTTAAAAACTAACTTAAAATTGCAGTTAAATACAGTTGTCGCGACTTCAGGAAAGAAACTAAAGGCCTCTGAGAAGCTGAGGTCGGGCCTGGTTTGCTTGTCTTGACGTGACAACAAAAGAAGATTTGCAGATTCCAAAAATACGCTAAATATTTTTGCTCATGAAAACGAAAAAGAAACAAACTTAAAATCAAAATAATCTCAGTGAAGTGAAGTGGTTTCAACAAAAAATTTGGCGACCCACTCACCCTCTCTCCCATTAACCACACACACAGGTGAACAGATGCTCAAATCAGTTATGAGTGTCACTGCCCATATTCATGCCCAGAGGAAAATTTTCCTGCTCAGAGTAGTCTTTTGTCTCAACAAAAATAAATCTACTTTTTATTGCTCCTTATTTCAGGAGAAATTAGGAGCAAAAGAATAAATCAGCAGGAGTTCTCAGAGGTTTCTCAACTCTGGCAACAGATCAAATACACAGAGTTGAGACTTGAATTTGATCACTGAGACACATTTCTGAAATTGTGCAGGCTCATTTATGAGCCAATCAAGTTTTCTTTTGGATCTTACTGTTATCTAAAGAGCTTGTTATTTCAGACAAATAATGATGACTGCTGTGGTGGAAAAAATAAAGAGACTGTGAAAAAGAAGAAATGGTCTTTGTAGGTTTATGTCTGCTTTCGCGAAAGAGGAGCGGAACCAACAGAGTGACAAAGCAATCTTGAAGGAGTCGGTGAGAAGTGTCTCCTCATCAGCATTTATATATATATAGTATGCATAAGACAAAGAAACCAAGGTTATATCCAATGAGAAAACAGTTAGATGACTTAACATGATTAGGATTATCCGTCTGGATTCTAGGGTACTTCCAGAGGTCAGTCGTGGATGTTCAAAGTAAGGCATAACTCAAAGTGTGAATACAACATACAGTACTGGTCAAGCGCTGTAGTTTAACAAAGGCAGTTCACATGTATTTCGGGAACATAACTCAATAAGGTCAGTTCATGTACAGTTTAGGGGTTCACTAAAAGTACAGGCAGGAAATTGTTTTCATAAAACGGTATCACACTGATAGTTAGAATAGGAGATCATTGTACTCAATGCAGAATCATATGTTGCACAAGGTTAACATGACATTTCCCCTACAACTGCCATGAAAGAGGAAAAACAGCATTTTAGGATCTCAAATTAGAATCGCGGCTGTGACAAGAGGATGGCTATTTCTCAGGAGTTGAATTTGAAATGTATGAGAAAATGGTCAAAACCTCATATTGATGTTATACTGAGCTCAGTTATGAGAAATAGGCTCGACAAAGAAGACATCTTATTTTGAACTTTCCTTTCTTCTGGGTGTGACCCAACTCTCCCAGTAACTGCAATCACAAAATAATAAGTAACATCATTCATTCATTTTCCGTAAAAGCTTATCCTGTTAGGGGTCATGGGTGTGTTGTAGCCTATCCCAGCTGACATTGGGCGGGAGGCAGGGTACACCCTGGACAGGCTGCCGGACTATCACAGAGCTGACACATAGAGACAGACAACCAGTCCCTCTCACATTCAGACCTATGGGCAATTTTGAGTCACCCACTAACCTTACCTGCATGTCTGTGGACTGTGGGAGGAAGCCACACAGAAGGGCTCCCCCACCTCAGGGTTTGAACCAGGAACCCTCTTGCTGTAGGGCTACAATGCTAACTGCACCACCATGCTGCAAAAACATGTAACAGTACAAAGTACAAACAATCCCAAACCTTATTAATATGACAAAATAGACAGAATTTTTTAAAAGCACTCATCACTCCTACAACAATAGTTGAGTAAACATATTCCACCACTGGCTTCACTGCATGAAACAAACAGTATAATCATAATAATTGTGTTACATCAGTTTTAGTTGTCAATATAGTAGCAAACCACCATCACTGTGAAAAAGATACACAAGAGGTATAATTTTTGATTGTAACAGACTGTTGTTAGTTTGCATTTTAAAAAAATCAATGACACTTAAAATGCAAAAAAGTACATGTTATTATTCTTTTTTTCAGTATTGGTCCCAGAGCTGAGTTGCTTTTAAGGAATACAGTATATAATGTGTTAGTAGTAATAGTAATTTATGCATTTGACTTTGTATATATATTGACAAATAATGCTCAGTAAAATAATACGGAACATACAGAATGAGACTGCCCCCTTGTGATGACTGCTGGTTTAGATGTTAAGAGGAGAAACTGCCACCTCACTTTCTTCCCTCTCGCTTCTGAATGCTCTGACTGTATTGTAAAAATGTTTTAAGTTATTGCTAAATAAGAAAACTATTAACTCTGTTTTGTGGCCGTAGTGTTACAGTACAGTATGTAATAATGTTTGGACTAAAATAGTACACTGAGCAGGATTATCTGGATATATGGAATGACCATAGAAACAGTTCCTTTGTTAAACATTAAAACAAAAGTCAGCTGCTCAGTGTAAACCTCAAATGTATTCTATTAATATTTTAAGCTCTTTGATGTTCTCTCCTGTGGAAACTATTAATTCAAGCGGTCCCTTTCATCTTTAAGCGCTCTAACCAGGCCAAATGTGTACATGCTTAAAGTTTAAGAGGAGCCTCAACGCTCCAGTCTGTGTTTCCTTAGAAACATCTGCACTCATAGCCGCACCCTGCCAATTACACTCAAACTAGTCAACTGGGTTTACAATCCCATGTGCAGTTTGTGGTGAAGCTGGGATAAATTACAATGTATTCCTGTGACCGCTGTTTCCAAAAGCCAGGCTCAAGCCAATGAGGCAGTAATCAGCAGTGGTGAATGGGAGATCACTGCGAGGAATTCAAGCATTGATTGTGGGAGGATGTAGGAGAATATGTGGCAGACGTTGTTATCTAGTGTGGAGTCATTTCAAATAAACATCAATCACATAATGTAATATCAAAAACAGCAGGGAGCTCCGCCTCACATCCACTCTTGGCATCTTTCAAATTCGTATAAACCCAAAGAGAGAGTGTTAAATCAGGACATTCAAGGCAAGCAGAATAACACCGTCACTAAATCTGCTGATATTGTGAGCAGGGCTGTAACTAGAAACAGTGGACCCCATGAACTGAACAGCATTCTGGGCCCTCAGACTACCTGCTACCTGTATGACACATAGATAGGTTAGACCCTTAAAGGCACAGAATGTAATTTCTGCCGCTATGGGGTCTCTCAAATAAATAAAACAATAACATGGACTTTGATGACATTATGAAGTAGTGTGGAATTGTTGTTGTCGTTTTTTTGTCAACCACCATAGCCAATGGAAATCTATCTGACATGACTCAGGCAGAAATCATGTTCACCGATGGTAATTGTTCAAAGTTTTATTCATGTTATATCAAAAAATTGCAATCTTGC
The DNA here is from genome assembly GCA_019142605.1 of Cephalopholis sonnerati. NCBI lineage: Eukaryota > Metazoa > Chordata > Actinopteri > Perciformes > Serranidae > Cephalopholis > Cephalopholis sonnerati. The sequence continues at coordinate 9,235,866 of JAGQAX010000011.1, read as the reverse complement.
GATCACAATAGTAGTCCTGCGATTTTTCAGCATTTTTCAGCATTTTCCAGCTGACCAGAAGTCGTTGGGCATGCAACGTCATTAGAAACGTTATCAGACGCGTCATCAAATCGCGCCAGTGGCATTGCAGTATGGAGAAACACTCTGTACTGATGTAAGCACTTTGTTTAAATGCATACAATATGTGCTGAATTGATTAAAATGTTATGTTTACAGAAGATGTAGCTTACATGTTGTTTTACAGTCACATTGTCTGCTTTGAGAGCTACAGTATTGACAACTTTGCAACATTATTAGAGTCCATGTTTTGAAACTAATTAAATAAAACTAAAGAAGAGAACTGAAATATTTGCAGCTGTTTTTTAATATGATGATGATTGATATGATTTTTATAGTAAGTGATTACATGACTTATTTTTTTGGAGGCAGTAGTTTCATTTGCCGCAATTTTGTATTCCGCAAAAAAATCACATAAAAATGCTGCAGTGTTTTATCGCTATTTTTGATAAACATGGCCACAAATTCAAGGTTTTTTTGCTGCGAGATCCTGGAGGGACTGATTACAGTACATACTACAGTAACCATCAACACATTATAAAACAATAGAAGAATCCAAAGGTTACAGTATATAAGGACAAGGACATCAGCACAGGGGGACAACATCAATTTACAGATAACACATGCATTCACACTGCTCTAAGTCAGTCAAGAGGGATTTAAATTGATTAAAATGTATTAGTTGTATTAGTATTGTTCCACTTGTGTGGTGCATAGGATTCAAGACCCACGTTCCTGGTCTCAGTTATGTGGCAGATTCCTTCCTTGAGGTATTGCTGTGCTGTAATCTGTGGTCAACAATCATGTTACCAATCAGAAAACTTTATGAGCATGTTGAATGTTGTTGTAACACTATAACGTACGCATTAGCTTGTTAGCCGGCATGAGCCACTTAGCAGCCACTAATAGCACTTCATAGTAAGCTGAATCCTTCCTCACTCTCTGTCATATTGTCTGGTGTGTTTTTCATCATGCTAACTTATGCTTCCTCGCATCCTCTCTCCTCCCACGCAGCGTTGGACTCGTTTCCAAAAATGTCTAGCTCTACCATTGAACTTTGAAGTGGTATTGAATTTAATCCAAGGCAGACTGAACAATAGTGTATCGCATATCTGTGTTTATTTGTTCAGTGTGTTTGTTTATTTGGTATCTCATGACTATGACAAGTCTCACAGCTTTTTCATATGAGAAAAGGACTACAGGGAGGCGGTGCACCGTGTGTGGCTGTGATCTGCATTTTAACTCAGAATAATAAAAATACTGTGTGTCAAAGCAAAGATGCAGTAGTAAAAGCCTTGAGTGTCTGCTGTCTATGAAATTAGTTTTTTTATATTAGGGGGATTCAGACGTCTACAAGGTCATTAAACTTGTCCTTGCAAAGTCTTCAGATACCTTGTGACCAACATCTGTTTCTCAAACAGTGCACACCAGGACACCTGCACACATTCACTTTGTTCACTGATCAAGTGCCATCCACAGCCCTGTTTGATATTGTGGTTTTCACACTGATCTCTCTAATTAACTTTCATCATCACACATTCACCACTGCAGTCCCCTGCCAAAATCTGTTTTAGTCTACACAGAACAAAATCCAGTTTTTCCTCTGCTGATTGCAGTTTGATAACACATGCAGCTGCTGTGTCAGATTTTTGTTTTGTAGATTTCAACCAAACTGTTTCAAAACCAGAGCAGTCTGATGTAAAAGTATGATATATTTATAAATACACAGATGAGAACCATGAAATTTATTTTAGTCCAGACCCTTCGGGGGCAATCCCTCAGCTACTCCCCAAAGCTCGAGTAAGATTTGTAGCAGTGGAAAAACAAAATTCAGTTTGCCCTCATTTTAAAATCTTTTTTATGTATCTAGTATGCTGAATTCATCCTGGGAGGTCCCTACCCACTTAGACATGTCCCTCCTGCTGATGCTGAGTGGATTCAGACACTACTGATGTTGGGATGTAAACTTATTACCAATATCTGGAGATCTCCTCTTGCCTCTTGACAAATAGCAGCATTTGTCATTTAAGAGTTCAGTGTGAAGGATTTAGGGGCACCTATTGGTTGAAATGACATCTAATATTCGTAACAATGTTTTCAATAGTTTATAATCACCCGAAAAGAAGAATTGTCGTATTTTTGTTACCTTACAATGAGCCGTCTATATCTATATAAGTATTGGGTCCTCTTTCACGGAGTTTACTGTGTTGTTCTACAGTAGATCAAATGCTGGCTCTAGATAGGGCCATTCACATTTTCGCCTCCTACATGCTTGGCCGAGTGAAAAGTTTCATTCAGTTGCAATCTGCAACCTCGCTGCTAGATGCCACTGAATCCCACACACTAGACCTTTAAATAGAGGTCATGAATATTATGGTGACTTGCAAAAGTAATAATTATTTATTGGTGGGCCTTAACGGTTCAGTGTTTAAGATTTAGGGGGATTTAGTGGCATCTAGTGGTGAGGATTGCAGATTGCAACCAGCTAAAACTTCTCCTGGTAAGGATTCCTTCAGTGTCCATTGTTCAGGAAGTTTTTATCAGGAGACGAATTGTCCACAGAGGTCTCCTCCTCTCCAAAACAAACGGACCAGGTGATTTAGACTGGTAAAAACACTAAATAAATCAGTTTTAAGTTACAAATCAGTGTTTCTCTGGCGCTGTTTAGCATGTCGGAGGAGGAGCCCTGGCCCAGCGCCTATACTCACCTTTTTTCTCTGATCACTTACTCCTTGTTTCCCCTTACGTCCCATGGAAATCTCTGTGATATCTGATGTGCCTGCGAAATTCCTCCCCTCTGTAATATTTCAGTCAGTAATTTGCTGCAGGTACATTAAAAAACTTTTCTGATGGATTTCGGAGAGACCGTATGACAGGCTGCTAACTAGCTAACAGGCTATTTTCTTCAATTCAGTTGCCTGTGTTGATTGTCAAGTGAGTTTATTAAGAATGTTATTCTGCAAAAATCTGGTTATATGTTATATACAGTCAGATTGTCATTATGACTCATTCAGCTGTTCATACGTTTTTAATTAAGTATTTCACAAAACATGCCACATACCTGGCAGGTCAACATATTCATTTATTTGCCATTTATTTGTTTTTGTCCCCGGCATTGTTCTGAGTGTATATTCCAAACTGCTGGATGGCGAAAAACGGACAAAATTAGCCTTTCTCCCACGGCTGCAGGTAGTTTCTATCGGGTTTCTATCCATTGGTAAAGAAAAGCACTTCCTTGCATTGGACACTAGAGGCATCATCTGTATATTTACGGACCTCTGGACACCAGTCACACACGTAAGGTGTTAAGATCCAGATGTTCAGGAGGTTTTTCCCGTGACCCTGAATTATCTGCGGAGGTCTCTTCCTCTCTGAAACAAACAGAGCAGGGGCCTCATTTATAAAACTACAGAGAGAATCCACACTAAATGTTTGGGAATGTACAAATGAGAAGATGTACACATGCCAAAATGATGTTATGATTTATAAAACCTTGCATATGCTCGTGAGTACGCAATTTCCTTTTATAAACCCCAGATCATCTGGAACTGTGTGCATGTGGAGGAGCCCCTTATCCCGCCCTCCACACGTCTATATTCAACCATAAATTAAATTCAATTCAATTCAATTGTATTTATAAAGCCCAATATCACAAATCATAATTTGCCTCAGATGGCTTTACAGCATACTACACCCCTCTGTCCTTTGGACCCTCACAGCGGATAAGGAAAAACTCCCCCAAAAAAACCCTTTAATGGGGAAAAAATGGTCAGTGTAAATCTCCATGTGAACGTTGATGCATTGACATGAGCCGGCTGATCAATTCAATTTTATTTTTAAAGCCCAATATCTGAAATCACAATTTGCCTCAGAGGGCTTTACAGCATTACATCCCTCTATCCTTGAGCCCTCACAGCAGATAAGGACCCCCCCCCCCCAACCTGTAACGGGGAAAAAGAAAGCACATGTTGTTTGGTGGGGTCACAAACAAGAGGAAAGGCAGTGAGTGGCAGCATCCTTCTGCTGTTAATGTGAGTTCATCATACCGTACAGAACCTGAAATAAAAGAAAAATAACCTGATCAGATCTGAAGTTGGAGGCAAAAAAAAGCAAGAGAAAGAATTGCACCTCTTTGTCTTTGTTAATTTATATAATCCATATGTGCAGGTGGTGAGGGTGTGCTGGGTGAGGTGACTGGAGAAGGCAGAGTGTGTGTGGCAGCACTGCAGTACCTCCAGTATGCTCTGTGCGCCTGACAGCACAGTTATGTTCCCTGCAGCAATTTTACACACAAAAAACTAAAATTGTACTGGTGATAAATGCACAGTATTAGAATTGTGGACGCAGTGTTCTGCATTTATTTAATACTGTTTGATGTTATCTTTGAGTTCTACAACCGACAGTGATAATTTAGTCTAGTTTACATGGTTGAGGTGAAAATGACGAGGTATATTCACGCTTATTATCATGCGTATTATTGGGAAAATGAGAGTCAGACTTTCCTGAGTCCTGCCACCTGCCACAGCCTGGCGTCATCCAGCTGCACACAGTGCGCTCCACAGCTGACCACAAGTGTCATCAGCAGTCTGGCCCTGACCCTCTGTGCTCACGGGCTGGGGAATGTGATGGTGAGACAGCGCTAATGAAATACTGAGCAGTGTTTGATTTAAGATTTGAGTTGACTTTACAATCAAAAGGTGCTTATGGAAACGTTACGGCTCATTAGCACAAGTAACACTGGTGCATTTTTTCTATAAGAAACCTGCGATATGAGGTGAATTCAAATGTATGAGTGATCATTAGGCTATACATACCAATGATTCATCTCACATTTGATTTCTACAGTCTGGCTCCAGTGCACCACCTTACCATCTGAGTGGCCAATTTCCCCGTCTCCAAAATGTTTGTACGACAGGGTCAGAGTTTCCCTAAATTTACGCACATTTTCACATTTACGCAAGTTTTTTTTTTTTTTTTTTTTTTTTTAATAAATCCCAATTTATGCTTAGAAAGTGGGGTACGCACATGTAAACACTTACAACACGTTATAAATGAGACCTCAGGTGATTTCGACCAGTATTAACACTGAATGAAGCAGTTTGACGCTACACATCAGTGTTTCTCTGATGATGTTTGACATGTCAGAGACAGGCTGCTAGTCTAGCACCTGTACTCACCTTTTTTCTCTGATAACCCAAGATCCAGACATTTAGGAGGTAAACGTGAGCTGAATTATCTGTAAAGGTCTCTTCCTCTCTAAAACAAACGGACCAGCATCACTGATATAAAGCAGCAAAAAGACAGCATCTAGCTCAATGTCATGGCCAAACACAATTATGATGCTGAATAGATTAAACCATATGGGCCTTGACCTAATGACTAGGGGAATATCTGGACCCCATGGCTGGATCAGTTGGGAACCACTGCCCTATACACACTGGACCTTTAATTGAGGCCAATGGGATGTACAGTTAACTTTTCCCCTTTTCTCTACACCGTCTTCTTATGCAACGATGAAACTGTATGTAGTTTTTGCTGCTACTTTTAGTCAAGACCCTCCTACTTTCCCCATGCTTAGTTATTCATTTTAACCTTTTTAAATCAAATTTTGTAATATTTCTTGTTTCCCATTTGTTTTATTGTGGCAAAAAAAACAAACATATAAATGGCACATAAAGAGAAAAGGAAATGACCTAATGTTATGATTTTTTTGTAATGATTATGATTAGTTTGTGGAGGTCATAGGTCAGCTAATGCAGGGCTGCCTCTTACTGTAACAGATGTGATCAGTAAAGTATCTGTTCAGGAGGAAGCAGGATCGATGCTCTCCTCTCTGATGTCCTGCAGCTCTTCTGGACAAACCTCCACACAGAGGGTCCATCACAGAGAGGGCCCACTGCCCACAGGCGCGCACAGAGCTCCCTTTCTTTAAGAAAAGGCAGAAAGGGGGGAATTCCTCACGGTGGATGCTGCAGTGATGAGAAGCCTTTTCATCCGGCTGTTTTTCAGAGTCTCCACTGGCTGCGATAATTACAGGGCCCGGGGCTGCACTTTGAGCTCGCTGCGCTCATGCAGGCTCTTGAGAAAAAGCCGCGCGTCTGATTCTCACGACACAGATATAAAACCGCACACAAATACACTCACACACACGCGCGCGCGTGTGCGCACGCTCCTCGCGCACCACTGAGCCAGCGGAACCAGTCAGCCAGCTGCTCGGGGGACATTCCTGTCGTGTCTCCTGCAACTTCAGTCCACAGGCTCCAGCAGAGAGTGACACTGGCGGACGACGTGAGCTGGTTTTGAGGCATTCTCCCAGTCAGACCAGTTAAGACTCGAGAAGGATGTGGAGCGTCATTCCTGCTGCTGCTAGACGGCTCTGAAACTTTTGTCGGTAAACACAAGGCGGAGAGGAGCAGAGGAGCAGAGGAGGGCGCAGGACCCGCAGCCTGTGTGTCGGTCACCGGAGACGATGGGAGACTCTGAGTAGATCCAGTACGGCTCGGAAGCACCATGGCTGTGGACGGTAGGCGGATTTCTGCGGGTTACTTTTAGATAATTTATCGAAATGACCTTTAAAATAACCTACAGTGAATGGAGACAACTTAAAGCACACATGGAGCATGACTTTGTTAGTTTAACTCAACACTCGTGAGACCGGTTTACCAGGTTTGTCAGTGGTCGCGTCTGTTAGAAAAACGTCTGCTGTACCATCGTGTCAACATAAACATAAGGTGTGAGGTCAAAACATCACATTAAATCTACCTTATACCGTGGGAAATAACATTACAGCTCAGTAACCTAACACTCAGTGCTGAATGAATGCCTGTGTGGACATGATAGGAACATTATGGCGAGGTCTGCTCATGGTCAGTGTCATGGTGCTGAAACGGACAGTGCGCAGGAGGAGGCCAGTATCACCAGTCTGATAGTGGGACTTCTGTTGTGGCCAGTTTGCATTTAATTTAGTTTACTTTTAATTGGATAGCCACCATTTCAAGCTCCTATCTGTAGAACTGAATGTGATTCACAGCTTTTATTTCCTTCTGATAGTACTGCAAAAAGAAAATCCTTATGAAAATTCGTGTGGTTTATGTGTTGCTTCCTGTTTAATCTTCACTGCAGATTCATCTCAAACACCAACTGAAACATACTGCAGGCAGGAAACACTTCACAGCATGTTTGGCAAAGATTTTTGTTCATAAAAGAGTTTTTCCATCCGGTGCTGGCAGTTTATATATGCTGGTTAATGAGGACTTTTTCCTCCCATGCATGAGGAAGTGAAGAAAAAAAACCTGCCTGACAAGTGGTCTTAATTAAATGTGTTTTAATCCGGGATAAAGGGGCACATTTATGGTTACAGCGGCAGCCTTGGGGAGTAATAACACTGTGAAGAAGAGTTCATGCGTTCGCAGCCTTTGAGTTACACCTCAAAGAAACAAAAATGGCACACAGAGTTTTATTCGTGATAATCTGATGTCGCTGGTTTGCCTTGATGATTGCAGGACTCGGCTTTGCTCCGCTCTCAGCGGGAGACGATGAGTGACGGAAAGGAGAGGCACGAAGCCAGAACACCAAAAGACACCCTTTCATCTCCTCAAACCCTCGTCCCCTCTGACAGTCGCTCTCGTTATGTCCTCTTTTCAGATTCTCTTCTCAGTTTAAGATATTGAAAATGCAAGTTAATGCGCACACACACAGACACACACACACACACACACAGACACAGCTGCACACATAGCTTCAAACACGGTAAGAAAATTCTTCAAATCTGGCACATGAATCAGTAATGACCTGTGGCTTTCTGCCAGGATCTGTGCCAGTAACAGCGTGTTTACTGTAGTTCCACACTTTCTTTAATTACTGGATGTTGGGAAGCCACCTGCTGTTGAGTGGGTTTGGATGTCTGCCCGCAGGCCTCCTCGTAATGATGAGAAAGTGGCTGGTCTCACAGCTCTGACATTCACCTACAAGCTCTGCTCAAAGTGGTAGTGTTGTTTGAACACTGACTTCCGTGAATTACCCAGGAGCTTCTGCAGGCTCAGGTGACTTTGAACCTAATGCCTGCTCAGTATCAATAGAGCAGGTACGAGCAGGTACTTCATGATGAGATCATCCCTGAATGACAGGGTGTCCAGGTGGGTTCAACTCTGGCTTTTGTTTTCAAGGCGCGCAGAGTTGAAGGAGTGTTTTTGCAGAGCATGTCTCATGCTGTTTTTACAGCGTCAGTGGTTACACGTAGATCTGGCTGTCTAATCATTATACCTCCTGCTTATATCTCTCCAGCGGCATCCAGTTTCAGTTTCTGCAGGCCAGCTGTGGAGTACAGGGCTCTGCCTGAGGACTTCAAGCACCAGCTGAGCCGACGGACAGGTGGGAATCTAACCTGGCATGACGGGCGTGGGCAGAAAACCGCAGGAGGCAGGACAGTGAAGCTGCTGCAGCAGCCTGGCACAGAGGCCCTGCAGGTACTAAACACAAACATCACCCCAACATCTTGATTAGCACACCAGGTTCATGAACTGATGTTGTGGAATACCCTTCAAGTTTTCTCACTCTCTACAGTGGAGGAGATATGTTTATTTCTGTTATATTAAGTGTGATGGTACTCAATAAAATACTACTCGGTGTCATAGACCATTGATAAACCGAGACCACCCACTTTCACCCTCAGATTAATTTCCTGTATCTGTATCATAGATTTTGCCTCTGCCTTGACCATCTAGGAGACTCGCAGCAGCCCTGAGTCCATTCATTCCCATGGGAAAAGTGAACATGATTACAGATTATGAGCGTTTCCAGAAAAAGGATTTTTTTCAAACACACAAATCAAGAGAAAGTTAACTTTATTCAAGACATGTCCCTGTCTCAGCAACATACTCTCACAAGATCTGACAACAGCTGATGTGATTTTATACTCAGTCGATATCAGACATTAAGCTAGGAGATAAAAACAAGCGGCAAAATAAGGAACAAACATTCAGTTTCTACTATATCTAGTATTGTATTGTTTTGCAATGATGTTTACTACGCTTCCAAATGAGATAAGGGGGATGTGCAGAAATACGACCAGGAGTGTATACTATTTTGTACTATTGGCACAGCTTGTAATGCGTAATCTTTTGTGATAGAGCATCTATGCCGGTGTATCCTTGGGGTTGTTAGCCGTTGCTTGGTGCCATTTGTGATTTGAGCACTCCTTATGTCATTCTGTGTCATAACTGAAATCGCAGGCTAATATACGGAGCGGTGAGCTGCTGTGAGTGTTAACAATCTGGTAATTAACCGTAAACAAAACTGGAACCATGAAAGAGAGACAGCTAATGACAGCCAACCCCCCCCCCCCCCCTTTCAACACAACACTGACTCAGTCGGTGTTGTGATAACATGAACCATAAGTATCATCTAGTGGGAATCAGTGCTAACATTTGCAAGCATGTGAAAGAAGCGAGGGGAAAGCTCACACGGTATAAGATGCTGCATAGATACTACCACACACCATCAAGACTTCAAAGAATGAAGTAACTGAACAGTATTTTTTGTTGGAAATATCAAACTGAAATAGGAACTTTAAAACACTGTATATAAGACTGTCATGTGGTCAGACCAGGTATTAGAAATTGAATGTAGTTGTTGTGGTTCAGGGATCCATTTAAGTAAAAAATAATGTTTACTAGGGGACCGGTCCTGAACACCAAACATATCCAAGTGTACATTTTCTGTTATTATTGTGGGGATAGAAACAGTCTGTTGAGTTATTTTGAGACACTGGATGGAAACAAAGGCCCCAGACCTAAAAGGATGGGTTAGTGCAGTGGTAGAAACAGCATCTTAGGAATGTATGTTTAATAGAATAAGTGGAGATCAGGAGAAAGGGGCATCCCCCTGGAGCTGGTTATGGGTTTACATTAAGATAGAGGATGGATCTAAATAGATATCTGTGACTATATGATCCCGTATGAGCACTTAAGATATGTATAACGTTTTCCTCTATGTTATTTTTTTCTCCTCTATCTGGATTTATTCATTTATTCATTCTTTTATTTGTTTATTTTTCCTGGATATATGTACTGTAGTCTCCTAAATACAAAAAATGTTCCGTGTTGCCAGGTACCCTGGAAAGAGTAATGTATAATTGCTATGTAGCATGACAGACATCTCAAATCAACAATGACACACAACCTTTCTTTGGGCTTGTTGTAAAAGATTGAAAAAAATATTGTTTTAATGTCCTTAAGGTATTTGGGTTTTTGATAAATGGTAAAATATGCACAGTAGCAGTAGCAGTATCAGCATCCTCTTGTTTCTTAAAATCTCTTCACACAAGGAGTGAGGAGCATTTAAATGTCTGTTTGACTTTAAAGAAGCTCTATACAATATCCAGAGCGTATCTATGATTCAGAGGTTGTCTGCACACGGCTCTCAACATGAACCACTCATACAGAACTCATTTAAATCATTAAATACAGGCATTCGGTTTTCCTTTCACAGACTGATCCAAATTTCTAATAATACTATATTGCTATACTATGAAAACATCATTATGGTCAATATCAACTGTTGTGGTGGCACCATTTGGAATATATAAGATGTCATTGTAGCCGCATGCCAAGAAAGTAGTAGTGTTATGTGTTTTCATATTTCCTTTTCATTATCAGTGCCTTTTCATTCCCTCATAAAGTAATGTAGATACAAAACAAATGTAATGCTAACTGAAGAAATCATAAAAATACATATATTCATTGCTGAGTTTACATGGAAGTGATCCTCAGTGGTGTTCAGTAACTCTTCTCTCAGATTTCTGTGCAGAAAAGTCTTAAAGAAAAAAAAAAAATCATAGTCAGACAAATGTGGCCGGTCACCACTTATTGTTGCAAATGGGCACTTTGTTAGCAGAGAATGGAAGTCGCTCTCTCCCCAGCGGGTTGGTGGGCTCTAACAGCCTTTTAGTATGGCTTTAAATAGCACTGGCCCTCCAACACTGGTGCTGCGCTGAAGCAACTCTGTTGACTGAGAGCAGAAAGAAACAGAATTTAGTTTGATACTGAACTCTTCATATACAGATTGTGATTCTTTTTGCAGGGTGTGCAGAGCCTTTGTTTTTATAGATCTCTTTATGTGAAACATCGTCAGATCCACTTCCAGTCGCCTTTCTCTTCCAGTCTGAGTTTTATTTTTTAGTTGATATTTGTTTTGTTATCTGATAGCAGCATTGTCTGCTCGTCCAGTCAACAGAGACGATCCATTTGTGCTGTAAACTGTCCTCATTTAAAGCCCTTCGTTACAAGTCAGAAAGCCTGTGTCTTTGTCTTCACCCCATGAAAGGCTCTTTAAAGGCGGCAATGAGCTGAAGCCAAAGCTGCAAACATAAAACTGGGCTGGGCTGATAACAGTTGTACACAATGCGTTGTTTGTTTGCTTCAATCCTCTTGGATGCACATAATGTAGTGGCCAGTTTATTTTTGTTTTGAGGAACATAAACTTAATCAGTGTTGTGTGTTTGGAAGACGTGCTGTACTGGAACATGTGAATAGCTCTTTAACTTCTTCCACAGTTTGGCTTTTCATCCTTCAGTTAGCTTTATCTACTGTTTTTACCCACTCTGCAGCCACAGACTCCTCACCAGTTTATTCTACATGTCGGTTTGAGAGTGACCATGGGAAAACACTCATTATAGTCTCATGCCGCAGCACAATACATTCAGAAAGAAAATAGTAATAATTTATGTCTTTATTTTCAAGCAAGAATGCAAAACATTTTTTAATCCTAACTTCTAAATAATGAGGTTTTGCAACATTTTTTGTCATATTTGATTAAAAAAACTAAACATTGGCCCAATAAAACAAGCTATTTGCACATTAGGGCTTAAGTAAATTGTGATTTTCATAGTTGTCTGACATTTTATTAGTCGAACAATTCATCACTTAATCAACAAAATAATTAGGAGATTAGTTATTAATGAAAATCGTTATTTGTGGCCTTAGTAGATAGTGGGTTTTTGGAGACAATACTGCATTTTGGATGCTGTCTGTTTGACACACTGAAATCAATTTATGTAGGACTGATTGAGGAAAATATTTTTTAACATCAAATATGTTAGAACCATTACAATGACATTAAAATGACTGCTACATATTATGAGAAGTGTTTTTTCTTTGTGCGATAATTCAGACTACGTGCACCCATACGAAGGCCCAGTTCAGAGTTCAAAATATTCACATACTGACACACAAAAAAGCAGCAATGCAGGATATGAGGCAGCACCTAAACACCGAGTGTTATAAGATGAGGGTTTGAAGTGAGAAACCAAAAAAAATAAAAGTTCTGCTCTGAGTTGAAAGGTAAAAGTAAAATGAAAGGAAAGGAAACATGGTGGTAGAAGTATAAATAATCTTTAAACGTCCTGGTGGCAGGAAGTTTAAAGATAAAAGCAAAAACCTAAACTGTAGGACAATGGTGGATTGGAAGTCAGTCAGGAGGCAGAAAAACACTGAGCTCAAACTTGCTGCTCTGAATGTGTCTACGTTTGTTTATTTATTTGTTATTTTGATCCCCATTAGCTCCATGAACTGTGACAACAACAGCAGCTACTCTTCCTGGGCTCCGCATGTATTCACAATACATGATGCACATAATTCATGACATGACATCCCAACTCAAAATAAGGCTGAACTATACTAACTACAGAAGCTTATCTAGTACAATAGATAGATCTATGTAATATTACCACCTCTTAGAGAATTGAAATAATCAATAAAGCAAATTACATCTCCCTAACCACTAATGGATTTCCATAAATATCTTTTATGAGAAAAACCAGTCCTACATTCAGCTATTCAATTAACTTCTTGTGTAGATAAATACAATCTTAAAGAGTAAGTTTGGTATTTTTTAACCTGGACCCTGTTTTCCCATGTTTTTGTGTTAGGGTGCTTTCACACCTGCCCTGTTTGGTTCGGTTCAGTTGAACTCAAGTTAGTTTGCCGCCTAAGTGCAGTTCGCTTGGGCAAGTGTGAACACAGCAATGCATTCAGGTGCTCACAAAAACAACTGAGACCTTCCTGAAGAGGTGGTCTTGGTGTCTTGGTCCGGTTACAAATTAACTCTGGTGCCGTTCACTAACCAACTGCAGTCGCATTGCACATTGTTTGAGCTAAACATGAGCATGTTACAGTCCTGGAGGAATATTAATGTGCGCCTCCTCCTGTACTGCCTTAATATGCATCAAAACATTGTTTTCTAGTTGGAGCCGCGCCTCGTTTTCAAACTGTATTGTTTGACTAAAATGAACAATGACAGCAATATAGTCCACGATGAGCAGCGCTAAAATCAACCTGTGTAGTTGTCCCTCCATTGTGACTTTAGAAAGTGTCACATTTATCTTGCAAGTGTACTCTTCTTCAACGTTTGTTTACTTCCTGGATTTTTCCCGCATGGAAATTCTGACCAATCAAGAGCAGCTTTCTCACGCAGGCATTTTATCTGGTCCGCTTGTAAATGCTGCCGTGTGAACACAAACCAATTCTAGGCAATTATACAACTTTGTAACAAAATTAGTCCCCGATTCAGACCAAAGCAAGACAACTCAAGGTGTGAAAGCACCCTAAGTGACTATTGGGAACAGCAGTTTTTAAAACTGGTCCAGTATTGAGAGAGAGAGCACTACAGCCAGCAGCAGCAAAACAGGCTGCTGTATATCCACTTGGGGCTTGTACTAGGGATGCATGATAATATCAGCACATCATCAGTATCAGCCGATATTGGCTTTAAAATTAAATAGCGGAATTGGCCAACATGCTTTTTCTTAATTTGCACAATGACTGAATATTACATACATTGTAAAACATTGTATTTCATGTCTGAGTATGCATGCATAATATGATATTAATTCCACTACAGAAGAGACTTGATGATCACTTAAAATTAGCTTAGGAAATAAGGGGATATATCAATATCGTTATCAGTTACCATTTAAATTAGTTGTCATGTATCAGCATGTCTGATATTGGCAAAAAGTCCAATATTGTGCATCCCTAGCTTGTACTGAAGAGTACAAGTAAGTCACATTATTTCCCAATGAGAAAAGATCGTTCATGGCTCTGGCTGTCTAATCAAATCATATAGTGGATACTGATTGTAGATATAAAGTTATTTAATATATGAACACAAATTTACACAAAAACAACTTATTACAAAGTAAAATACATAATATTGAAACATTAGCCTTAGAAGATGAATACATTAAAATATAATGAGAATTGTGGGCAGCACAGTGATGTAGTGGTTAGCATTGTCGCCTTCACAGCAAGAAGGTTGTGGGTTCAAGTCCGTTAGCCGGCTGGGGCCCTTCTGTTCAGAGTTTGGTCTCCGTGTCAGCGTGGGTTTTCGCTGGGTTCTCCAGCTTCCTCCCACAGTCCAAAGACACGCAGGTTAATTGGTGACTCTAAATTGTCCGTAGGTGTGAATGTGAGTATGAATGGTTGTCTGTCTGTGTGTCAGCCCTGTGATAATAGTCTGGCAACCTGTCCAGGGTGTACCCTGCCTCTCACCCAATGTCAGCTGGGATAGGCTCCAGCCTTCCTGCGACCTTCTACCAGGATGAGTGGTTACGGATAATGAATGAATGAATGAAAAATGGGAATTGTATTTGAAGAATATTTCTTTGCTGGGTCATACTATAAATTTCTTGAAAAATGACAAATTGCTCTTTATCAGATAAAGTCGTCAGTGTGACACATTGAGGAGACCTCCAGCACTGATTTTCCTCTACTGTTAAATCTAAGCCAGCCTTTTGAAGCACCACTTTGCTCCATCTGAGAAAATCTTGAGTTGAAGAAACGCTGAACCTGCTGAATTTTTTAAACTGATTGAGTGATCAAAGGCTCAGTTTGATTAGTCCGCCATAGTTTTACATCCTGTACATCTTTTAAGATTAAAGCGCTGGGTCTCATGATCACACTGGCCTACATGCTCCTCCGCCTGTGCTGTAAGTGTTGTAGGAGCTGCCGCTGTGTGTTCGCTGATCTTCCAGACAACTTAAAAGTCACATCTATGCAGAGTGTGTTTGATCTGCATGCACATACGGTCACAGTCTTCCCTGTTAGCTTTGATGAGTTTGAAACCTGTTCTTGATCTTATAGACGTCTGATCTTGTCAGTTCCTCACGTATAGGCCCAGCTATACCTGCACCTCACTATAAAACCACAGTGTGTCATTTTAATATGAGCTTTAGAGCTGTGGGAAGGAGGGATGTTGCCGAACAGAGCAAGGCTAGCAGTTTCCCCCTGTTTCCAGTCTTTATGCTAAGCTAAGTTAGCTGCTTGATATTTACCACATGAGTGGGCCAACAGTCATCTAACTTGCAGCCAGAAAGCAGATAAGTGTAGTTCCCAAAATGACTGTTCTTCTTATACATGTCCATCTTCTCTGGATTTAACTGTCTGTCCGTTTGTCTGTGTTTCTGCAGTACCGTTCCAGTGACAATTATGGGATATACCACACAAGCCCAACACAGCCCAGTCTGATCCGCCCCGTCGTGCTCTGGTCACAACAAGATGTTTGTAAATGGCTAAAGAAGCACTGTCCACACAACTACCTAACCTATGTGGAGGCATTCTCCCAGCACGCCATCACAGGTCACGCTGCTAAAATAATCAGAAGACATACGAATTAAATGTGCATTAAAGAATTAGAAAATAAAAGCAACATCTGATTTTTTTTTTCACCTTCCAGGCCGTGCATTGTTGCGTCTGAATGGTGAGAAGCTGGAGAGGATGGGACTGGTGCAAGAAACACTTCGGCAGGAGCTGCTGCAACAGGTGCTGCAGCTTCAGGTGCAGGAGGAGGGACGCAACCTGCAGCTGCTCAGCAGAGGTGAGGGTGTGTTTGTTTCTATTTTTTTACAACTCCATTCTCAAACCTTGACTTGAAAAAAAGATTGATACCACTCTCATCTGTGTGGGAGATATGAAGTTGCAGCCAGCAGCAGGCTAGCTTAGCATAATAACTTGAAACAGATGGAAACCGCTAGCTTGACTCTGTCCAAAGGAAACAAAATCCACCATCCAGGACATCCAAAGCTCACTCATTAACACATTATATGTTGTATACGTTTTTTTTTTAACCCAGGCGGCAACCTTGGGGGCCGAAAAACTAGGCCAACACATAAGTGCCAAAAACTGCAGTTCTTTAAATGGCTGCTTGAAGCTGGCTCCGGAAGCCAGTCAGTCCCCAAAGACCCTCATGTTAAAATACACAACTTTACAGCAGAAATAAACATGTTTGCAGCCTGGTACAAAAACAGTTTTTGTCTCTATAGCTAATTTCAACATTCGTGACAACTGCTCAGGGGTGAATTTTTATATAACTCACCTGTTTACATTTGATTACGGCTTAAAGTTATGCATAATTAAGGGGGAGCTGGCTTTTTGGCGATAGTGTCCTCATCTTCTCAGTCAAAATTCACCCCTCTCTCCTCCACAGCGCCCAAATGTGGTCACTTCTGGCTCCAAAAAATCAAGATGGCAATTGCAACCAATGGGTGACATCACAGTTGCTAAGCCATCATTTTTACAGTCTTTGGTTTAACCTGTAGAAAAAACAGCTTAAAGATAACAGTTTGCTGCTTTACATGGGATTATGTGTTGGATTATTTCTTGGCTGGGACCAGTAACTTCCTGGAGTCTCTGCTGGTTGCATGGCAACTGCTTGGAGCCAGAAATTCTCTGACACATAACCTTCTGAAAAATGACAAGTTGAAGTTTTTTCAACTCAGTTTTTGTAAGAACTAAACAAGTGAAATATAACATGTTAATCTGAGAGCTAAAGAGGTGCTGGTAGGCGTACGTGGACAGAGCCAGGCTACCAGCTTCACCCTGTTTCCAGTATTCATGCTAGGCTAAGCTAACCGGCTAATGGCAGCAGCTTCATATTAACTGTACCAACATAGGAGTGGTGTCAATCTTCTCAACCAGCACTGAGTTCACACTGGAAACAGAAGCACCATGTGGAGCGCTGCCCGCATCCTTTCAGCAACCATGTTAACAGACTGGGCTTTTCACACCGGATACCCTGTGGTGTTGAACTCCGCGGCCAGCTTGTGATCTGCAGTGACAGTTTCAGCGTCTGATGTTTTTTCTTTACAAGCTGCGAGCGAATCTGACAAAAAAAAAAGCAAACATGCTGATAATCTATGATGAACAATATAAAGAATATATATTGAATATGATATAAATGATATGAGTCTGACCAATGATAGAATATGCACCCCATGCTCACTTTTTCCACATATTTGTCAACAGAGTGAAAGAGACGAGCACACAAGCGCACACACAGCACAGAGCAGAATTGTTTGCTGATCGGTGAGGGGAAATACACTTCAGGGGCCACATGTATAAAACTGTGTAGATTCACTACTAAAACTATGTGTACACACAAAATCAGGAATGTGCATACGCATTCTTTCATCAGATTCATAAAGCTGTGTGTACACCTGACTGTTTTGATCATTGTGGTGCATAGTTGCCTCACAGCAAGAGGGTTACCAGTTCAAATCCAGGGTGGAGGAGCCCATCTGTGTGAAGTGTGCATGTTCTCCCAGTGTCAGCGTGGGTTTTCTCCGGGTACTTCGGCTTCCTCCCACAGTCCAAAGACATGCAGGTTAATCGGTGACTCTAAATTGTCCGTAGGTGTGAATGTGAGTGTGAATGGTTGTCTGTCTCTATGTGTCAGCCCTGTGATAGTCTGGTGGCCTGTCCAGGGTGTACCCTGCCTCTCACCCAGTGTCAGCTGGGATAGGCTCCAGCCCCCCGTGACCCTCAAGAGGATGAGCAGTTAGGGAAAAAATGAATGTGGTGCTGGGCACACATGCACCAGCTTCCTTTCCACACTCACAGTCCGCCATAAATGGATGTAGAAATGCCCTTATACATGCCTTTTCATATCGATACTTGTGCCCCTCTGTGTAGCAGACAGCATCGGCGACATTCTCCAACACTGTCAGGGCAGCTGTCATTATGCACAGGTGTGGCTCTTTGTAGAGTCTTAACCAATAATTCATCACATTTCTGAAAACCATCATCGTGGTAAATTTTCCATCACCATGATTCTCTTTGAAGGACGATCAGTATTCCATTCATATAGCGCTCATGTTGAAACTGACTTTACAAAGTGTGCCACAATAATAAAATTAACTGTTATTAACCGGGAGATTAATGTAGATAAAAACAATAGCTGGCTGCATTTGAAGAGCGATTGCGTCACATAGGCATGACCGAGGCCATCCCATTTCGAAGGGTCCTTCAAATGCAGCCGAGAAATGCAGCTTTCTTTCCCAGAATTTGGAGGATGCAACGGATGAATCCTTCGTGGCCCAGCCTATCCCAAAATGCACTTAGAGCCGGTGACAATTATATACTAAGTTAACTAACGGTTAATTGTTGTTAACATTACTGTTAGCTAAAAGCACACAGCTTAAACAATCTTAATTTAATGAGTTTACCTGATAATATTCCTCCATCAGTCCTCAAAATGTATAATAACAATCTCTGGGTCCATGATTTAGGGCTAACTAACTTACTTACCTAACTCCTTCTTTCGTCAAGCACAGCTGGCTGCTAGGTAACAAGAATGCCAACAGGTCGCAGCAAGAACAACTAGTGATGCCACCAGCAAATCATTTCAGGAAACCATTCGGTTTGGCTGATGAAGTCCACAAAGGATGTGGCTGACTTAGACCATGAAGGCCGCGTCCTTCAAAGGCTGTGGCCCCTCAACTGAGTCACAGCTAATGAAATAAATCATTCATAAATAATTTAAAATCAACTTTATTAATTCACCTTTGATTGACATTTTACAGTGCAATAAAAATAACGCAATCGGTGAAACTGGCTAGAAATCTAAAAGCAATGTTATCTGTCTCTCATCTTATATTTGATCTCCTCATCATCTCACCTGCAGCTATCTCGACTAAAACCGTGTGCGCCTGGTCTGAGGTGCTCACATTCTCACTGCACATTTGTTCTCTATAAATATCAGTTAATGTGTCTGGCCCCTGGTGTGAACAGCCAGGCCTCTGTGTCCCGTGTGAACACAGCAAGACTCTTTGTCTAATAGCAAATAAGCATGTGTGCCAGTTGTCAAACTTTTGCTTTAAATGTTTGGACAACTCCAAAAAGTATTAATCTCTGTATCTTTCACAGGTTCCTTTGGAAGGATATCGTAGCCAGATTGCTGGAAGAAGTGGATGCTGTGGAATTATTGGATATTTACTCAAATAAACTTCAATGTGAAACAGATCTGTGGAATAAATCCACCCAGCGCGCAGCGATATCCAGAGTTATGTTGCTGAGAGGAAGTTGGCAGCTCTTCACTCTGTGTGATGAACAAACATAATCTCTACAAACTGACTATAAACTGTGATGAAAAAGCTCCGAGACAATCCGTCAATTTATGGCTCTATTCTGTGATTAATTATTATTAACTGTTTCTGTCTTACTTTCTCTACCTCTTTCTCTCTCTATGAAACTTTTTTTAAATGTCAGAAAACAAAACAAATAAATAAAAATATCAAAATATTAGGGCTTTTTTTTTTTTTTTTTTTTTCAAATGTCTACTTTAAGGTCAGGATTGTGTTCGTTCCCCTTGAGAGAGCAGCTGCGAGAAAGCACGTGATAATGAACTACATTTCCCATAATCCCACAGCTCGGTTAAGCAGAATCCTTCCATGGCTTTAACTAGCCGACGTCGGCTCCGAGGTCTCAGGATCCCCATGGAAACGGAGTGCGGGAGAATAATGTCGTCCCGCTCGGACAGGTACACGATGCTATCAGTGTTTTCTGCCTGTGTTTGAATTCTTTGTACCAAAATGTGATTTTTAATATTTATTGAGTCTGCAGCAGCGTGCTGATCCGGTCATGTAACGCTAACCACACTGACTTCCCCTCTCCTCCTCCTCTTCCTCCTCCCCCTCCTCCTCCTCCACACAGCAGAAACAGACGTGTTTGGTCTTTAATATTAATATTATTAAATCAAAAGCCCTGTCTGTTAGTATATAGTTATGAAATGTACAGTGTCAGGGACAGAATGGAGGCTGTAGCTTCATCTAATGCGGTGGGAGCCTGAAGCTCCTCAGAAGTAGGTGAGCTGCATGTTGACATCAGTCGTGCGTCACAGAATCACTGATGAGAAACCACTGGAATATCCCTGAAATATACTTTAAAGTTATACTTTAAAAAGGCAGTTTTTGACACACAGGGTTTTTTCAAAATTATTGTTTTTTTTCCAGTGCTCTAACACAGAGTAACCTTAAAAAAATTCTCTCCAAAAGCATGCAACACTCCTAAACTACATTTAAAGACAGGATTCTTCGCCCATTTAACATTCTGCTAAACATATTGTCGAGTCTGTATGTAGCTGCAAACAGGCAGTGTTGGAAGAAGTATTCAAGTAAAAGTGACAATACCAGAAGAAGAAGGTATATGGAAATTATTTGTAACCAACACAAGACAATTTAAAAATGTCCACCACCTGTGATGTAATGAAGTTAATGTACTTCACTACATTCATTATCTTCCACCACCACGGCAAACTGTTACAAATGATAAAGTCCAATACAAGCTTTGCAATGACTATACTTTAGATTAGTGGATTGTTTTAATACAGATCTGTTGTGGTAGGAACTGGACAAAATTACACAAACAAATGGGAAAGATGTCACAGGGAGCGATCCACAAATACTCAAATCCAGTCTCACGTGTAACAATGGATCTACAAATACGGAAATATGACTTCACGTGTTTTTGCTGTGGCAAAACTCTTTACATTTGTAAAACCTGTAACATTTTTATGTGAAATTAAAGTATGTGTTTACAGAGTAAGTCATGCACATTTGCAAATCACGCTGTACTTTTGTGGATTTGACTTTACACAACAAAATTGTAAAAAGATTTATTGTGGATCATGGTACACATTTTTAGATTGTCTTGTGTGGGTTACTAATGATTAAGTCCGATTAAAAACTTCCATATTATTCCATAAAGATAAACTTTATTAATCCTTGGACGGAAATTTAATTTTTTCACTCAGTATACACACAGGCCTGAAATACACAAACATGAGCTATACATGCATTAACTGGAGAGATGTTAGAGCAAGGGGGCTGCCCATGGACAGGCGTCCAGGGCAGTTGGGGGTTTGTTGCCTTGCTCAGGGGCACCTCAGCAGTGCCCAGGAGGCAAACTTGCACCTCTCCAGCTACCTGTCCATGCTCCATATTTGGTCCAGACGGGGGCTTTGGCCAACGACACTCTGGTTCCCAACCCAAGTCCCTATGGGCTGAGCCACTGTCGCTCCCCACACCATAAAAATACATTGTAGGCCGAAGTACAGGCCCTGAATTCAAATTCTTGCTCAAGTTAAAGTGTAAAGTGTTGGTAATAAAGTGTACATACATTCTAAAGAGTGCTCCTGCCAGTGTGATATTATCATATTATTGCATCTTTAGAGACACTTTAATATAACATTTGGTTGAGTTGGTTGCATTTAGTTTTGGTTTGTGCCTTAGCAGTCATTGACCCCACTCTGTGATTTTACTTGGTCTTCTGCTTTGTGGCTGAGTCGCTGTTGTTCTGAACGCTTCCACTTTCTAATAATATCACTCACAGTTGACTGTGGAATATCCAGCAGGGATGAAATTTCATCAACCGTCTTATTGCAAAGGTGGCATCCTGTCACAGTCGCACGCTTGAAGTCACCTGAGCTCTTCAGAACGACCTATTTTGTATCACAAATGTTTGCACGTGGAGACTGCATGGCCAGGTGCTTGATTTTATACTCCTGTTGCAACAGGTCCAATTAAAACACCTGAATTCAGTAATTTTCAGGTGTGGCCAAATGCATATATCCATATAGTGTATATCAGTGTGGCCGTAGTGTTCTGTAGTGATCTGATGAGTTAACTAAGAGGAAGGATCAACTGAAGACATCTCGTCCTGCCTTTGCTTATAGGTGCCTCTATTAATACCAGCCAAGCAGCTCTTTGCTGTCAGAGTTACAGTGATCCTCTTAGTGTGTCTCTCACACACCCACAGAGGGAAAGGAGGACACATGGACATCAGTGCTAAGAAGAAGTCAGATTTTTCATATCATCGTTTATCCTCCACAGATACAGATGTGTTGATGCAAGCAGTAAAAGCAGAGTAGAATCAAACCTGTAATTTACGCACGTTTTCAACTTACGGTCAGCGTTACCACGGTGACAGGCGAGCTGGAGGGTAGGAAGTTGTCATCTGAGGTAGATATGACTCTGCTGGACTGTGCAGGAGCCAGAATCTCTGGCTGCTGGTCCCTGAGGTCTGACCGCAGGTAAGATCGGACTGTTTGTGTTGTTGTTTTGTCTCAGCGCAGAATGGATACTAGTTTTCACCCTCACAGAGCTCACAAACACACTGTGTTAGTGTGTGTGTGGGTGGATGTGTGTGTGTGAGTTATAAATATAGCCTCTAAAAAGGGGTTGTTGAGAGGTCGGAGGAAGTGCAGGATGTAGGTTAGTTTGCAGGGATTTTGGTGTGTTTTGTTTGTGCTCAGTCACAGTGGGTTGCCTGTAGTGTCTCCTCAGTTTGTGTGCATATACAGTATGTAGCTGTGCATCACGTACAGTAGGAAGCAAATAGACTCACCAATTTAATTTCTAATTACTGCCTTTGGGAATGCGGGAGCACCTAAATGTGGCAGCAGATTGTGACGCAACAGCTTGGCGGACTTTTACCGTTCATAGTAAACAGTTGTGTGAGAGCCTAATGGTAATTACAGGGGTTTAAACTGTGATTTGTTGGTTAGAGTATCAAAGAGAAGCAAGGCGGTGGTGGAAGAAGAATTCTCATGTTTTACTTAAGTAAAGTACCAATGCCACAGTTTAAAAACACTCCATTACAAATTACAGTACTGCATGAAAAGTGAAGTATTATCAGGAAAATGTACTCAATGTAGAGAAATAGCCCGTGTGAGTGTATTTAATATATCTAATGATACAGTATGTGTATCTTATATGTACTAGTATATTAGATTGTTAAAGTTAATGCAATATTTTGCTCTTGGTTGCAGAGGAGCTAATTTTTAACAGTTTTACATAAGGCTGCAACTAATGCTTATTTTGTCATGGATTCATCTCTTGATTATTTTCTTGATCAATCTATTTATTGTTTGGTTTGTAAAATGCAAGGAAAACAGGGACAAATATCCATCACAGTTACCCTGAATACAAAGTGACACCTTCACAATGCTTTGCTTTGTCCGACAAATAGTCAAAATTATTCCATTTACTGTAATTTAAGACAAGGAAGGGCCAAAAATCGAGAAGCTAAAACCATGAAGCATTCGACCTGAAGGAGGAATCGCTACTTATAACAGTCATAAGCATTTTAGGTCAAATTTTATAGACTGTTTGGGTGGTTTAAGTTTAATTATACATGTAAAATGTTTCCCTCTGAAATGTAGTATAAAGTGTCATGAAACAGAAATGGCCGACCACTGCTCAGAGGGAAAACTCATAAACAGTAACTCAACAATGTGTTTTTGTGACACGTTTTCTTCTTGCACTGCAGGTTTTGGCATATTTGAAATTTCACCTCAGCATTTCAGTTCAGACAGAAATAGGCTATGTTTCTCTCTTTCAAATACTTTTCTTGCTTAAATGTGCT
This sequence comes from Cephalopholis sonnerati, assembly GCA_019142605.1. Classification (NCBI taxonomy): domain Eukaryota; kingdom Metazoa; phylum Chordata; class Actinopteri; order Perciformes; family Serranidae; genus Cephalopholis; species Cephalopholis sonnerati. The sequence goes on along the minus strand of JAGQAX010000011.1, from coordinate 9,212,116 downwards.
CCACACACATGTATGAAATATGAGCTACTGATTATTTTTCTCTCATTTGACCTACTGATGAATCAGTTTACTGTTTCAGCTCTGTCCTGTACTCCAGTGCAGTTATTTGTCATGTTTATATCTATTTAAAATCTAAATCAAAGCTCGAGTTGAAACTTTATCTAATATCGGTCTGCAATTTCAATAAAGTTTGGAGAAAAAAAACAAGCAAAATATTTTTAATTCAGAGTCCACCTCACAGCTTTTTCTGGAGCTTTTAACCAAATCTCACAGCCTTCACCAGTGGATGGAATTTGCTCAGGATAGTAGTGATATAATGAGGAAGCTCTGATGAAGACCGTGGTTAAAAGCTTGTACAGTAAGTGGACATTAAGTAAGGATTATTTTGTCAAACTCTTTTTAAGTTTACATACTAAATGTGTAGTACTTTACATGTGATGGATAATATGGAAGCGTAATACATTCACTTGAGAAAAAAATGCAGTTTTTCTAATTGAAAGAGTTTATTATATCATAAATTCAGAAAAAACAAGCTGATTTCTTTCCATGAAAACTTTTATCCAAATTCTGAGATAGTGATCTTGTTAATTTAGAAAAATGTATACATTACATGTGTACGATTCATACAAATCTTTTAAATGTTTCTAAAGTGTCGTAGTCAAGTGTCATAGTTCTGATATCAGGTATATGAGCTGAATTTGTCATCGGGAGGTGGAGGGGATAGTGGATGGCAAGACAACCGCTAAGCTGCAGACCACTGTTCGCAACTGACAACCAACAAAACTGGGTGTTTCTTAGCCAGATATCGGCAGCATTTCCAGCCATGATTGTGGCACAAAACCTGAGTATTTTAAGCCAAAACATGATCTCTTTCTAACCTTAACCAAGTTATTTTTGCGCCAAGACATAACCATACATAAACCACAGTCAAGTCAACTTTATTTATAAAGCACATTTCATACGACAAGCTAAACTTGATATGCTTCAGATACATCATACATCACTAACATAAAATGTCAAATAAGATAATAATTACATACATGAAAATCAAGCAGGATATGATAAAACAAACAAAATAATAATAATTATTATTAACATATTAATACCATTATTCTTAAAAAAGGGGAGATATTAGCAATAATGATACTAATTCTTAAAACAAATAAAAATACACTTAAAAACCTAACTAAATGCTTGCAAAAAAAATTGTGTTTTTAGTTTGCTTTTAAAAGAGAACACTGTTGTAGCAGAACGTTGTTCATGTGGAAAAGAAATCCAGAGAGTAGGACCATTATGACTGAAAGCACCATGAGCTGACTGGAGTTGATTTCAGGTACAATGAGTTGACCTTTATTAGATGATCTAAGGGATCTCTCTGGTGAGTACCAACATTTATTTTGGCGACTGGATTGAAATGCAATAAGTGTAAAATAAAAACAGAAAGTAGCATAGGACTTTTATTTTGACAACGTTTAAGACATTTACATCATACACTGGTACATGAAAAATAACCTGAACACAGGAAATTTAGTGTTTGATGCTCAAATTTTCTGGCGAACGACTCCTAAATCCCCCATGTCATATGTGTCCACCCAAATTTTGAAACAAAACATATGCCCTTGCATTACACTCCTGTATTGAAACACAAAATATGTCAGTATGTGGTATCAGACTATCATCAAAGATATGAGATAGGATGATAGAAATCTGGCAGCATACAAAAAGTGTGTTTGACAAAATATCTCGTGATTCTTTCATCTTGTATCTGCACTGTGTTGTTAAAGTGTTAGTGTGGCAGTTACTTGATCCCTCACACTGTGTAAAGCCCTGACTGTGTACACTGTGTGTGTTCAGGCTGTAACCTGCCCTGCTGTGTGTTGTTTTGCAGTGGGAGTGGGGAGGACTCGTTGGACCGGCTCCTGCCCCCCGCTGGGGCCCCTCGCAGGAAAAGTACTACCTCATTGAGTAAAACTGAGCCTCCTCTGCTCCGCACGGGCACACGCACCATCTACACCGCCGGCAGACCTCCCTGGTATGACGAGCATGGAGCGCAGTCAAAAGAGGCCTTTGTCATCGGTATGACACTTGCTGATGATGTTCTCACTCCTTTCTTCTTTCACCACCTTCGTGCCAAAATTGTGGCTTTGAGCTGCAGAACCTGTCCTTTTCTGTCCTCTTATACCCATAAACACTTTACTGCTATCACACATGCATACCGCCAGACAACATTAGACACACTCTGAAAAACACACATAATGGGCCATTGAAATGCTGTGTGGATCTGCAGGGTTGTGTGGGGGCAGCGCCTCAGGGAAGACCACCGTGGCCAATAAGATCATTGAGGCTCTGGATGTGCCGTGGGTTGTGCTGTTGTCTATGGATTCTTTCTACAAGGTGAGAGATTCATGCATTTTAGTCTGTTTTTGTCTTATTTTATTTGGCTGTTACTGATTATCTGTTGGTTCATTGTAGGAAGAAATCATCACGTTGGGATGAGGTGATTTATTATTACCTACACCAAGGTGGTTATGATTTCAGTTTGGTTTGTTTGTCTGTCAGCAGAATTATGGAAAACTACTGGCCCGATTTTCATTAAACTTGGTGGAAGGGTGTAGCATGGGCCAAGGAAGGACCCATTAAATTTTAGAGCAAATCCGAATCACAGGGCAAATATACAAATTATTTTTCATCTTGGTTAAAGGGTAGCTTCTGTATGTTTCAACCTGGGTCCTATTTTTCCATGTTTTTTGTGTTTACATGACTAATAAGAACAACAGTTTTTGAAATCAGTTCAGTATTGAGTGTTGAGTGAGAGCAAAACAGGTTGCAGTGTAAAATTAACGGGCAATGCAATGTGCATCGTCCACCAAAAGTGCCTGTTTTTTCCACTGACAGGCTCAGACTGATATTGCAAGTGTCTGACAACATTATGGAAAGGATCCCTACAGAGACAGACCATTTTCTTAAAGACTAACGTCCTTTTTGTTTCACCCGACACAACCCCGAAATCTCTATCCCCAAACCCACCAGACTCCATTTAAATAAACAATATTTTTATCATGTTAAAACAGGCTTCTTTCAAAGCCAACAGAAAGAAAATGAAACTCGCAAAAGCCATCTTGGTTTGTCTTTCCACTGTTCCAACAATCCCCAACTCCAATTTGGTTGAAATAAACCTTTAATTCACTCAGTTAGATGTGACAGTATTCAGGCTCTCCACATGCTAAAATTACTGTTTATTTGAATGGAGTCTGGTGGGTTTGCTGACAGTGATTTTCAGGCTGTTTTGTCTTTAACAAAAAAGGTCTATCTCTGTAGAGATTGGTTTCATAATGTTGTGAGACACCTAAAATATCAATCTGAGCCAGTCAGTGGCAATAACAAACACTTTCAGTGGACGTAATTTGAATATGCCAGAGTGGTTACATTGCAGCCTGTTTTGCTGCTGCCTGTTGTGGCGATGTCGCTCAACACTGAGCCAGTTTCAAAAACAAGTCACTTAGACACAAAAACATGTGAAAATAGGGTCCAGGTTAAAACATACCAAAGTTAACCCTTAACATTGTGAGATAGGGCATTTGGCTCAGAATGAATGCCACTGATCTTAAAATCCAGGAGATGGTATTAAAGTTCAACAGAGATAAAACGTAGCCAACTGTAGAAGCACGATGACTTCACATTCACAGGCTACCAGTAATCCTCTGAGGTAGCTTACACCTGTAGCTGCTCAAACTTCATACCTGACAGCAGTCGTCACAGAGCACTCGAGGACAGACTGTGGTTTCATGGGAGAGCCAGTACAATTGTGATGTTGCTTTCCTTTCAAACAAAGGTGTGGCTATGGAAACGTAAACACACACATATCATGCAACTTATTATACTCTTACTCACATTCAAATGTTGATTCTCTGCAGTAAACTCAGCCAGAGTTAGTCATTTAAATTGGACTCAGTTGTGTATGATAACAAGCTGCCGTGCTCAGGACGTTATTTCAGTCTAAGCATTTGATATATTTCTACATGCTAGTAAAGCGTTTTATGGTTTTCACAAATGCTACATATGTAAAATATTTCCAGTTTAGAAGCACATGATAATGCACAGCTGAGAAGATGAAGCTTCGCATAGACACAAATGTATTTTGTCATAATTCTGATATTTTTGGAAATGTGTCCAGACATATAAATGGTTGCACTTGTAGATTTGCATATCATAAAAGACGATCGACCTTGGTGGAGGTCTGCGCTCTGAGTGCCCCTCTAGTTTTACATGAATTGAAATTCACCTTTAGTCAAAACCTCAAAGAGCTCTTTCTACTGCTCTGCTGTCACAGTTTGAGTTAATAACCTGTTGTAGATTACAGCCTGTGAATGACAATGTCGATGTTTTGTTCATGCAGGGAACCAATAAAAACTCACCATGTACCTGCAGATCAGTATAAAGGGGGAACAAATTTGTATTAAGGAGTGCCGAGGAATAAATTACATCGAAAGCACTATTATTGCCTCTGTGCCCTGTCATAACAACTGTGTTGAAAAGGACATAACTTTCACTCACTAAAGAAAAAAAACACTCTATTATAAACTTTAGTATCACTTATAATATATTGATTTTCCTCTCAGCATACACCTGAAAGAGGGATGATCTTGCTGCACTCTTCTTTATGCTGCATCTATCACTATGACAGGACATAAAAACCTCAGTTTAACTTAAACTTTATTGTCCACAAGGGGATTTTTTTCTCCTCCTGTCACAGCCCAGCAAAATGCAGAACACCAGCTTGAACATAAAACTTAATAAATACATATAACATTTTTTAAGACAATGCTAAATATCCCCCACAGGAGCTCACATAAACCAATGTACAATGACATCTAAACAAAACCTAGGGTACATCCAGCGACTGTCATCCTGCCCAGTTATCCATAATTAAAGAGCATCATCAAATGTGTGGTAACTGCTCATCGGCTGAATCGTTAAATCAACGGCATGATAAATGGAAATGGAATCCACATATAAAGACAGACTATAAACAAATTAACTCAAAGGCTGTGAGGGAAGAGAGTGAGAGCAGAGAACTTTATTGTTTTTGACGTTTAGTGGAAAGATATTTCTTTTTTTGTTTGTCCTTAAATGTATGCTAAACCAGCTCCTTTAGCTGTCGCAGCATAAATGTAGTTTCTTCGTCCGTCCAGAAGTGCGTCTTCTGCTTCTCGGTCGCCACGGTGTTTGTTTGTTTTTCCAGGAGTTGCTGCTACATCATCTCCTTCTTCTTCCGTGTGAAAGGTCGTGAAAGAATAAGTGGTGCATGCGCAGAACGCCGAGTCTGACTCCAGTCGGACTAAGTGGATACAGGCAGCAATAGTTTGGATTTCAATCGAATTATCTAGTTGTGTTTCAGTCGGACTAAGCCAATTATTCAATTTTCTCAAGCTGCATGTAAACGTACTGAGTGACAGGCTGTCTGCCAATGGTGTCCCCATCTTCTCAGTCAGATTCACCCCTCGCTCCTCCACAGCACCAGTGTCTTGCCTAAATATAGTCTTTTCACTCCAAAATATCAAGATGGTCGCAGCAACCAATGGGTGAATGCAGCAGCACGTCAGACCCCAAAGACCAACATTAAAACGCTCAACTTTACAGCAGAAATAAACATGTTTACAGCTTGGTACAAAAAAATAGTTTTGGTCTCTTTAGTTAATTTTAACATTCATAACAACTTTATGGGGGGATCATTTTTATATAACTCGCCAGTTTAAATCTTACTATGGCTCAGAGTTACATATAATTAAGGGCGTGGTTGCTCTGAGTGACAGGGCTGTCTGTGATCCACCCCTCGCTCCTCACAGCTCCAGCCTCTCATCCAAACATAGTCACTTCTGGTTTCAAAAAACAAGATGGTGACAGCTGAAATGCCAAACATGACGCTTCAAAACTAGAGTCTACAAACCAGTGGGTGATGCCACGGTAGCTACATCCATTATTTTTAAACAGTGTATTGTTTGGACCCCTGATTCCAGTCATTATGATAAGCTAAGCTAAAGTCCCAGCTTTACCTTCATATTTACTGTACAAACATGAGAATGGTAATAATTATATCAGCTAAACAAATTAAATAAGCAAGTTGAACCTCTAAAATCTCCAAACAGGCTTCATCAGTAACGTCCTGTAAACCTGCTGTGTTTTACAGGTCTTATCCCCAGAGGAGCAGACTCTAGGCAGCAAGTAACGACTACAACTTTGATCATCCGGGGGCGTTTGACTTTGAGCTGCTGGTTGCCACCCTGCGAAAGCTGAAGCAGGGCAAGAGTGTGAAGATCCCGGTGTATGATTTCACCACACACAGACGACAGAAAGACTGGGTAAGGTGTCTCATTTCTGCAGCAAACTCCTCAGTGATGATTTCCTCAAAGACTTTGACTGTTTAAAGATTCAATATGTATGCTGTAATTCTTGAAGAAGAAGAGTCAAACAAGGTGATGAAGCATTCAGGCTTCCTGCGGATTTATATTTTTTTAAGCTAAAAAATATATTATAGCCCTAAATAAAATATTGTTATTTTAAAAAGTTGTTTCCCAAAGTGACATCCTGCAGCTTTAATCTTAAAAAAAGCTGAACTGGCTGTTCATGAAGCAGCTTTGAAGACTGTTGTTTTTCTCTTTGTGCAGAAAAATGTGTACGGTGCCAGTGTAATCATATTTGAGGGAATTATGTCTTTTGCGGACAAAGAGCTTCTTCAGGTAAGGCAATATGTTTTCTTTTTGAAGAATTCTTGAGTGAAGTAAAGCAATCACCAGCAGGTATTATTGTTGTTTGAGCAGCTGCTTTTGCTGAAGTGAATATTATTGAACCGTTCGGGGCGTCTGTGTTTGCTCTCCCCACCTGCAGCTCCTGGATATGAAAATCTTTGTGGACACAGACTCAGACATTCGGCTGGTCCGCCGGCTGCGCAGGGACATCACAGAGCGCGGACGAGACATTGAAGGCGTCATCAAGCAATACAACAAGTTTGTTAAGCCGGCCTTTGAGCAGTACATTGAGCCAACCATGAGACTGGCTGACATTGTTGTGCCGAGAGGTGAGACATTTGGACTTCCTCTCTGCTGGAGAAAAACTAAATTACAGCATTCGTACTGTCGACTATAGAGAACGTACCAACAACATGTCCTTGTTTTTCCTCTCTCAGGTGGTGGGAATATGGTGGCCATTGATCTGATAGTCCAACATGTTCACAGCCAGCTGGAGGAGGTGAGTAGGCAGAATGCAGATTGTTCATAGGAGGGTGGCGCCACCATGTGTCCAAAAGCTGTAACATACACGCAGAAAGTGACTCGCACATGCTTGTACACCGCATGTCTGCAGGTCCTTAAAAATTCTAAATGTGTCTTCAATTCAGTTTTATGAATATTGGACCTTTCAAATCATTCATTAGTACTAAATGTGAATTTGTGAGGTTTTAATTGCCGCAAACATTTTATCTAATTTCATGTATCCATCTTTTAATTTCTTCTTGTTAAAATGAGTCAAGCTGCTCTGTATGAAAGTCCACATTTCTGATGCTACAAATCTTTCAACCTACAACTAAACCTGATACTGTGTTTTTACTTCATATTTGCACTTACCTGTTGGCAAAATGCCGTCTAACCTAACACACTAATTTAATTTGTCCAAAATGAGTCTTAAATTTGGATAAAAAATACTTTGACAATGTCTAAAAAAAACCCATTAAATTAAAGTGTCTAACAACTTGCGAACTAACCTGCTTATGCTAAAAATGAAATCAGAATTTCTAACAAACTGTCAGACTTTCACTTTGGAAAGCAGAGTTTAGTTCAGCTCAGTTTAGTTTAGTCAGTGTAAATTAATAAATACACATGGCATGAAAATAATAATAATATTTTTTTATTTTTCATCTGTAGTCCCTTAGCCAAGATGTTACACAAAGCTACATGAAATACAACTAAGCACAAAAAAAAGAAGAAAACAGGGCATACAGTTTCAAAGACTTTGTTGAACACATCAACAAGAAATGGTTTTAACATGATTTTTGAATGTAACAATCATCAAAAGCATGATTCAGTTAAAGGAAAAGTCTGGCATTATTTTATATTCTGCTTATTGCCAACAGATCCCATAAAGGGAGCAAAACCAGCAGATTTCTTTGTGCCATGGATCTCTATTGTCCAAAAACTACAACAGACACATAAGTAAGGAAGGCTGCAGCAGTATTTTATTGAATCTTAACTGAACGTGAAACTGTATGAAGATTTCATATCACGATTATAGTGATTGTTGTTATTAGTGTTATCACTGTGGCATTTAAATGTGATGAAAATGTTGAAGAAGTATTGACACACACTCTGAAATCATTCCACCTAGTTTTATATTGGAAACTACAAATAAAATTAGCAGCACTTTTGTTTGCATATATTGAAATAATAGCATAGCCAGTACCTTATGTAAACATATGAAAACCATGATGATGATGACATTGAAATAAGTTTAGGAAAAATTACAGTGCTTGGCTGGTTGAGGAAACTATGTAGCCTTTTTAAAAATAAAACCATGCAGTTGTTTTCTTCAGCAGCAATGAACAGGTCTTTGGGCTTCTCACAATCTTCACTGTCTTTCTCTTACCCTCTCTTTATGCAGCGTGAGCTCAGTGTCAGGTACGCTGCAATGTATTTTGATTTTACCTTTTATGTCCTTTTGTTGCTGGAGATTTTGTGTCAGCGCCGTATACAGACTGAGTCGATAACTCTCTGCTGTCTGAGTCTAGCACAGTGTCACAATAAAACTTTGTGATCTTTCCTCCATCTCAGGGCACTCCTGGCCTCCGCTCAGCAAACTCAGCCGCTGCCTCAGACGCTCAGCGTGTTGGAGAGCACGCCACAGGTCAAAGGCCTGCACACCATCATCAGGTATCGATGTGTGCTCAATTAATACGAGTTTGAGTCTTTGTAACAGTTCATACAATGAAACCTTTTCCCTTTCTGTAACACAGGAATAAAGAAACCAGTCGAGATGAGTTTATCTTCTACTCAAAGAGATTAATGCGGCTTCTCATAGAACATGCACTAACGTTTCTGCCATCTCAGGTGGGTACACTGTAAAATGAATGTTAATTCATATTTTTATATTAAGAATGGTTTGCAGGGTTACTTTTATGTGAAAGGTGTAGTGATAAACCCACAGAGAATTAACACCCAACTCTGCAGCTCACCTCAGGTATATATATCATTGTTTTGGTTTTACACCTTGCCGTAGTTTTGCTGTTTTGGTTTACCCTAATCTGTAATCTGTGTGGTTTTACACACTCCCTTCCAGGCAGCCATCAGTTTTAGTTTCTGTCATTACAGTTTGAAAATCAACCTGCAGAGACATGAAACTTGCTTGAGATAATTATAATAATTACACCCTGGCTGTTATCATAATTATAGGTTTGTCACAGTGTTTGTTGCATGACAACGAAGCTGAGACTATTTAAAAAACTTCAAACTCCAGCTCACCACCTCATGAGTTAACTTCTTAATATCTTCAAGTTATCTTTTTCCCTGTACCTGTGTTTACTCTGTTGTTTCTAGTGTTTCTAAGGACAAAACTCTCAAGCAGCCAGCTCTCACATGTCAGTTTGAATGTACCGACAACAGAGAGTTTTCAAAACGGTTACAGCTCTCAACAACGTACCTGACAGGAAATAAAGGTGACCGAATGCTGCCTGTGATGTGGTGTCCCAAGCAAAGTTCAAGTCTCTGCAGCTGATTTCTCAAACCACTGGATTTCTACAAGCTATCGTACAAATAACCGTGGAATATCGTTGGTGTTAAAGTTAAAGCTGTAATTGGTAACTTTTATTAAAGAGATTATTTGTCATATTTGCTGAAACTGTCACCACATCCACTAGTGATGTACAGGGCAGCCGACAAGTCAAGTGGTTTGGGTAAACTTGTCAGAAAGCAGGTTTCGGGCGGGTGGGTCAAAAGGTCAGAAAAAAAATTTTCTCTGAGAATATTTAGGATAACACCATGTCCTCACAGCAACAAATGTCTCTCTGTCCACATTAAATCCTTTAATTATGCCCCTCTGTAACATAATGTAAACAAACCACTGTACCCATCAGCTGTGGGCTTATGTAAACAAACCATGTATGATATCAGCTGTGCGCTCGGGCTCATACTTTAGACGTAACCACTCATAAGATAGGTGAGAACTCGCTGATACGTTTTACATTGTGATATTGACTGGAAATCAGATCTGAGAATCTGAGAAGTCTTGAACTGTGGTCAAACTATCAAACTAGGCAGCGCTGATCAAATACGAAATGAGTTTCTGTTAATGTTAATTGCCTATTTCTCACCTAATGTTTTCAGAAACTTATTTTAGTGTACTGTTTAAAATGACCAAGTTTGCGGTCGGCCACCATGTTGAAAACAGTCGAGCCAAAACTCAGCACTGCTCACCAGCTAGAGAAAACTTCTTACATTTTACAGCTGAACAGTACACTAAAAGATGTTTTAAATATTTTTTATATTTTAAGTGATAAATAGGCAATGCAGTAACAGAATCCTGATTCTTATTTGATCAGCGCTGCCTAGTTTGACAGTTTAACTGCAGTTCATGAGCAGTGATTGACATGACTGACAGCTTCGTCACAGACTCCTCAGCTCTGATTGGTTGTTTTCCTACAACCTCAGTGGATTCTTGCAAATGCATTTAGTAGCACCTTAAGAAGAGGAACATGATTTTTTCAGAGATAATCTGTCTTATGTAAGAACAAGGTCACACAAGTAAACGCAGGCGAGTCACTATTGGCTGCCAGGGTCATATTCATGCTGACTGTGGGAAGTCCCGGATGTGATGGACAAGTTACCTAACTTTCTAAGAAATACCATGTCATATGACATTATTGGTGCGTGTCCCATCTTCTTGCTTTCCATTCCTGCCTCTCAGCTCACTGACGGCCAGGCAGCGTCTGTCATGGGGCAGAATGTCTTTTTCACTACCAACATCATACAATATCAGCTGGTTAAACACAGCAACAATCAACTTCTCCTCCACACATGCTTCTTTGCTGTTGGTTGAGGCTGTGACTTCACTGGTTAAAATGCATCAAAGTTAAACTTCACACGATGGGAAGATGCAAATTTGCTATGCTACTGGAAGCAAATGTTTTATTCACCCCTTTGCCTCACATTGAATGGACATGTACAGGAGGTGAATATTTGCCTATGTCAGGCCTTTTCAATTTAAAACCAGGAAAATGTTGATGGGCCAGACATTTTCAGTAGCAAACAACGTATACAAAGAAGCACAGGAACAGTGCGCTGATGATGTCAGAGGGCTGTGATTGGATGATTGCAGTTTTGGTCCAGTGATGCAATGCGGGATGTTGAGCCAGGAGATGGTCCTACTTGGCAAAATTCTGTTGTGCACCTAGCATACAGACAGCTTTGATTTTAGTTTGTGTTTAACAATGTGCTATTAGCTGTGCTTGTGTAAAACATAACAGCGGTGGATGACAGACTGCGGACAGAGCAGATGGAAATATTGCTGTCTGTAAGCTGAGCACATGTATTGATAAAGTATTGTCTTTAAACTGGCAAAGGTTTTGTTGCACTTACTTTGTAACAAGCGTGGCTGTCATCGGCTAATCTTCTAGTTATCTTTGTACTGTTCACTGACAGCAGGAGAGAAGCTGCAGCACGATGATAAATGAAACCAAAACTTTAAAAAGGTAATGTTAAAGGAGCTGATAACATTGGAGCTGATTGATACAACGGTCTTTCATAACTTTGCCCCAGGGCTGTTTAATACCGGGTCTCTGTGCTCCTCTCTAGGTGGGCCACTCGGAGGTTGCCTCTGGGCCGAATGTGGCCCACGGGCCGCCAATTGAGTACGCCTGTCCTATGTTAATTTTGTGTGACTGTGCTTTAATACTGTGTGGATGTAGTGACGGTTTCAGTATGACAATATGACAAAGGGTTATTTTTATAAAAGTTACCAGCTGTAGCTTGAAGTGTACACCGTTTGTTGTGAATGTGCTAAAGCAAACAAACTACTATGCTATAGAAATGCTTCATATTCACATGATAAAGTTTCATATACACAAACAGAAACATGCATAAATAGATCAATTTGTATCTGCAGCTGTGGGAGTTGTGTAATAAAAATAGATTTCTTTGTATCTTCTATCAGCCGTGTGTAGTTCAGACTCCACAGGGTCATGAGTACGAGGGCCGCAGTTACAACGGCAAAGGGGTGAGTGATGCTCTTGTTTTACAAGGTCTTGTTAACTTCCAGTCGAGTGTGTCCGCAGGGCTTCTGTCATCACAACCTGCTCCACTGCCTCGTCTCCACAGATCACCGGTGTGTCGGTCTTGCGGGCGGGAGAGACCATGGAGCCCGCCCTGAGGGCTGTGTGCAAAGACGTCCGCATCGGCAAGATCCTCATCCAGACCAACCTTGACTCAGGTGAACCGGAGGTAGATAACATGAGTCATTTTGGTACCAAATGCTCTTCACGTCAGTATCATTGACGTGTGCGTCATCTTTTTAAACTTTACAGGAAAAGATGGTGTCACAAAAATCTCATCAAATCATCATCAAATGTTTTGATTGTTTTTTTTTCCTCTTTCTTCCACATGATGTGTGTCTCCGTGGTAACTACCCTTCCTGCTTTCGTAACCATGGTAACCTGTCTCCTCCTCTCTGGCCTCGCCAGCTGCATTACCTGCGTCTGCCCAAAGACATCAGCGAAGATCATGTCATCCTAATGGACAGCACAGTCTCCACCGGTGCTGCTGCCATGATGGCAGTACGAGTCCTGTTGGTGGGTGGATATTAACATCATTACTCTTACCCTCTCCTCTTGGCCGGTCACATGTGTTTTATTACTCATCTGTGTGGTTATTGATTGGAAGTTTATTTTTGTCCCGCTGAGATTAGATTAGCGTTATTTCTGTGAAGTAAAGTGTCAGATATTTCCTTCCCTTGCTTTCCACTTATCCCTGTGATGATGATCAGGCGCTGACAGTTGTTGCTGTGATGTGTGTGGCTGAGCAGGATCATGAGGTGCAGGAGGAAAAGATTGTGTTGGTGTCGCTGTTGATGGCGGAGCTCGGGGTGCACTCTGTGGCCTACGCCTTCCCGAAGGTCAAAATCATCACCACCGCTGTGGACAAGAGTCTGGATGATTTGTTACATGTAATTCCTGGTATCGGTAAGCAATTACATGCACACACTTCCTTGTTCTGTTACTGTGAAAGAATGTGTCCAAGTACGTTTTTGTCCAAGTAGAGCGTATTGGCCTTTTTTAAGTTCTTAACCTCTGAAGAACTTCAATTGGAATCACAGATGACGTACAAAAACTATAACTTCTACTTCCTGAGTTGTTTTTAGCAAACAACCCCGGCCTCGGTGTGCCTGGTTTTTGCTTTCATGCAGGAGATAAAAATGTCCACGGTCTTTGCAGAAGATAAAAGATAATAAACCTTTGTGTTTCAAGTTGACAGATTTCATTTCATGTCCCAGTAGATTCTAATTTTATGCTTGTGTCACTTCAGATCTGGAGCACGCAATGCTCTCGATCAGCACTGTAACTAAACTACACAATATGCATATTGGATAGGCCAAACTGTCGTCTGTAAACATAAATAATGACATACAATTACATAATGAAACATTACTTGCAACATTAGGATGAATATTCAGTGTGTTATGTTACACCAATTAATTAGTCTCTCTGTTTGTGGATCAAACACAGTTTCATCATTTTAGAAAACCATCACTGAGCACTTTTTTCCAAGTCTCCCAACCTTTGCAGCCATTAAGTTTTACTGTGTTTTCATGCTGTTTTTTCATTATTTTCTAACCCGCTGATACACAGCAGCTCTGGGTCCACTGTCGTGTGTTTTCAGGGGACTTTGGGGACCGGTACTTTGGAACAGACGGGTCCGACAGCTGGAGTGATGACGACCAGGAGCAGCCGTCATACTGACACACACATCTGTGAGCCACTGTGAAAGAAAATACAAACACTACTTGAAAACTCTCGTTATTGTGCATCCTCCTCTTCAAACATAGACCAGCAAAAAAAAAAAAATCACTTTTTGTGTACTCAACATGAACTTTTGTACTCTTATACAATAGATGACTGTTGGTCAAGTTGTATGCAGGTGGGATATTCTGTTGTATTTACAACTGAGTGTTCATAATTTTCATACGGATGGGTCACAGAGATGAATCAGTGCCATTACTTTTGAGGTACAACAATGCAATAACAGTGTTATTATATACTAAATGATTTTATCCAGGATTGCACCAGCTGTTCTTGAATTTGCTCTCGGTAATTTCTTAATAGCTTCAGACTAAATTAGGTTGCACCATTACACCTTAACTAGCAAGAACTTTATGTGTAAATTAGTTGCTTGCTAACATCTGTAACATTGTGCAATGTAAACAGTCACTTAAAGCTGTAATACACTTTGCTAAACAAGAGTTTACAGCTATGTTAGTGGCTCTCCGAGGCTCTCTACGTGCTTTGAGCTAAACTCTTATGTCAACATGCTCACAATGACAATGCTAATGTGCTGATATTTAGCAGCTAATGTTTACTACTAGTATGTTTACATTTAGTTAACATTAGCAAGCCAACAACTGCGTGAAATATGTGTTTCGGCTCATATTAGCAAGCTAATGTTAGCTTTGTCAGTTGGTTCAGTTAGCTCTGCTACAGTTTTACCTGGCAGTTAGCAGTGGGAAGTAGCTGCTAACCATGCTGACTTTAGTGTAATCTACATTTTGAGCTGTAGTAATTAATATCCTCAGTTTACATCATTATTAAACAGTATTTTAATAATGTCAGGTCCGATGTGTCAACCAAAAACCATTGACTTTTTACCCTTTATCTAAATGGCTTATATTAGCAAGCTAATGTTAGCTTTGTCAGTTGTTTCAGTTAGTTCTGCTACAGTTTCTCCCAGTAGTTAGTAGTAGAAAATGTGCGATTATGCTAACCCAACTGACTGTAGGATAATGTACATTTTGAGGTGCACTGTGGGTAATTTTGTAAAACCTGTTTACATCATTACTAAACAACAGTTTATTACTCAAGTGTCACAGAAGACATGTCGACCGAACCCTATCAACTCTTTTAGTCTTATCTAAAAGGCTTATATTAGCAAGCTAACGTTAGCTTTTTTATAATGTGATGATGCTAATTTAACTGACTTTAGTGTAATCTGCATTTGAAGGTGGACTGTGGGTAATTTTGTTTAAAGTAATTAAAATCTTAAGTTTACATCATTATTGAACAGCATTTTAATAACCATGGTGTGTCAGTAAACCCGTTAACTCTTTTCCATCTAAACGGCTCATATTAGCAAGCTAACGTTAGCTTTATCAGTTGTTTCAGTTAGATCTGCTACAGTTTCACCTGGCAGTTAGCAGGTGTAAAAATTTCTAACTTATATCTACGTAAGAACTAGTATGTATGGTGCATCCATCCATCTATCCATCTCTGTAACCGCTTATCCTCTTGAGGGTCGCGGGGGGGCTGGAGCCTATCCCAGCTGACATTGGGTGAGAGGCAGGGTACACCCTGGACAGGTCGCCAGACTATCACAGGGCTGACACATAGAGACAGACAACCATTCACACTCACATTCACACCTACGGACAATCTAGAGTCACCAGTTAACCCATCCCCAATCTGCATGTACCTGGAGAAAGCCCATGCTGACACAGGGAGAACATGCAAACTCCACACAGAACCAGGAACCCCCATGCTGTGAGGCGACAGTGCTAACCACTACCCCACCGTGCCGCCCATCTATGGTGCAACCCATTTTGATTTATAAATCTCTATGTTTTAACTTCTTTGCTCTTTTGGTAAAACACAAGGAGAGTAGTAATGCTTCTTTTTTGTTTTTTTTAATGTAAAATATGGGAAAATAATATAAATATATCAATATAACTCATTCATTTTTGCACAAATTATGCAACAAGATGGGTCAAGGAGTCAACATAGGAGGCCTATGTTGTTAAACGACAGGGTTTTCACTTTTCGTAAAATCTGACCCCAAAACCCTGTGACTCGATTGTAATATTAATCTATTAGAGGCACAAACTGGAGCTAATTATAACTAGGCTAAGATTTAGTTCATGAACAGCTGGTGCAACTGACTCAAGAATATTCTCTGGTATAAATACATTCATACTTTGCTCTAATAAAACATTTTTTTGTATATGTGATAAACACACATCTAGAGTAGAATAGAACTTTTATATTTAACATGTACCAGTTTAAATATTGTAGGTTTACACATTCACAATAAAATGCCTACAGAAGTATATAATAAATCTTAAATTCAGGGTGAAAGAAAATATCTTGGAGATTTAATTCAGTTTTCTGTTCTCACTGCCTCTCTCTTCTTCTACTGGACATGTTTATGTGTCTGCGCTGATCATCCAGCTGTGGATCAGATCATCAGAGCGAGGTCATGGAGGGTCACACGCTCACTCCTGAATATTTTCCACGGTCCTCTGACTCTCAGGGTTCAGATACGGGCCACCCGGCTCCACAGTGTGATGCACTTTAAAGCCTGAGGGGGTCAGTATAGCTCACATTTAGCTTCTCTCTGTGATTTATAGTGTGTCTCTTTGAGAAATAACTGTGTATTTACAGTACAGAAGAATGTATACAGACTCACCTGCAACTCTTCATTTATACAAGTAACAATAATGATATCTAATGTCATGAATAGCAGTTTTACAGTCTAGGGAACGTCCTTTTTATTTATGATTTTACTGATTGATCTGGTGAAGAATATAGTGTGTTAAAGCTCATTTACAAGCGTGAGATAATAATGGTATTAATGTGATTTCAGGGCTACAAAATGAGCAATAAAAACCTCAAGCCTCGGCCGTTTTCCCTCCCCCCGTTGTGCTCACACAGTTTACTCCAGACAACGAACATACCTCGTGATCCGCTGGTGATAATAGTGATTCCCCCAGCTGGTTTGTGACCTCATGCTCAGTATTATGTGTCTGATCCTGGTGTCTTTTCACTTGTCATGTACCTTCAATGAATCTGGCAAGTCTCATTCATGTGTTTATTCAGCCATTCATACTCCTCATAGTGAGATTAACACATCACATAAACTGTGAATGTTGTATCATCTTCACACCTACAGCATCTCTCCACTCCTACACGTTTGTTTTGGGCTGTTTTTTTTTTTTCTTTCCCCTGTGTGATAGCGCCTCACCGAGCGGGTGACACTGTGATCACGGATGTCATACGACGCACGCTGTATTCTCCAAGACAGCAGAAGACTCGCTCGCCCATGTGACTACTGCCTCAAGGTTAACCTGTTACCATGGAGACAAGCCCGCCAATGAAAATTCAGCAGACGGTTGCGATGTTGACTGCAAGCTTTTTGTTTTAAGGGGTGACCTATTTTTTTTTTCCTTTCCTCCCCCCCAACCACCACCACCCCTCCACAGCTACTCAGACGCAGACCCCACTACTCTGGCACGTGTGCACGTGCACACACACATTCACACAGATGGGGAAAAAAAAGGCTACTCAGACACACGTGCACGTTGCACTCCATGTGAAATGAGGTTGTAAGGTTGTACACAAAAGAAGCAAGGCACAAAAGAAACAAGCCTATAAAATAATATATAAAACACATTTTTAAATCTTAATTTGACCCTAAGATTATCAGAGCGTAGGTATGTAAAGATTTTTCTTTAATAAGAGCTGAAGACGTGAATCTACAGGCAGCTTTTCAGATCAGAAGTAAAGGTTTAAATTAAAAAAGAGTCTTTGATCCTTCTGTAGTAGACAGCAAAATGAACTCTTGGTGATATTAAGTCTTTTACAGAGAAGGTTGTCTTCAACGTCACTCAGCAAATTCCGCTGTCTTTCACTTTTTAATAACTGACACTATGAGATAAAACATCTTTTTTTTTAAAGTGCCACTTTATTACAAAAGTATAAACTTGACTGACATTTCATGAATAGTAATCTTGATATAAAACATTACAATCTTTTGCACTTTAGCACTTAATTACACGCTTTTTCGAGTACAAGACCCTGTAGTCTGAATAGCAAACACACAACATTAGCTGCCACATTTAACTTAGCTGTTGGCTTTTCCAAGAACACACCGTAGCTTCATGGCTTCAAAAACAACAAACAGAATTACACTGAAAAATTTACATTGCAGCTGTTTTTCGCAGTTTTTGTGTCACAAGATAAGTCATTCCAAAAACACAATTAAACATAATAGAAAAAGATAGATTTCTTGACACTGATGATATATTTATTATTCTTTCTCTTTTGTAATGTACATACACATTGCATCAACATACAGTATAATCACATTGTTTGCTGGGGATATTTGGTCAAATGAGATCGTCGTTACTGTCCAGGATTCGGGTGTAAATTTGTGTTATCTTCGGGGGTGATGCTCTGCCGCTTCATTTGCTTCACATTTTTGTCATTTCTGCAATATTTTTCACACTGATAACAGAGAGAGGAGTTCATCGATGGAGTGATGATGGGACATGACGTTTGCTAATACACATCAGTTCTACTGTAGCTTTCCAAGCTGCACTATGGTGAAACCCAAGCAGATTTATATGACCACAAGGCAGGGACTATGTAGATGAACGGTCCACAGACGTGAGTGAGGACTGAGCAGAGAGGGAGGCGTGTGTGTGTATGTGTGTGTGTGTGTGTGTGTGAGAGAAGGCGGGCGGGGGGGTGGGGTGGGGGTGGGGGGGGTGTTGAGTGGACTGTCTCCACCTTTAGGACTCGAGCAGTTCTCTTTTGTTTCATCTGTACCGTGTGTGTGTGGCGAGAGAAAATTAACTCTCCTCTCCGCTGCACAGAGTCCCACTGAGCCAAACACATCCTTAATCTAACTGGCTTTGTGCTCTACAGAGAAATAAAGCAACACACTAAAAATAAATAAACAACCAACGACAATAGAAAAAAAAAACATTCATATAGAGGTACCACATGACAGTGCTTGATTTTTTGTTTGTTTTTTTATCCACTTTTTTAAGCATGCAACTTGTAGCAGGCAAAGTGCAGAAACAGGATCAACAAAGTAAAACACTTCATTTACAGACGGCAGTGGAGACAGTGTTCAGTCCATGTCAGATGAAACAAAACATGATGGAGGGAAGTATCCGGTTGGTTTTTAAACATGGTGATGGTCTAAATTAGTCGAAGCTTTTTAGGAGGAATGCAAAATGTGTGCAATTTTTTTAATAATACTCTCATAATTGTTTCTCTTGGTCCCTGAGCTTTCAAGTATTTTGATTAGTAATTCATTCCTTTATATCGTTTAAATTCCATCCTGAATCACATCTTGACCAACTACAGGGAAGGCCTGTTCATGATAAGTGCTACCAAAAGATTTCACACGACGCTGTGTTAAGTCCCACTAGGACTTTTTTTACCCGCTAGAATTGAGGAAGAATTTAGGCTTTTTACTTTTTTTGTGCTTTGCACATATTTATCAGTAAAATAGAAGTGCTACTGTTACCTACAGATTGCTCTGCGATGGTCTTGTGCTCATTTATTATTCACTACCTTTGGATTCCTTTTAAGGTTTATAGATTGGACTTCGTGTTCAGCCCAGGTCATAACAGATCAACATTATTGCCCCGAGGCCTTGTGAGCCTGTGAGAGGCGTGATGTTATGACTTGAATGTAAACAGTATGTGTGGGTGAGCATGACAGGGGCTCAGCCGTCACTCCTTGTGGTGTTAGCTCAGCTCCTTGTGTTGGAAGGATAGGGGTCACAGTGCAGCCACCACCTCAGAGCCCTGTCACGTACATCTCCATGCCGTCGTTGAAAGTGAAGATGGTGGTGGTACTGGAGGTGGCGGAGCCCTGCTTCAGGTCGCCGATGCTCTCGTACAGGTTCTCCCCTGGCAGCAGCAAGGCTTTGGCGGGCAGGTGCTGTAACTTGGGGGTCTGCTGCGTTGGCGGCGGGGGAGGGGGCTGCTGCTGCTGCAAGGGCTGCTGGGCTTTCTTCCTCCTCGGCCGCAGAGTGGCACATGTGTTGGGGGGCCGCTCTCGCTTCCAGGCGCCTCCGCCTTCCATGTTCTCATAAGCCAGATCGCACTCCTCTGTCCCGATGGACTCGTAGCAGTGGTCGTCGAGGGGCCCTCCGACTGCTTTGCCCTCTTGAAGGGCCCATGTCTGGGGTTTTACCACTACACTAAACCCCCCATCCCGGTCTCGGTCACGGTCACCGCGACCCAAGGTCCGGAAGCCAGGATTGGCTGGGGGAGACCCCGGCACAGCTCTCTTCTTCTTTCCCGGTTTACACACCTTCGAGTACATCTCAGCCACCTGCAGGTCAAACAATACTGAGGTCATGGACTTAAAAGAAAATACGCTCATTAACTTTTTTTGACAAGAAGATGAAAACCACTGTCGAGTCTGTACGTTGAATATAAATCTGGAGCCAGCAGCCGGTTAGCTTAGCTTAGCATAAAGACTGGAAACAGGGGGAAACAGTTAGCTTGGCTCTGTTCAAAGCTAACAAAATCTACCTACAGTACCAGCCACTCTAAAGCTCACTCATTAACACATTATGTGTTGTTTGTTTAATCTGTATGAAAACCAAGTATAGCATAAAGACTGTTTCCAGTCTTTACGCTACGCCAGTGGTTCCCAGCTGGTCCAGCCACTGGGTTCAAATTTCTCTTTTATCATTAGTTCGAGGTCCACACAGTTTATTTTGTTCAATGTCATACTTGCATTTGGCCATGTCGTTGAGCTAGTTTGCTGTCTCTGTCAAGTAGCTGTCCGTTAGTCACTCCCTCTACAGCAGGATACGGTGCTTCAAAACAAAAGCTCTGTGCTGAAAATTAACTGTACTGAAAGATAAAGTAACTTACCCATGACGGACCGCAACCCACCAGTTGGAACCCACTGTGCAAAGCTTTTTTTTTTTTTTTTTTTTAGCTTTTCTCCCAAGCTGTTACCTTCCTTGTTCGTTTTTACGACACAAGAAAATAATTACATAAATAAATGATAATAAGAAAAAAAATACCTACATTTTTTAAACTTCTGGGTGTTTAAAAGATCTCCACGAATTTATTTTTCCTATAAATATATGCTTAGATCAAATGCACTGATAACATTGTGCATGAGTGTCACAAATCTGGGCCGGATTAAATTTGTTTAATAGTGATATAACTTGAATGAATACTGGATCGAGCAGATACAAAATATGGAAACTGTAAATCAATCTAATATTAAAGCTTCTTAATTGTACATTAAACGGGAACACTGAGAACAGGAAGCGTCAGCACAGTAATTTAACTGACAAACCAGGCTGATGCAGAGACTGAAGAGTCCTCACTCACCACAGCAGCAGACGGTTGTATATTCTCCACTGTGTGAGCACCCAGCGGTCCCAGGGCTTTATTTTGGTGCATGAGCATGTCCTCATCCTCTGGAGGCTTCCAGATGTACTGCTCTCCGTTGCCCATAAACATCACTTCCTGTCAACAGAACAACAAATTGGGGCAGAGCTCGTCACATGTTCATCTTCTCTGAGTATTTGTAAATATAAAATCGGGGTTCATAAAAGACAAATTAACCTCTTTAAGCATGCAGATGTGTTGTAGCACAGAGCGGGCATTAGACATGTATTAGATTGATTTCATACAGTATTAAACAGATTTTCCCTGGAAGGTCGAGCTAACGTGAGGAACCATGTGCTTATGTTCTGGATGACTCAATTTCAACATGTTGCATCATCCACAAGAACATCAGTGGTGAACAGCCCTGCGAGCAGACAGCGTACACATGTAAGCCTGTGAACTGTGCGTGTTACTGAACTCAGGTCACAGCAGATAGCGCGACCTCGGTGACCTCACGCAGGGCAGCAAATGGTCTCCCACTGTCACCTGGAGGGGAGCACAAAGCCTTTATACCCACAGTAACAGCACAGGGTCTGCCTACACTCCTGCTGCTACGAACATATGGAGGAGGTGACACTGCTGAGAGCAGAAATACCCCAGCATCACCAAGAAGTCTTCGACAAATAAACACAGCTCACTGCCCGCACTTCAGAGTAATGTCCACAGAAGTGCTAACATATCACAACACTGTGCAGAGAAAACTGCAACGCTGGCACAATTACAACCGTGTAGATCCTCTGCAGCATCAACAGGAAATCTGACAGAAATACTCTCCACTGTACCTGGACGACGCACTGCATATTAATGTGTCTGATACTGATGCTGACAAAGAACTACAGACGTTACATTCATCACAGACATTTTTTTACACGTATCAGTGCAGCCAGCAACAAAAATCTGAGCCTGGCAATCAGAACAAAGATCTCAGAGAGATGTTTCAAAACCAAACTGAGACACTCACTGCATTTTAAATCACATACTTTTCCTTTTTACTTCCAGTACGCACTGCAGCTGCCCTTACAAAGTATATACTGCTACGTAAAGTATGCACAGGATAGGGACATGCTATTTTGTTATAACATTGCACCTTGAACTTTTACCCTCTCCGTCATGTATCTGTTGCATACCATGGTGCAAAATTAAAAGTTAAAAGCATTTTGGAACACAGCAGATCCTAATTTTGTCACTTAATGTTTCCTTGGAGATACAAAAAAAAAACTATTTGCCGAACCAGAGACTGAGGTCAACCCACAGAGCTCTGATACTGTTACTTTACAATATTTTTCAGAGTTTGTGATTGATTATAGTCATTGTCTCTTCTGTCAGCTGTCAATGAGCTGTCATCTGTTTGCAGCTGAGTCGATTTGACATATCTTCCCCTTCCTTTTTAAAATCTTATTTCATAGTGGAGTAGCACGCTCAACTCCTCCTTACCCAGCTCTCTCTCCGTTTATCAGACTACAAATCAGATAAAAATTAGTTAGCTAGCCCCCTCACGGTCCCTGCGCCTTGCTCCCCACCGCTGTGGACTGCTTTAGGGTGCTTTCAGACCTAGAGTTGTCTTGCTTTGGTCTGAATGATGTCATTGTTCATTTTAGTCAAACCATCAGTTTGAAAACGAGGCGCGGCTCCAACTAGAAAACAATGTTTTGATGCATTGGATGTGCTGAATGTGCATATTAAGGCAGTACAGGAGGAGGCGCACATTAATAATCCTCCAGGACTGTAACATGCTCATGTTTAACCCAAACAATGTGTCATGTGACTGCAGTTGGTTCGGATTGAGGTCAGAACATGTTCTCACCACAAACAAACCTCACCAGGGTTAATTAGTAACCAGACCGAGACCACCTCTTCAACAAGGTCTCCAGTTGTTTTGGTGCACAACTGAGTGAGACTGCTGTGTTCACACCTGTGCAAACAAACTGCACTTAGGGGGCAAACCAACTTGAATTCAATTGAACCGAACCAAACAGGGCAGGTGTGAAAGCACCCTAAGATTGTGCTTTGAGCTAAATGCTAACATCAGCAAGCTAACAATAACAATATTTACCATGTTCACCACCTCAGTTTAGTGTGTTAGCATGCTTACATTCACTAATGTAAAAAAGTACAGCTGAAGCTGATTGGAGTGTGTTCCAGGTGTTTTGCAGGAATTCGGTCATAAACCAAAGAAGTGGACAAAAGTACAAGATGATGGTCACACTAGATAAAAAGTCAGAGATCAGATCAACAAAGTTATTTTAATTAATCCTGAATGTTAGCACCAAGTTTAATGATATTCAGTCTCGTGATTTTTAAGTAATTTCACACAAATGTCAACCTCATGCTGGCATTAGAGGAAAAGTCAGTGGATCACCTAAGTCAGTAGGAGGAACGTGATCGTCTGTACTGAACTTCATGGCAATTCATCTGACAATGGTCGACTGATTGACTGACAGACCAACATTTTCATCCATAGAGCCACACCAACAGCTTGGATAACTGCAAGGGCACTCTGAGAGACAGATCTTTGTCGAGGGCAGAAGGCCTATCTCGCAATGTTAATAAAAGTGAAAAATAATTTCTGTATCCACCCTGTGATTAGGATTCACTCCAAAATCTGGTCATTAGTCTTTCTGTTATTCTCCTGACAAACAAACTGGACCAAAAACATAACTTCCTTGGAGGAAGTAACAAACTGACACTTTTCAGGCCTTTCTAGTGAAGTCAGTGCACAAGGCATCAACTTACATCTTAATCTGCTTTGTATGAGCTCATCTGCTGCTCCACTCAGACCTCTGGAGAACCACTAGCAACCAAACTTAGCTCTTCACTTCATCTCCCCCTCAGGTCATCACTTCCTCACTTTCTTCAGCTCATAAAACTGAATCCTGTTCACCTCTACAACTTTACGAGATGATGCTGTTCAGGCCGATCAGAAAAAGATGTGCTGTTATTGCCCTTTATTTTGAGAGGCATCAAATACAATAGCACCAAAATCATGTGAAAGTTTTTCTCCTTCCATGAATAACCAGTTTTTGTGTGGGAATCTGGTCCCATTTCAGTTATCACATATTACTTTTTCTCCTCCCGTAAAGATGATCAAATTTAAAGGCCTAATCTAAACTTTATAATCAATAAAAAATATCTGTCACCTGAAAGGATCTGTTGTAGACGTAAAAAAAAAAATGTTTACACATTTTAAACAGAATAATGTTAAAGCTGGGGAGGGCGGTTTTATTTTGGTCTCATTCTACAAAAATTTCAAAATAAACTTTGAGTATATTGTAATTTAAGTGGACTTCAAGAAAACTAGACACCTGCATCTCTTCTTGGCATTGTTTTTAGACTGTAGAAAATCTGTGATGGGAAACTTGGGCCAATTACAGGTCAGTTCAGAGAGAAGGCACTCCTATTGGCTGTTCAGTCAAAGCCAGATTCAATAGCGGAGAGTCCTGCAAAGAATTTTGCTCTTTCAGCATTGGCAACAAATGCCTACACTGCAGACCAACTCAAAAAAGAAAGACGGACTTATCAAAAAGAGTCTAAAAGAAAGTCTGACAATAAACAAGATAAAACGTGTCCATATCAGTGAAGCGCTTTAGAGGTTGAGAGAAAATGTTGCAAATAGTTTGGTCTTATGCTAACCAGGGGTAAAGCTCATGGCTGCTACTTCACACATTAATAAGCTAATGTTACCTAGAACCTAGAACAGTGTTTCTTCCCACCTCAATGGGGGAAGACTGGGCAGCAGCTCCAGACAAGGACCCTCAATCAGTGGCTGCAGAAATCCCAATCCAGCCAGTGCAAACTCCAGCTCTGGGAGACCGGACAGCCCCAAATCCCCGCTGGATCAGCAAACTTTCTGTTGCTGATATTACCCCCAGTGCTGGGGGTTTATGCTGGTCGAATTCAAGCCGCTATAACTGCCGACCGAAGGTCCATCTCCCAAAATGCTGCCAGCTCTCCTCTAAGGGTGCTTGTACACCTGCAGTGTTTGGTTTGGTTTAATCGAACTAAAGATGGTTTGCCCCTTAAGTATGGTTGGTTTGGGCAGATGTGAACACAGCAATCGCACTCTGGTGCACACCAAAACAACCAGACTGAGACCTCCTTGAAGAGGTGGTCTGTTTACAAACTCTGGTGCGGTGTGTTTGTGGTGAAGAACGTGTTTCGTCTTTGATCCGAACCAACTGCAGTGTCATGACACATTGTTTGGGTTAAACATGAGCATGTTACAGTCCTGGAGGATTATTAATGTGCACCTCCTCCTGTACCTCCTTAATATGCATCAAAACATCGTTTTCAAACTGTATGCTTTGACTAAAATGAACAATGACAGCAATATAGTCCACGATGAGCAGCGCTAAAGTCAACCTGAGTAGTTGTCCCTCCATTGTGACATTAGAAAGTGTCACATTTATCTTGCAAGTGTACTCTTCTTCAACGTTTTGTTTACTTCCTGGATTTTTTTCGCATGGAGATTCTGACCAATCAAGAGCAGCTTTCTCAAGCAAGGCATTTTATCTGGTCTGCTTGTAAATGCTGCTGTGAGAACACGAACCAATTCTAGGCAATTATGCAACTTTTTAACAAAACCAGTCCCTGATTTGGACCAAAGTAAGTGAACTCTGGGTCTGAAAGCACCCTAAAGCAGTCCACTGCGGTGGGGAGCGTTGCGGAGGGTCCGCGGGGGGACTAGCTAACTAAGTTTTGTCTGATTTGTAGTCTGATAAACAGAGAGCCAGGCAAGGAGGGGCTGAGCGTGCTACTTCACAACGAAATAAGATTAAATAAGTGTATGGGAAACACTGGATTACTGTGTGAATCTTGTGCATATACGTGTGGTTGTCTGATGGTATGGGCTCAGAATAGAAACTGGTGAGCTGCAGGAGAAGTGTGTATTTTCACTTTTTTTTTTAACTTTACCAATCTAAACATAGATTTACTGGCTTTTCCACTTTCAGCTGCATCTCATGGTCTTCATCAGTGTGTGGAGTTTGCCCAGTTGTCATGGAGATAAGATGCAGCTGAAAGCTCTGGGAAAAGCTTTTAGTAAGTGCACCTTGTTCTTGTGTTAAAACATTTCATTGTTAAACTACTGCACTATATCCAACTATGTTGAAAACTTTAAACCATTACATGAAAAAACAGTCCCTCTACCAACCTTTGGGAATGCTGGGACGTTGAAGGCGTCCACGTTTCTCCGGGGCAACTTTGTACTGTGAGGGTGTGGTGGAGGAGGGGCGGGATGTGATGGCGGGGCGTGTCTTGGAGGTGGCACCGGCGGCTCCCCCATATCCGTCCCGCTGTCCCTCTTTTGGGGAGCCTTGTCGGCCTTCCTCAGCTTCCTAACGCAGGCATACTCGGCCGTCTCCGGAGGATGAGGAGGAGACATGACCTGGGCCTCGGGTTCAGGTAGCCCTCCTTCAACATCGCCGTCTGGATCTGGGGGTGCCGGGGTGTTGGCAGGGACGGCCGGAGGGGCCGGGGTGTCCGTCTGCCCGGCCCTGCCTACCATGGCGTACAGGGCATCATCAGTACGTGTGGTGGAAGAGCTTCGGCCCACTTCAGAGTAAGTGTGCTCTCCGTCCTCTCCAGTCCCAGAGGGGATCTGGGGAAGCTGCCTGCCTTGAGAACGAAGGTCAGAGTTAGACCTGCTGGGCAGAAGGTCCACACTGGCTGGACCTTTCTTTTTAGATGCCTCTGAAAGGCATATACAGGCCATCACCCACCATGAAACAGAACTCACATACATTTACTCCTCTTGTTCTGGACAAACATTTGTGAACATGAATAAATCTCTCGGTGGCAGAGAGAGAAAATCTGGAGCTGACAGTAAACTGGGAGCTGACGTAGATGTTTAAGAAAACGCGTCCAAATTGACTTCATTCCACTGCAGTGGAAGCAGGACAAATATGAAGCAGGACATATGCTTATATTTCTTCAAACCCTCTCAGGCTACTGTCACTGTGCCCACAAACACAGTTCCCTGTTGACTGTCAGTGATAGAGCTCCAGGACTCGTCTTGGCTCTCTGATTTCTGTCTTTGAGAGAGAGAAAGATGCATGTTCAGAAATCAAGACTGAACAGTCGAGTGGAATAAGGCTGAGTTCAGTAAATGCAATGTGAATTCTGTTTCAGGGTAAACTGTATCAGGGCTTTGCATGAATTTAGGGTCAGATCAGATACGGAGCACGGGGAGGAGAGTGTGCGGTGACAACATTTACCTAAATATTTATTTGCATTTGTGGGGGATGCTTCAGTTTTTGTGGACTTCAAGGCTGGCATTAATGAAGGAGGATGAGCCAAATCAGAACATGCTTCAGTAACTTGTCATGCTATTTATCTGCTAAATTCTCCAATTGATCTTCCATTTTTTGCCATCTCATGAACTTCCATTGATTCGGTTGTATCTCCACTGTTTTTAATTTTCATGCTTTCAAATATGCTAATGAATGACATGCTTGCAGTGGTGGATTAAAACTAAGTACATTTACTCAAGTGCTGTATTTAAAAAAATATTTCATCTGTAAAATGACCATTTGTATACCAGTTTCTTACCCTGTGTAACCTTGCATTCACAGAGAACACTGATTTTATTGTATGGCTCCTCATGAATGGCCTTATAAGGCATTATAGAAAGTTTATTTATAGAAATGTTACTGAATATTTTAACTTTTGATACTTCAAGACCATTTTGCTGATCATTCTTCTGTACTTTTACGAAAGTACCATTTAAATTCAGTACTTCAGTACTAATATTTATTGTATTTCTTCTTTATTTTAGTAAAGGATCTGAGTACTTCTTCCACCACTGCGAGCCTGTGTGGTTGAGAACATTCCCCTTTAATGATGCCAAAACTGCTTTGTCATGCAGCTAAAACAAGACCAGACTGTTTGGATCCATTAAGGAGTTTTTCACCAGACGACAGAGAGGTACCGTTCACAGAGCACAGGTCAGGATTTTTATGTGAAAGATGCACTCACTTTTGCCATTGCAGTTCATCTTGTTCATCTCAGTGTCAGATTTACTGATGGACCGCAGCTTCGACTGCCTGAGTATACCCTGACAACACACACACATACACACACACGCACACACACAGAGGGCCAGTTAAACTCTAATTAAGACTGAAGAGGTGTCCTCTGAATGATATTGTTCCCTGGTGAATTAAGTTGCTCCAGCTACCTCGGCTGCAGCACAAACAAAACATCGAGCAGCATGTTGCCTGATACCTACCATGTCCATGAGACGGTGTTTTCCACCCTCGCCGGGAACATTGTGTGTCTTCCCCTTCCTGTAAACACAACCGCTCTGTCACACAGGTTGACACTTACTACAGTGATGCGCTTCAGTG
Organism: Cephalopholis sonnerati; assembly: GCA_019142605.1. Classification (NCBI taxonomy): domain Eukaryota; kingdom Metazoa; phylum Chordata; class Actinopteri; order Perciformes; family Serranidae; genus Cephalopholis; species Cephalopholis sonnerati. Next base: position 9,183,320 of record JAGQAX010000011.1, on the reverse strand, counting down.
TGTGTGTGTGTGTGTGTGTGTGTGTGTGTGTGTGTGTGCAGAGTTTGAGTCACTGTCCATGTCTGTCTGAGTCATCCTCTGACTCTGCACGTGTGTGTGTGTGTGTGTGTGTGTGTGTGTGTGTGTGTATGGGTTTGTGTGTAAGAGACAGGAGAGTATATATGTGTGCCAGTGGTGGTACATTTACTCAAGTATCTCTACTTTATTACAATTTTGAAGTAATTTTATTTTAGTTTAGTATTTCCATTTTATGCTACTTTATACTTTTACTCCACTTCATGTATTTGACAACATTATTATTAACACAAAATATAAATCAACGGATAGATTTTGATCTATTTTCATAGATTAATTTACATGGCAGTATTAGCCTGACCTTTACTAGCATTAGTCATGTACACATTAATGCATTAATAATCCAGTAATATAATACTGTTTATGATTCTGAAATGGGCCATCCTGTATAATGAGCACTTGTTGTTGCTTCAGTATATTTTGATGCTCATACATTGGTACTTTTACTTAAGTAAGAATTAAATGCAGGACTTGTAACAGAGTATTTCTACACCGTATTATTACTATTTTACTCAAAGTGACAGTTCACCCCAACATTTTTTTCGTCTTACCTGTAGCACTGTAAATCAATATAGGTTGTTTTTGTGTGAGTTGCTGAGTGTTGGTGTTATTGGCTGTAGGGATGTCTGCCCCCGGCCTGTGGTGCTCAAAGCACCAAAAAAATACATTTGAAAACTGAGCAGCAATGTTTCTTTCCTGAAATCCCGACCTTGTTACTCAAGATCATCTACAGACCTTGTTGTGAGCAGACCCACCAACCCTAGCACCGTGCAGAAGGAAGCGTGCATCTATTTAAGGACAAGAGGCTCGTGTTCGTGACAGTGTTCTCTTCTGCTGAGCTATAACATTAGGTACTAGGTGAGCTAGCAGTAGATGCACACTTCCTTCTGTGTGGTGATACGATGGATAGATGTAGTTCACTAGAAAGAAAGCAGGTCCTACATGAAACTGGTCACAACAAGGTCTGTGGATTATCTTGAATAACCAGGTCATGATTTGAGGAAAGAGACATTCAGTATCTTTACATGACATTAGAGAAAATCCATTTATTGTGTCCGACTGAAACCAGACAGATGTAAACATGTTAGTCCAACTGAAATCATACTAAACCAAATTTCTCAAAGTTGGACCAACACACCCTGATGATGGGTTTGGAGGTTGAATTACTCCTGCATGTATACAGTCAATTGGACCCAAACTGGCCAAGACGCTCAATGCATGCTCCACAGTTTCCGCACCGGGCTCTGACCCGGAAGTTAATAAGCATTAAATGCATAACAGAAGAAGAAGCTGGTAACAACATGGCAAAATCTACATCCAGAGCTGTGTATTTTTGAACAGACGAAATGTGCAGAGCTGTAAAGTTGTAAACCATGGTACCAGTTTACCGCTAGCTAACCGTAGCTAACTTGTTTGTCAGTTGTTTGGTCTGTGACGTAATAGATCAACTGGAAAAAGGCCCAATAATAACAAACTGAAAGGAGTGATTTCGCCACCTATCATAGCAGAGTCTGACATATTTTGGTCAATAAATCGATTGCCCTCCTGTGCTTGTATACTGGGACAAGGACAGTAGTCGAGCTGTAACTGTAGCTCGACTTAACTGTGCATGTAAACATACTGAATGCTGTTGAGTTTTTCAGCTCCACAAGCAGAGTGTCATCTAGTTCCATTATATTGGAAAAAAAGCAGACATCTCTACAGCTGACATCTCCGACACTCGGCAACTCACACCAAAACAATCTAGACTGATAAACAGCACTACAGGTAAGAGGAAAAATATGTGATTTGGATTTTGGAGTCAAATGTCCCTTTAAGTAAATGCTCTGAATACTTCTACCACTGGTCACAGAGGACATTTGACTGCAGTGAGATTCTAAACACAAGATGGTTGTTTGTAATTGAGGATTTTAGTTTGATGTATTGCTACTTTTACTTAAAGGGGATCTACGCCCATTTTCAAAATTCATACATGTTATTCCTATGGTCTAAGACTGTCCAAAAATATTAGAAAATCCAAAGATAAGAGTGCTAAAACTCTAATTTGTGATGTCATCAGGTATAAAGTCTTAAACTGCTCCACAGTAGAGATGCACCGATCCAGCTTTTTCAGTTTCGATACCGATCCCATTGCTGTGGCTTTGAGTATCGGCCGATACCCGATACCGATCCGATACCATGGTTGACCTAAAAAGCTATATACCTTGGAGTGTTCAGTGTGAAATACCTCCACACAGCAGATTCTCTCCCTCGCGCCATGTTGTCTGCGCTTGCCTAGGTAAGCTTTTCAATTCTCGCAGCATGCGGCACACATGCTGCTGCTGACGTATGGTGTAGCTGGCGTCGCAATAGATTTAAAGGGAAAGGATCGGCTCAGGAATCAGTTGCATTTTCCGATGCCCTGATCCATCTACTTTGATGATATCGGAGCCGATATTCGATCCAGATATCGGATCAGTGCGTCCTTACTCCACAGACAATAAATGGTAAAAGTTTTGGGTATATGGGTACATTTTCTGTTTCAGAACTGAGAGCACTACAATAGAATAAAGATCATTTGGGTATAAAAAAGAAAGCAAATATTCTTTGGGTCCACAAAATCAGGCTCCCATTCATTGTCCATGGAGCAGCTCCAGACTGTATACCTGATGACATCACAAGTTTGAGACTTACTTCTCTGATTTCTGGCTTTAAGAGAGAGAGGCTTACGTTAACAGCAACACATTCTCACTTTGACCTTGTCACGTATCGACATTTGGTCAGGGGCCTTCCACGTCCAGATACGACGTGACCCTGGGTGTGTTGGTTGTTTCTGGAACACCATGTCAAAATCTACCTGTTACACGCATTGTCTTTTTTCCAAACTTACTTCTGTTTTCACAGGAAATTTAACCTTTAAATACAGTCTCTTTCAAAATATACGCGCTACGTCGGTAGTGCAAACCGTAATTGACTTTTTTTCCTCCAACAACTAGCGCTCGTGGTTAGGTTTAGGAAAAAAAGAACAGGGTTTGGCTTTAGAATCTGATGGGACATGAACACCGGCCTCCAGGGTGAAAGACGTTGGACCCATCCACACCGCTCCCACCCACCCTACTTGGACTTTTGCCGCCTTAACTTTGGTTCTTGTCCCGCCGCATTTCCCCCTGACATCGGCCACGTATCATGCCAACATAAAGGACAGCTTTTTTCATCAGTGTCTGACACCACAAGTCACTGCCAAAGCACCAGATTTCGACAACGACGAGTGAGACAGGGTTGTTTACAAATATTTTCATTCTCAGTTTAGTTGTTAATCTCCCCTCAGTAAAGGATCGGAGTACTTCTTCCACCACTGGCTCGTGCATGCATACATGAGCATATGTGTGTACATGTGTGTGTGGTCATGCTCGGTGCCTCACCTCTGGCAGCCCACGCAGAGCACCACGATGAGGATCGTGACAACAAAGGCTGAGGCAGCAGCGATAGCACCCAGCAGCAGGACCTTGCCGTAGGGAGGAGCCGTGAAGTTCAGCCCGTCCTGCATGGAGGCCATGTGGGAGCGCTGACGCTCACTTGCTCTCACACACACTCACACTCACACCCTTACAACTCATCCACGCAGGGAAGTGCCACGGTCTCGCTGGGATCTGCAGCGAGAAGGCACAGAGTGGTGCTTAATTACAAAATTATCTAACCCTTTACAAAACATTAAGCAGGTTAACAAAGCAGCAGAACCAGAAGTAAAATATTCACAGTCAAGGGAAGCAGCAGTTTTGAGGAGAGGGAGAGTGAGAATTCCCGTCCAGCGCTGAAGCAGTGAAGTGAACAGACATTACGCCTCCGGCATGTGCTTCTGCTTTACCTTGTTGGAGGGATTACTGAGCTTTGTGTGTCACACTTACATAGACATCAACAGCATACCTGCAAAGATTTTCAGTTATCTGGGTCTGCATAGCATAAAAGTGAGCAAGTAAAGTAATCCAACAATCATACATTTAACTCTCTGCTTTATAACTGAAATAAACCAGAAAGAAATCATCTGAACACTGAGAGTCGACTACTGATCTGTTTGCCAGGTAGCTGCTGCCATGCATATGTGTAAATACATATTTCTGATGGTTTCAACCATTCAAACAAGAACAAACATACATATTGAGAAGGTACGATGAGTCACAGCCAAAGCTGAACATGCCAGCAGGCAGAGTAACCTGAAACACTGAGGGAGACGAGTCTGAAAGCACCGCGAGCAGACAGAAACATCTTTCCTGCTTCTCCTCTACTCCTCTCTGCTTGCCAGACAATTTCACGTTTTGGCAGCATAATATGTTTCAAATAAACAATAAAAAAAAAAACAACAACACACGGAGCCATAACAAAAAGACCAAACAACAAGCCTGTTCTAATCTCTGTCAAATCATGCCATCTGTCTGCTGTGACTGTGTGTTTTCATGTGTGTTTATTTGTCGCTCGTCCATCAGCAACAACACGACTGAGCGGCAGACTGCAGGAAACATACCGCCTGGTTTTGTCCAAAAGTCTTGTTGTTGTTGGGATGATGATACTTAACTGTCTGTGCATGTCTGTCCAAATGTCTCTCGTGTATTTATTCAGTTTATAACTACAGATTTTCTTCCAAGCAAAACACTCCATGGTGGATCTTGTACTTTTAGACATCTTCAATCCTCCTCCCTATAACGATCAAATCTGACGCTCAAGTATTATACATTCCACATAGATCCTTCTCTGTCCAAACAGAATATAATCCTCACGGTTCAAATGACTTTAACAACTTGTCTGTAGTCTGAAAAATGTGTATCTTCTTTGAAGGTCTGCCAAAGCCTTGGACACCTCAAGACTGGTGCCTTTTTTTGCAGCTGAGATAATTTATCTTTAGCTCTGCAGTGGAGATCTGTTAAACTTAGTGAGGTCTGATAAGGATTCAAGCAACCCATGCTCGTTTTTGCCTCTTCATCTCTGAATCATAAGTTCATGACCTTGTTATTTGGTTAAACTTAATTTGAGGTTCATTATGCTTCATCCCAGACAGATATTACCCACTTAAATTACGCAAATATTATTCAAATCAGCCAGATTGTTGTACACCAGGAATGTCAAACTCATTTAAGTTCATGGGCCACATACAGCCCATTTTGATTTCAATTGGGCCGGACTAGCAAAACTATTACATAATAACCTGTTAATAACAAAGTCTTCAAAATGTTCCTTCTCTTTTAGTGTAAAGACCAAACGTTACAAATAACTTACATTCTGAAAAGCCCTATTCCCACCAAACACTTTCAGTATGGTACCTTTCGAACCAAAAGTAACAGACATGGTACCTAGACTCTAGCGTTTCCACTTCAAACAGTACTCTTAAATGTGGGCAGCGTTGTTGTCACTCACTGCTCCGTCCAGCACTCACTGTATTTCCTCATATCGATGACACAGATGGAAGTCTGCACCTCGTTTATCGTCCACAGAACGAGGCTGCACGCTGACATTTTCAGAACAAAATAAAACAGGCTGCAGTGAGAGTTTCTCTCCATGGGATATTAGAAAATGCAGGTTTCTGCATTTAGTCCTTCCTAAGCAAGCTCGGGGGTTTAGTGTTGCTGGAGCCCACAGGAATGATGCTCTGCAATGCTTTGTTTTTGAGTAAGGATTAGAGTATATGCTGTTCACATCACACGGTTTAAATTAATATATATAAACACTTGAAGAGCACTGTTTAAGGTGGTGTGACCAAACCAAGCACACTGGCTTCCCATTTACCTCTGTAAAGGAAACAGAGGACTAACACACTCAGAGAATGTGATTAGGAGTCAAATTACATCGTGCATGTTTACAATCGGACCCAAACTGACTGAGGCACTCGGTGCATGCTTCATAGTGTCTGCCTGGACTCTGACCCGCAAGTCAAAAACATTAAATTGGTATCAGAAGAAGAAGACGGTAACAACATGGCGAAATCTACATCCAGAGTTGTGCATTTTTGGATGGAAAATGTACAGAGCTGTAAAGTTGTCTGCCATCGTCCCAGTTTGCCGCTTGCTAATCGTAGCTAACTTGACTGTCGGTTGTTTGGTCCGTGATTGGTCAACCGCAGAAACGTCCAGTACTAATAAGCTGAAAAGGAGGCATATCGCCACCTATTATAGCGGAGTCGGACATACTCCGGCCAATAAATTGATTCCTCTCCCGTGCTCGTTCATTCAAACTGGTTCATTTAGCAGTATATTTAATTGGAAAATTTTGAATTAATGACCTCTCTGTGATTTTTACACTTAGCAAACTCATTGAGTGGGCCAGATTGGACCCTTTGGCGGGCTGGTTCTGGCCCTCGGGTCGAATGTTTGACACACCTGTCTTACACGTTTAAGAGCGTAGATTTTGTTTCAGCAACAGTGGGGGGGCACATATGGAACTAGCCACAAAATTTTAAGCATCAAACACTTAATCTCCTGCTCTCTGGGGAATTTAATGCACCAATTTGTGTATTTCCTGCAGCAATTTACGTTGTAAATGTCTTTAATTTTGTCAAAACAAACATCCACTGCTACTTTAATGTTTTTATTGGGAGGGACAAATGTACATTTTAAGTACTAGAGGGGATGTTTCCCCTGCACCCCTCCAAAATCTACACCTATGCACATGTTTATCTTTTATCCATATATTCCTGCTCATTTAGGCCACACCCTGCCCAGGTATTTAGTCTATTTTCTGTCACCTTAGAGGGGTCATATATATATATACTGTGTATGTATATATATATATACATACAGTATATTATCATAAAAGACTCTGGTGTCTGAAAGTCACTGTTTAAGAAAGATGCGTGTGTATTCAAGCCTACAGTATGTTTTGTGCACCATCTTTCACAGAAATAAAACCCTTCTGTCCGTCTCGCCAATATATTCTCCACTTCTTGCCAAGACTGGCTGTGTGTGCTCTATGCCCAACAGATTTGCCTAAATCTGGCACACATCTGACCAAATGTAACACTATTTTCCTGTTTTTATTCTACAAAACAGCCATTTTCTGAAATTTCTCCTACACCATCTCCTCCATATGTGACATGCATCGTCTCTGGACTTCCACGACTTAAAAAGAAAAAAAACGAGCATACATCGTTAGATGCATTATTACTGTTTCGACCATCCAGACTGTATGACAAATCTACAGCTATGCTAGCTGCTCTGTGACGCTGTACTTAGACACAGAGTGCTTTGAGCTAAACGCTAACGTCAGTCATGCCCCTGTGAGGAAGAAAGCTGAGGCTCTGTCTTTATCTGTGCAGCGCTGCCTCTGATACAAACACTGCCCTGACAGTACTCACAGCAAATTAAAATAATAATTTCTTATGATCACGTGACTCACGTCCTGTCCTGCAGCTTAGAGATGCTGAAGATAAAAAAGGAAATCTTCATTGTTTTCATGTGAAGTTCATTTTACTTAAGTAGTAGATAGATCTCACTTTCTAAAATTATAACTGCTCAGATTGTTGCACGTTTTAATATGTTTTATCTACATATTCCTTGAGTACAGCCAGGTATGCAGATTTAGGCCACACCCCTTCTCACCTGCCTGGGTGGGCGTGTTGATGTCTGTGTTTGATTGACTGCAGCTTGCACTTTCAGGAAGACAGTGAGGACCATACCACCATCTTACCAGACTGGGGTGACATTTGCAGGTGTGTTTACATGCTGTTAAAATGTGCTGCAGCTGTGCAGTTAATTATCTATGTATCCTACAAACTGACTTTAGCTGAGCACTTTTCAGCGGTGAATATTTGTTTTGTGGCTCACAAGCTGAAGTGCAGGACAAAGATGTGTGTTCATGTTTGTGTGTTAAGTAAGCACGAGACTGTAGCAGGGAAGCTAATGTGGGTTGTTCTTCTGAGTCTGGCTCTTGTGTTGTGAAGAATGACATTTCTGCTTTATGTTAGATTTGCTTGGCTGAAGCGAAATAAGTTCTTAGTCTACGTACGTAGATAGATGCCACATCCTGTTGGATTAATGCAAAACTACAAGGGTTTGTGAAACAAAAACATGTTTAAGTCCCCCTCCAAACATGTTCTGAAGTATGTAAAAATACTGTGCTATGATTCATATTTAGTTTAACATGGACTTCCCACTTGAAAAGTTAAAAAACAAGCAGTTGCTGGAAGCAGATCTGTTAGTTCTCCTCAGGCCCCTGGGACATGCCGGGCTTTGAGGCCAGTTTTTGGAATTACAACATCCTGGGTTGTCACGTGATGCCACTGGGCCCAAAAAGACTTTTCCTCAAAGACGCATATGGCAAAAGAGACGACTGTAAATCATTGGATACATTTTTATGAGTGTCACAGTATCGCAAAATGACTCGTATGATCTATTTGGTCCGACATTTGAATAGTCTACAAAAAGCCATACAATTAAATCATATCATCTTCATTCAAGGTAGGAGAGCACTAAACCGGAAGTAGCCAGAAGTCTCTAGTACATGTGCTCTATTGGCGCCACAGTACAGAAGCAGTGCTGACCATTAGGGTAATTTTATACGCAGGAGTTGAACTTTTTTGGCTTCATGTGCCACTGAGCATCTTCTTTAAAATGAACAGGCCCCGCCTCCAATGCTGTGCGCAGTACTCTATGTACATCCATGTTTCTTCCTCAATGACAACTTTTGAATCTGGCCTACACCCTCCCACCATCGCTGTTTGCGATATGTTTCACTCTCCACTTTCTCCAGCGCTACTAGCTCTAGGTTGACTGGTAAAAGAGCAGCGTGTGCATCATGATGGTTGGCGTTAGCAATGAGGAAACACCAGAGAGATTCAGCCAAACATGTCTGAGCCTCAGTCAGACTCAGTTGGGGTCTGTTGTGCACAAAATTCAGCGATCAGCAGACGTATCAGAATGCTAAGTTGGTTTAGTTTAGCACCTTTTATTTACGTTGTTAGTTAGCTTGTTAGCTTGGAGGCTAAGTGGCACTGGCTGACACAGCGTTAATAGTTGTGAAACACACAATAATATCTGTGATGAATGGGTTTCTGGTAGTTAGTGAAAGGAAGCTCCACGGTCTGGTTTACATCCAAAAACTGCACAGTCTGCCATGTTTGCTGTCAAAACTTTCACTATGCTAATGCTAACTCTGCTCCCTGTACTGACAAGTCCACTCTGCGCTGGAGGTTTCAGGTTTATTTGCCAGTATTGTGTCAAAGTCTGTTTCCCACTTTGATATGAGTTTCTGTATTAGATAGCAATTAGCTTTGTATTAGCGACATACCTGATCTTGTTTGCCCGCTGTACTTTTGAATCTCTGATTTTAATGAAGTGCACAGACATCGTCCCCTTCAGTAGAGGAATGTGAAATCACCTCTCTATAGTGACAAACTTCGCACAGATACAGGTCAGTATGGTCAAGGTCTGACATTTTAGGGGACGTAAACAGAAGAAAAACACGTTTGAGTGGAGGGGAAATTTAAAAATAGTAGTTTCTTCCTTTTGGCTTGATTTTTTTTTAAAGAACAACATGGGATGATTGATTTGCAGAGCAGATATGCTACTGTGGCAGGAATATATGGATAAATTTTAGTTGAACTTTAACATTCAGCTCAGTGGAGGGTGTGGTCTGTTATAGCCACAGTGTCATGGGTCAGGGCAGTGAAATCCCATCTGATAGGATGCAGGGTTCCACCCCAACTGGCCACCAACATCATTAGATGTTGATTTTTGGTCGAATTTAGGCTGTGATGTCGGGGGACCAAAATTCAATGTCAGGACATCTAATGCCAACGTCAATTTAACATGAAATACTGACGGCAGATGACGGTGATATTTAATTGGTTTTTAGTTGTGTTGTTAAGTAACTGAGGTCCAACATCTTCTAAACGTGTCATGCCAACGTTATCTTGATGTTGTCGTAACGTATGGAGAACAAAACCTAACGTCTGCAAAATGTCATAATGTAAACGTCATTAAACATTTAAAATATCATCAACCCGATTTTCATTCCAACCAAATCTTAAGTGCTATATCCTAGGCAACTGGACTTGAGTTTGCTGCTTGAGTTTCCTGAGGACGTTTCACCTCTCATCCAAGAGGCTCCTTAAGTTCTGACATACTTAAACCATGTGTGGGTTTAAAGCCTGCGACTTCGCACCAGTCTGAAGAGGCCTCTTGGATAGCACTTAAGATTACCACCCAATGTGTATGTGGGGCCCATGTGGGTAGTAAATGGGCTGAAAAATGGGCCCTATATGAGAATGTCCACAGGTTCCATATGGGCCCCATGCCAGTTGCCCACATGGGTGGGTTTACCTAAGTGGGCCCAACTTGGGTTATGCAAGCACTACCTGGGTACCAAGAGGGTACAGATTCAAATTGGACATCTTAAACCCACCCATGTGGGCAGATAACATGAGGTCAATACGGAACCTGTGAACAACCCCATTTGGGGCCCCACATGGGCCCCACATACAAATGTTGGCTGGGCATGACCTGGAAGACTGAGGATCTTCACCATTCCAACCATCATTTAATGTCTTTCTGATGTCATACTGACGTCTTGTGCCAGCTGGGCCACTGCCTCCACTTAAAGTTTAAGTTTTGGAATATTACCCTGCTCTTGTACTTTCTTCCTCATGAATGTTTCTTCTTTTTCTGTGAAAGTATTCACAGCATATTCTTTGACTGACTGTACTACTGTATGTATCTGCAGAGACAGGACAGAAGTTTATCAGACTCCTCATGGCAGAAGTTTTGCAGACTTTTGCGGGTAATTTACATTTCTTTGAGGAGATCCAGCCATGAACCCAACTGTTCTCAGCATGAAATCCAATTTGCACCACATTTCATACGCGGATAACTTGGTGGTTCTTTGCACGCTGCATGTATTTTTCTTTGTAAGTTCAGGGCATCCTGACCAGAAACGACTGCTTTGTTTCCTGATTCAAATGAACCTCACGTTACTATTAATACAATCAACACAAATTTTCCAGCTCTGGATATCCAACATAATTACCCACTCCTTTGAGTCTGAACATGTTTTCTCAGCATGTCTGTCAAAACTATTTTGGGTATTTTAACAGCAGCCAGCAAACATGTCAATGATTTCTGTGACCTGCTTTTAATGCCACCAATTCATCCACCAGAGCTCCACCTTTACCAGAACACTTCCTGAGTGAATATTATGTTGGATTTAAGGAACCATAGGCACCTGTGAGGGAACGATCATTTAATTCACAGTTGCAACAGTGTCAGTGTAATTATATCTGTGCTGATTTGACAACAGAGCTGAGGAGTTGGAGATAGAGAGGGTAATGAGAGAGAAGAAAGGGGAAAGGTGTAGGTGTGGAGGAAAAGAAAGGAGAGAGACGAGGGGAGGAAGACATGCGTGGGAGTCCTGTGGCAGGTGTTTGAAGAAGCTGAAAGCAGATGATGAGAAGAGGCTGTCACATTTCCCAACGAGGTATCCCGGCCTTCCTTCCTTCCCCTTCCCTGTCTTATTGAGTGTGTCCACACCTCCCCACCCATTCCTCTCTCCCCTCTATCCCCCTGCCTCCGCCTGCGGTGTTCAGCCAGAGTGACGCCTCAGCACTGCAGTGTAATCTCTGGCCCTAGAGCTGCCTCACATGAGCCAACCAATTGGACGTAGCGCTCAGAGCGAGAGAGAGAAATGGCCCTCCCCCCGGCTGATTTTTCTGCTAAACAAAGCCCCCATCTCCGTCAGCCACAGAGAGCCCCCCCCCCCCTCTGCCTGTGGCGCTCAATGTGCTTGTTACAAACTACCAGCGAATACCTGCAGGTGCAGATTTGCCAGGTGTTGCCCTGACCGTGCAGCACAGACCAGAAGGCTACTTACACTGAGTGGAGGGCCATATGTGGCGAGGAAACTGGAGCGTCATCGATCATTAATATCTGGTTTCTTTACTCAATCACATGCATTATACAGTTAATTAAAACAGCGTAAAGTAAAAGTTAATAACTAAAAGTTCCTTCTTTACTTTTTGGAAGAGTATATGCATCGAAATATCAGCAACACTAAGTGTCTGAGAGCTCTAAAAGCGAGAAAGTGGACCACTGAGTTTAGATTATTCTGCTGCATATAAAAAAACACAGATTTAGACTTATTCCTTGTCCATAATTTTCTATTTTTGAGTCAGTGGACACACAGGAGACCGCTAGCGATTATTATTGATTAAGCTGCCAACCATTTCTTCAATTAATCATTTGATCTATAAAACACTGGAGACCAGTGAAAAATGTCCGTCACAGTTTCAGTCTCATCAAAATGGCTCTTTTCTGCAAGTGACAGTCCAAAAATATAAAAACACTAAATTTAGTTTCACATAAGACAGAAGAAAGGAGCAAACACTAATGAATGAGAAGCTGCAACTGACGAGTGTTTGGCACTTTTACTGTAGAGATTACTTAAGCAAGTAATCGAATATCAAATTTGTTTTTAGAGCTGCATCAATAAACTGATAAGTTGTGAACCAAGTTAATCGCCAGCTAAACTGATAATCAATGTATCTGTTTGAGTAATATTATAATTAAAAAAGTCAAAATTCTCTAAATCCAGTTTCTTAAATGTGAATATTACCTGGTTTCTTCCCTCCTCTAGGACAGTAAACAAAATATCTTTGGGTCGTGGATAAAACAAGACATTTGAAGACACCATCTTGGGTTTTGAAGAACACTGATCTACATTTTTCAGCTTTTTATGACATTTTATTGACCAAACAACTAACCGTTTACTCGAGAAAATAATCTACTGATTAATCGACAATGAAAATAATTGTTAGCTGCAGCCTTTTATTTCTCTGTGGACACTTTTTTTAGGGTGCAGGTGAATGAAGAGATGAATGAAAGTTTGGGTCACAACAGCTGCAATGTGGATGAGTGTAGAGCAGCAACAATTAGTCAGTTAACTGATGAGTCGATAGAAAATGGATCAGCAACTATTTTAATGATGGATTAATTGTTTAAGTGGTTTTTCGAGCTAAATTGCTAAAAAAAAAATGTTTTAAAAATGAGTTGATTTTTTTCCCACCATTAATCCATGAGTTATCTTGTCTATAAAACGTCAGAAAGTTCACAGAGCCCAATGCGTCTTCTTAAAGGTTCTGTACGCATCATTCAGAGCATTAATACAGCAGTGGACCAGTATTTGCAATGTGAAGGCATGAAGAAGTAATGGCGTCCTGAGCAGAGAATAAAGTCACACTGCCTCTGTGTGTGTTGCTTCTCTATGGTTTGTTGTGGTGTTGTGTCCAGCCATGCATGTGTGTCTCCTGCTGGCTAGTTCATCCCCGCTGGGTTGCACTGCGCTCATATGGCTGTTACTGCTGTTATTGGGATGCTGTTGTTATGGAAGCATAGCACCCATCCTCTTGTTTCCCGTGGTTAACACCATTAACTCTGTTAGGACTGTTGCTGTTGTTAAGTGCTGTTTATGGCTTTAACCATAGACTGTATAAATTATGGACGTAGCTTCAGTGACATCAGCTGTTGGTTTGTGGACTGCTGTTTTGAAGCCTGAAGTTTGGTTTTTCGGCCATTGCCATCTTGTCGCAGCGAGGGGTGGACCTGACTCAATAGCTGTGTCTCAATTCAGGGGCTGCAGCCTTCGAAGGCTGCATTTGAGGACTGATTTCGTAACACTGGTGCGACCAAGGCCACCCTATTTTGAAGGCTCCTTCAAATGTGGCCGAGAAAGGCAGCCTTTCCCAGAATTCGGAGAATGCAGTGGACAAATCCTTCGTGGCCCAGGCCTATCCCAAGATGCATTGCATGCTGGTGATGATTATATATTAAGTTAAGTGAACTAACAGTTGTTAACAAGCTAACGGTTAACTGTTGTTAACATTACTATTAGCTAAAAGCTAAACAAACTTTCTTAACCATCTCCTCAAGTACCAAATAAAAAAATATATAATAAAGGAATCTCTGGGTCCATGATTTAGGGCTAACTAACTCACTAGCTTACTCCTTTTTTTCAAGCACAGCTGGTTGCTTGGTAACAGGAACGCAAACGGATTGGGGCGAGAACAACTGGTGATGCAACCAGGAAATCCTCCGCAGACCAGACTGTTTCATTTCAGACAGATTTTCGAACTTTGAACCTTGATAAAATGTTAACAGGGGCGTTATAAAAGATTCACCCCCTGTACAGTTGTCATGAATGTTAAAATTAGCTTTAGAGACCAAAACCATTTTTTGTACCAGGCTGTAAACATGTTTATCTCTGCTGTAAAGTTGAGCATTTTAACATGGGGATCTGTGGGGATTGACTCTGTTTTGGAGCCAGCCTCAAGTGGCCATTTGATGAACTGCAGTTTTTGGCACTTTCACATTGGCTTCATTATTCAGCCTTGGAGGTTGCCACATGGATTTAACACTGTTAGCTGCTAGCTCAGCCACGTTCATGTGAACCATGTCCAGACAGCTGACAGACTTTCACATACAGCCCCTTTAATGTTTGATTCTTTTCCCAATCAACAGCCCAAACCTCAAACATGTTCAGTTTGTGATGATCTTCAACACAGAAACTTTCTCACATTAGAGATGCTGGAACCAGAGAGTGGAGAAATCTGATGGTTCTCGTGAGAATGTGCCGTTTCCTCATCTTTCAGTATAGTAGGCTGATTGTCTTGGGATTGTGAATTGTTTGTCAGACAATACAAGACATTAGAAGACCTAATTTTGCACTGTGAGAAACACATGATGGAGATTTTTCACTGTTCTCAGGTGTTTTACAGAGTCTAAAGAAAATCAAATATTGTGACAATATTATAGGGTTGACAATTGGTGATTTCACAAAAAAATTTACACAATGAGATCTTTGATAAAATGTAATAACTAAGTGGATGAAGGGAAGAGCTGAAATGGTCTGGTAAGTTTAGAAAACGACATCAGCTTTTAAAGCCAGGAAAACACGCTTATCCAAAATCTCAGACGATATCTAATCTCATATCACGATATCGATATAATGTCAATATACTGCCCTGCCCTATAACACACTATTGAACACTGTTAGTGAATTAATAACTAAGAGAATAACCAGTAGCTGTGCCCCTGGATGACTGGAGGAATGAACATATCACCTGTTGACTTGGATCTAATCTCAACAATTAAATGTCTTTAAAGGAAATGTGCCGAGTGACTAACTTGTCTGATCACATCCTACGTTACAGGCAAAATTTAACAAACAAAAATTACATATGATTTTTTTTGTTTCATTTTAAACAAAATAAAGGCTCAAACTCCTCCAAACAATAAAAATAATGTTCACTGTTTCCGCTCAGGGCACAAAAGTCAAACAAGGAATTCTGTTGTAATCCTCATTAAAAATGTATTTTTTAGAAACACATTGAGCCCTACAGTGTCGCAAATCAACACCGGTAGGCTTTTTAATTTTCTAGGAACATGCACTGCATTAACATGTGTGTTCATTATTAATAGACCTAATACTGGAGCTCGTCTCAACAAACCCAGCCAGCCAGCAGTGGCCTCTCTGCCGAATCTGCTCAGGTTTTTGATAAACCACCTGGGAGTTCATGTGGAGCAAAAACCTCACCCTCTGTGTGACACAAATAACAGCAGTGTGAGTGTGTGTGTGTGTGTGTGTGTGTGTGTGTGTGTGTGTGTTAGGGAGAGAGAGAGAGGGGGGAGAGGAGAGGAGACTGCTATTGTGTGAGAATGTGAATTAGGTCAAATGTTTGCTTGCAACAACGATTAACCATGCCCCTGTGAGGAAGAAAGCTGAGGCTCTGTCTTTATCTGTGCAGCGCTGCCTCTGATACAAACACCGGCTGACATTATTCACAGCAAATTAAGAGAAACATTTCTTGTGATCACATGATTTCACATCTTCTCCAGCAGCTCTGGAACAACAATGCTGAAAGTTAAAAAAAAAAGGGGGAATCATCATCATCATCATGTTTTTACACTGTGCATGCAGCCTGTACAATCCTCCCTATGTGTCTGTGTGTGTGTGGAGGCTGTGTGTATGTGGCTCATGATGGCACCCACTCAAGCAGGCATCAATCACACGCTGGGTGACGGTTCTGCTGCCCGGCTCGCCGCGCCTCTGGGCTCTGACACCTCAAACTGCAGTGATGCTGGTGACAACAGGTTACAAACCAAAGAGGATGCACAGGGCAGCATGCAGGGTGTGAATGAGGAGGGGGGAATGCCCGTGCAGGTGGGGGCTATAGAGAAAATGAAAAATTCCAGGTTGATGCAGTGTGCTTTTATCATTGTTTCATTAAGCCTGTAGCACCAGATTTCTCCCCTCTCTCCTCCCCTTTTCTTCTCTAATCATCAAAGCGTTTCCGATTCATTTCCAGATCAAAGTGAGGATGGTAAAGGATGTTGTGTCCCTGAGGTCAGCTGGCAACTTACACGACAAAGCCCCACACCCCCTATTTATGAGTAAGGGAGGATGAGGAGGGAAGAGGGGAGGGGGGGGGGGCTGCAAATGTTAACGGAAGGTCTAACGTTAATTATCTTTATGCTTCACAGTCGGCACACAGAAGAGCGATTGGAGGCTTCCTGCGCCTTCCTCCCGTCAAATCACAATGAAGTTCTCTGATGAATGCGTTAATTTGGGGGCTTTAAATCACAAAAGGCAATGCAGTAACGGCTGAGGTGGGTGCACACGTGTCTGTGTGTTAAATGTATGACCAGAGGAGATGGAGAGGAAAAAAGGCAGGGCGAACACAAAGAGAGAAAACAGGCAGAGCGGGTGCGTTTTATTCCCTGGATGGATAAAGGATGCTGAGCTGCGTGTGCGGCTTATCGAGCTCAATCTATAGGCACATATGAATGACCCCCCCACTGCCTCCATCCCCTCCTCCCTCCAGCCTGTCACATAGCCACGGGCACAGAGCATTGCGCTATAGCATCCCCCCTGTACTCACTCAGCTCAGAGATTTTGGGAGGCGCAGCGTCAACCCTGGTCGCTTCCTTCAGTTTCCCCTCGGACCAGGCGCTCCCCGCGAGCATAATCAATCACAGGCGATAACTTGGCTTTCTCGGGCTTCACAAAACACGAATGCAGCATATTGCATGTGACATCCCTTTTGAGCGCCCGCTGACCCGCTTGTGCGCCCTGTCCGCGCGCCTCTGCTCCCCAGCCGGAAGGGAGGCTGGGAAGTGTTTAACCTGCCTGTCTGCTGCTGCTGCTGCTGCTGCTGCTGTATCTCCAATATGATCTCCAGGTTTTCTCCTCCACGGTCCCTCAAGCCCCTTCCATCTGTACTCGCATCCCCTCGGCTCAGCTACTGTGCTTCCATGTGACACAGGCAGAGCTGGAGACCCCCCAATTTTGAGTTTGTCTTTTGATTCTAGCGTCATCCCTCGGATGGATGAGGAAGTGCGATTGTGAGTGTGTCTGTAATGAATGGGATGAGTTTAAGAGGGTTTCTCAGTCCCTGCTAAAGGTGCACGCGGCTCTGGTTAATTTCAGAGACAGATAAGAGACCACTTAGAGTCTGTGAACTAAATATTTGGACACACAGAGTCGAAATTAAATCTTATTTTGCACAGGGAATTTAAAACGACCTGTTGAAATCGTTGTGTGTTTTGCAGGCTTACTTTCCTGTGAAGATATTTTTATCATAAGCACATAGTTAATACAGGAAATCAGCATGTGAATCATAGAAACACTGACTCTGTTTGGCTTGAGACCCCTTAAAACCTGCAAGAGAGCCAAAGAAAGCAGCAACACAACTAGTCAAACAGCTGGCTGCAGCCTTCATTGATCTCTTTAAATATGGGAAAGTTTATAGTGGAATTACACTGGAGCCCCTATAAGAGCCACTAATAACCCAGTGTAACCCCTTATAATGTCTCCTTTTTCACTTTAATAGAAGTTGTTGTATAAAGTTATATTAATATCAGTGTGTCTGACAGGTTGTCTTATTTATCTGAGACACATTTAAGTATAAATATTATAAAAATATAAAAGTAGGCCAGTAATGTCTCGTTGTAACCTTGCCACTCTCACACACCTTTTGAAGCTAATACACCTCCACCGCCCTCTACCACCACCTACTGTCGTCCTCTGAGCATTGCAGGAGAGCAACCGCCTATCAGGGTGCAGGAGACGGTGTTGCTGTATGAGGGTCGATCCGTGCCACAATGAGGGAGAAACAGGATTTATATGGGAGAGGTGTTTTTAGTACAGACTGTCACGTCAAGACAAATTACCGCATCAGTTGTTTCAGTAGGAGAGGGAGTAGTGTGTTGTTACAGAAAAGGGAGGTCTGGTCAACGAAACAACAGACCACTGTTTGTTTCCTGTTTCCTACCGACAGTCAATATTTGTTTATTTTGACCACGACCACCATCCTTCCCTGACCTTAACCACACAGTGTTTTTTTTCTGATGAATCCATTAATTGTGTAGTTTATAAAATGTCAGAAAATAGAGACAATACACATCACAAGTTTCTGGAACTCATAGTGACTGCTGCAAATTGATTTCTCTGTTTGTCCAACAGTCCCCAACTCATGTGTTCATTTTTACCATTTACCAGCTGCAACAACAATACCAAGTACCATTGTGACGATGGTACCTTCACACTGTGAGTCTGTGTGTGTGTCATCACAACACATTCTCACTCTGACCTTGTCACATATTGACGTTTGGTCACGGACCTTCCACGTCCAGATACAACGTTAAAGTTACCCTGGGTGTGTTGGTTGTTGACTGTTCTGGGACAAGTCAAGTTCAGCCTGTTACATGTATTGTCTTCTTTCAAAGTGCACTTCTGTTTTCACAGGAAATTTACTGTTTACATACAGTCTCTTTCAAAATAAAAGCACTATGTCGGCGCAACATTGTTATTTGACGTTTCTTTGCTTCAACAACAAAAGCACGTGGTTAGGTTTAGGAAAAAAGAACAGGGTTTGGCTTACGGGATGCAAACACCGCTCTCTTGGGTGAAAGTCGGTGTTTGTTGGACCCATTCACCACCCCTCCAGCCTGCCTGCCCCAGTTGAACTTTCGCCGCCTTAACTTTCGTTCTTGTCCCGCCACGTTTCCCCCTAACGCTGCCAGGCAACCAGCACAACTCACTGCCCAGGCGCCAGATTTCAACAACTTCGGGGTGAGACTGGGTTGGTCATCATTGCAAAATGTGGTCATGATGTTGCCACCAATTGTAGCGGGAACTACCACAGAAGCTTTTCTAAATACTTTGGCAGGAGTTTATAGTCTGTCTGTCGGTCTGTGTACAGATTTTTAGCAAAGCAGTAGCTGAGATCAAAATGATTGCTGAGTTTGAAGATGGGTGTGCTCCTATAGCAAGGGGGCTGAAAGTAGGAGCATAGGAGGTGGGGAAAGGGCCATTGCCACCCCCATTTTACGCCCCTGGTCAACATTACCTTTAACTCGTGGATTGCTGCTCTGCGGCAAGTGTGATCGACTGTGGCTCAGAAGTACAGCAGGTTGTCTCCTAATTGGAAGACTGCACGTCAAAGTATCTTTGGGCAAGATACTGAACCCCACATTGCTCCCAGTGGCTGTTCCATCGGTGTGTGAGAGCGTGTGAATGGTCACTGAGTAGCAGGTGGCACCATGTATGGTCGCCTCAGCCACAAGTGTGTGACTGTGTATGTGCATGGGTGGCTGTCACATGTAGTGTAAAAGTAGTTTGAGTGATTGGAAGACTAGAAAAGCACAATACAAGGGCAGGTCAATTTACCATTTACCATCTCATTGCATGCATATTTCTATCTTATGTTTACCTTCTTTGGCTTTGTTGTCATTTTAGCCGTATGGATGTATATGTACACTGAGAGCACCAACAAACACAAAAATCAACAGCAACAGTCAAATTCCTTATTCCCAATTGTGATATAAAAGAGAAGAAAAGCATCAAATCCTCATGATATTTTTGCTTGAAAAAAAAATTAAAATAGTTACAGATTAATTTTCTGTTGTTTCTACTTGTTTTCAGTTTAGTTTAGTTTAGTTTGTTTTCAGCTCTAGTTTACACCTTCACGGGAATGTAGTGGGTCATAAGTTTAGCAGATTGAGAGACACTGAAAAACATCTCAATTTGTGCATTAAAAACCTGAGTGGAAAGGCTGAAAAAAAATCAACAAGTTGAAATACAGCATAAAAGCTTTTACACTTGGCTGACGTGACAAAGTGCAATGGAAATAGATTTAACAAGCAAATCATGACGTACATTAAGTACACTGCTATTGATCACATCACTGTGTCACTTTTGCCAAGTCATCTCTAGTGCAATTACTTATAATTATTCATTGTTTATTTTCTTTATCTGAATGTATTTATGTCTTTGTGCTGTTGCAACACCTACATTTCCCCTCAGTTTTTTTCTTATGTGACTTATTTGTTATTTAAGTTTCCACTGAAGAGATAGAAAACAATCAAATGTAAAACCACCACAGTACTACAGTTTATTTTTTATATTTGATGTTATAATTTATTATTTTTATATCATATGTCTTGTATTTTTTCCAGATTTTCTTGGACATTCAAATATGACATGTCGCTTAACTTGTATGGAAATCTGAATAATATCAAAATAGTTCCTGGATTTTCATTTAAAAACCCCTCACAGCATCCAGAGGTTGACTTTGTCCTTCAGGGTTTCCCCCTCTCCAGCTGATGGCGGCACTAATCGCCCCTCATACAGGCTCCCCTCCCCCTCCTCCGTGGTTCCCACACACAGGGACAGCCTACGTGTTTTCCTCATGAGGTAAAGTGCACTCTGCGTTTCCTCACACGTCTGGAGATCATGGACCTGAAGCCTCGCAGGGTTTACGCTTGTGTTTGAACATTAAAGAAAATCCAGTCACTTCAGTGTTGTTATCCACATCTTCATCCTCCTCTTCATCATCAGAGCCAGCAGGAGCAGAGAGGGGAAGAAGATGGGCTGCTGCACGGCACGATGCATGCTGATCCTCCTGTGTTGTCTGCAGTTGGTAAGATGTTTTTCCCCTTATGATGCTCACACATAAACACATCTGCTTATATCTGTCCCTCTGGTGATATTTAAAAACTTATACTAATAAAAATCAATCAAAAGAACACAAGTAAAATCTGCATTTGAATAAATTAAATACCTGAAAAGACTTGTTTAATTCAAAAGAAAGTTCATTTGATGCTGCTTTTAAGTGCTTAAGTTTTATATCTTTTCTGACCATGTGAAACCTCACATTTAGACTAAAGGCTACAATATTTATGTGCTTAAATTCCTTTTATTTGTTGACCTTCTGTTCACATTCTCATTAATAATTCAGGTTTCTGCATCAGCTGCAAACTCAAATAAAACATCACAAGTCAGAGGTTGTTCCGGCCTCTTAAACGTGATTTTCTGCAGGTTTTCTAGTTGATCTATTAAATTAAATTAAATTAAATATATTTTGGGTTTTGGGCTGCTGTTCAGAAAATAAAGCAATCTGAAGACATCACCTTGAGCTCTGGGAGATTATGACGAGCATTTTTCACCACTTTGTGATATTTTATACAACAAACAATTGTTAGATTAATGGATACTGGAAACAATTGTTGGTTGCAGTCCTGATAAATGTGTATATTTTGTGAACAATGTTAATAGAAAGCTTGTTTTAGTTAGAGGTGCTTAGAACAGCAGTGACCACCCACCTCTACAACCACCACAATGACAGGCTGCACCCACTCTGTCCTCCTCTTCTGTGTTTCCCACCCTGCCCCCCCTTCATGACTGACCGGGCCTCGGAGGACATAACACTAATAGCAGGTCTGTCTTTGTCGCCGATGGCTCAGTCGCCTTGACAACTTCTAAGAATGAAAAATATGACCTGGTGGGATGCACGGGGAAGAGATCACAGACTAACGAGCTGGGGCAGCACAGCCTCACCTGTAACTGTCTGTTATAAGTCATCATGTCTCTGAAGTCTGTTTCCTGACTCTGTCCAGATAACTGCTCTGGAGAGGCAGGTGTTTGACTTCCTCGGCTACCAGTGGGCTCCCATCATGATCAACTTCTTCCACATCATCATGGTCATCCTCGGCCTGTTTGGTGTCATCCAGTACAGATCACGCTACGTTATTATGGTGAGGGGAACTGTCTGATTTTTCATTTGAGCTTGTAAAAAAGTTTGTGTTAAAGTGTTGAATACTGACTGTTGGTTTATACCCATTTTGGGCTTGTTAGGAGTAGTTTGATAGTTCTGGAAATATTTGCTTTCTTGTCAAGTGTTATGTGAAGACAGATATCACTGTCATATGTAAGTCTGTTAAATATGAAGCTGCAGCAGCTGTTAGCTTAGCTTAACATCAAGACTGGACAGTGGGAAACAGATGGTCTGGGGGGTCGGCTACCTTTACAGTCGAAAAAGTCAGTTTTGGCCGGAAAAAAAATCTGTCTGGAGCCACAAATCATATTTGAGCCTCATAATGAAGGTAACTAAATTAGTCTGCCAATACTGATAAGTCTGAAGTGAGCTATTTATGATCATTTGGTATTTTAACTTTGCAGCATTGTCGGTGAAACGAAACAAGATTCTAAAGCCAAACCCTGTTCTTTTTTCCTAAACCTAACACGTGCTTTTGTTGTTGAAGGAAAGAAACGTCAATTAACGGCGCTGTGCCGACATTGTGCTTTTATTTTGAAAGAGACTGTATGTAAACAGTAAATTTCCTGTGAAAACAGAAGTGTATCTTTAAAGACAGGCTGTAACATGTAACAGGATGAACTTGACACAGTGTCCCAGAACGTCAACAACCAACACACCCAGGGTACCTTTCACGTCCGATCTGGACGTTGAAAGTACATGAGCAGAGCGTCGATATGTGACGAGGTTGGAGTGAGAATGTGTTGGCAAAACGTAGATGAAAGGTGCCAGTATCTAGTATATGTTTTTTATTCTGTGTATGGGCTACATGCTTTTTTAAAAATCAATAAGGTAAGATGTTTCTGTAGATGGACTGTAACTTTAGGCCTACAATAATCAATCCATCCATTTCCACTGGCTTATCCGGGGCCGGGTCGCCAGGGCAGCAGGCTGAGCAAAGTTCTCAAAACATCCCTCTCCTCAGCGACACTTTCCAGCTCCTCCTGGGGGATCCCGAGGCGTTCCCAGGCCAGATGAGATATGTAGTCCCTACAACAATGATTGAGTAATAGTTACTCATTTCCATATAGCACTAATTTGTTGTCAAAGCCACTGGAGAGTGGCTAAAGAGCCACATGTGGCTCTGGAGCTGCAGGTTTCCTTCCTCTGAGATAGTGAAATAGTAACAAAATCTGAAACTGAAAAAGGACACAAATTCACACGTTATATTGTCAGTAGCAGACTCAAGGAAGTTACTGTTGCTGGCCAAAGACAGTCCGACACATAGCGGCACCCCCACCAAAATTGCTAACTTTTCCAAACAGCACCAGCATCAATGTCAAAACGGAATTCCTGCAACACTCATGAGGTGCCACTAGTTACAGTGCAACCAGTAGCTTTCAACAAGTTGTCATCATGTTGTGTTCCAGGACCGCACAAAATGTTTCTGAGGGCTGCCATTGGCCCACAGGCTGCACTTTGAGCAACAATGGATTAAACAAAAAAAGAAATATTATGTTAAGCAGTGAGCTTAACATAATATTTTTTCCCCCTGTCTCCAGTATCTAAGCTAAGCTAAGCTAAGCTAAGCCTGTCCCGACTCGAGCTTTACATTTAGCGCACAGGCACGAGGGTGGTATTGATCTTCTCACCTAAAGTTATGCAAAAATGTCAAACTATTCCTTTGAGAAATAAACCGAAGAGTTATTTTTCTCCCACTGTTATTTGAATACGTCAAAAGTGTGAAATGTAAGGATGACATTAATGAATATGATGAGAAAAAAAATCATGTCAATAGGAGAAAACAACTGCTGTTATATATGAGTAAACTGGCGTATTATTGATTTGATATCTGACATGTGTTTGTGTTTGTTTGTGTGCATGAGGGCAGTGTGTCTCACTGACAGTGTGAGGGCTGAGTTTTGCTGCATACAGAAAATAACAACAACAATAGCATTCTAGTTTTTGGTTTTGGGAGAGAGTTGTTTATGTTTATTTGTATTTTTGGGGGCAGCATGGTGGTGCACTGGTCAGCATGTCACCTCAAAGCAAGAGGTGTCCTGGTTCAAACAGGGGGTGGGGTTTTGAATCCCAGGGTGGGGGAACCCCCGTGTCAGCATTGGTTTTCTCTGGGTACTCCAGCTTCCTCCCACAGTCCAAAGACATGCAGGTTTATTGGTGACTCTAAATTGGCCGTAGGTGTGAATGTGAGTGTGAATGGTTGTTTGTCTCTATGTGTCAGCCCTGTGATAGTCTGGCGACCTGTCCAGGGTGTACCCTGCCTCTCACCCAGTGTCAGCTGGGATAGGCTCCAGTCCCCCCCGCGACCCTCAAGAGGATAAGCTGTTAGAAAATGGTATTAATTTAATCATCTTGTGAACCAGAGCTTTCTACACTTGTGTCGTTCAGAATTAGGACATTTGTAAGAAAAAAAGGAGCCCTCAGCTACGCTACAACCACCTTGAAGGACTGTGACTTTTAATCATGTTCTGTAACAGTGTTTTTGTTTCCTCAGTACCTGGTGTGGACGCTGTTGTGGGTCGGCTGGAATGTCTTTGTCAGCTGTCTCTACTTGGATCTGGGAGGCCTCTCAAAGGTAAGTCTAATGGTCACATCAGTGTCAGATAATTAGAGGCCCACGCAGCTTTAGCTCCTAAACACAGTGTTCAGCTCCTCTCATGTGTCAGGACCTGCCGTCACATGATCAACACTCAGTTCACAGTTTGTTTTCTGTTCTCAGTCACAGATTATTTACAGTCATGAAGTGACAGACGCTGCTTATGTCTCCCTCCAGTCTGCACGCAGAAACACTTAACTGGCATCTTTTGGTCTTAATTGATGATGATAATATTTCGACAAAATCTATCAGTGCTGGTATTAAATTATTGTAATTATGATTAATAATAGTCAAAATGGTGGTAGATGTATCTGTGTTACAGGGCGTATGCAGGTCCTTAAAAAGTCTGAAAATGTCTTAAATTAAATTCTAGAAATATTAGGCCTTAAAATCATTAAATAGTCTTAAATTTGAATTTGTGAGGTCTTAATTACCACAGATGTTTGATCTCATTTGATTAATTCATCTTTTAACTTATTTTTGTCAAATTATATGAGGTCATCAGGGTAAAAGTCCACATTTTTGATGATACAAATCTTTAAACCTTCCAGTGAACCTCATATCGGCTTTTTACTTTATACTGTTGGCAAATGCAGATTAAGCTAACTCACCCAATAACTATATTCCTACATAAAACCCACCTCTGCACAGCACTACATATATGCTACTCACCTTAATACTCACCTGCAATGCTTGAATAAGGAGAAGATTATTTTCCAAAAATTGGTGTTGATTTTTTGGGGGGGTTAGGGTTAGGGTTATTGTCTTTAAAGGGTCTTAAAAAGCATTAAATGTATGTGTCTGATAACTGCAGACACCCTGTGGGAGCACTGGTGAAGGCAGGAGTTAAAATAATGAACTGATTATATAATTAGTCGTGTTAATTTCTCATTCATCAAGTAAAATGCAAAACGTTGACTGCATATAAAGTTTTTAATCATCAGGTTGTAATTTTTAACCTTGAGGAATTACTTTTAAGACGTCTTTGGGGTCTGGTGATAACTTCTGATCCATCATTATTTGTTGATATTTTAAACAAATTCATTAATTAATGCAGATATTCTTATGTTATCTTATGTTGTTTCTGTTTTCTTTCAATTTGGTCTCTTGGCATCTCATAGCACGTTCATATTTACCCCTGTGATTTATTCTATAGTCTATATTAATTCTATTTCTGACTTTTTATTCTGTACATTACTTCTTCTTATTATTATAATTAATAATAATAATTACAATCATAATCATAATTATAATAATAATAATAATAACTTTATTTGTATAGCACAGTTTATACACGAAGTGCAGCTCAAAGTGCTTTACATAATACAATGAGAAAATACACATAATAGAGGGAATAACATTTGATCTCACACACACACACACACACACAAATACAAGTTAGGTTTGATACCAATTAATGAAATAAAAGCCACAAAAATGCTAGTCTAAAAAGATAAGTTTCAAGATTTCAGTTGAAGGTGAGGGCCAATGAGACAGAGCGCAGCATCACTGTACTTTTTAATTCTACGCTGGGGGACATTCAGTAGACCAGAGGTGAGGTGTCTTAGGGATCTGGAGGGAATGTATTTGACCAACATATCAGATTAATAGTCAGGAGCCAGTCCATTCAGAGATTTAAAAAATAAAAAAGCAACATTTTCAAATTAATTCTAAAATGAAGGGGAAGCCAATGAAGAGCCTTTAAAACCAGAGTCATGACTGATGTTTTGTCAATGAACGGGAAGCCAATGAAGAGCCTTTAGAACCAGAGTCATGACTGATGTTTTGTCATGGTGAGCAGATGTGCTGCTGCATTTTGGATCATCTGCAGTTTGTTTAAAGATTTCTTTGAGAGGAGTGAGAACAAGGCATTACAGTGGTCAAGTCTACTTTGCACTTTACTGCCTTTTGCACTTTGGTGCTAAACTGCAAACAGCCTGACTCTACAAGAGAACTGAAACTTTCTCCCTGGACTGTTTTCACAGTGTAAAACATAACTATGCAACATTTCAAGGTATTAATCTGTTCTATCGATAGAATTAATTTACTTCTCCCCTCTTCACTCTGTGCTATTTTGTAAAGACGTAACTTTGTAAGACTTCAAAAAATAACCAGAGTCATCAGAAATGAACTGAAGCCCATATAATAATAACAGTTTAAGATCCATTTTTCTGTACATATACTAAAATTTTGAATAAAATGTATTTTCACAATTGAAATATTTCTTTCTTCTGAATAAAAATTGTTTTAACAACCAGTCTTTATCCCAGCCCTCCTACCTCTGTCCCTTTATACATTTTAAAATGTTTTCTTCCAAGTGCTGTATTCTCTGTATTACATATTCACTTTTAGAGATGAGATTTGTCACTCAGCCCCTATATATCAAGATTGTTTTGTTTTTACTTGTCACTGTTGTTTTTTCATTTTCTTTTAATGTTTTTTGTTGCTTCTTCTACACAGCTAGTAGTGTTTTTCATTGCTATGTGGTTTTTCCAGCTAAAAACTACAAATAAAATAAAACAAAATGAAAATTTGATAGCCTAATTAATAATGAAAATAAGCGGAATTAGTGACCCCTGACAAAAAAGTAAGACACATACTGAATAGGGGTGGGAATCACCAGAGGATCCGCAATCTAATATTATCGTGATACTTAAGTCACCTGACAATATTATTTTGATTTTAAATATGTCGTGATATGCTGAGTATTGCCATAAAATATATTGCGATTTATTACCTTTTTTCAACTGTAAATTGTGTCCCCAAAGAAAAACTTTGCCAACATCTGTTTTATCTAATAAGATAAAGTTTTTAGTCAGTTCATCTTCGCCCATTTTTTTTTCAGCAAAATGTATGTTATGGACTGAAAAAGCAGTTGATTATATTATTCTGGCAGGCTACCCTAAAATTTAATTTGTATTTGTCATATTAATAATTTATCTTAAAGAAATAAATACTTGGCACAGTGTGACGATATGATATTGCCGCACAAAACTATTGCAATACTATGCTGTATCGATTTTTTTCCCCCACCTCTAATACTGAACCACATCATGTTCACACTACACCTAACCCTCACGTCAGATTTCTCCACCATCTTTTTTTAGCAGGATTTGACACTTTCTCCTGCACACAGTGTGATAAAGCAGAAATACTGTTAAGAACCTGAGAGCTGAAAAGTCTCCTGTGTTGTGCCTGCAGGACAGTGATATCCTCTCCCTGGGAGTG
This sequence comes from Cephalopholis sonnerati, assembly GCA_019142605.1. Lineage (NCBI taxonomy): Eukaryota > Metazoa > Chordata > Actinopteri > Perciformes > Serranidae > Cephalopholis > Cephalopholis sonnerati. Next base: position 9,155,358 of record JAGQAX010000011.1, on the reverse strand, counting down.
TCCTCACATCACTCATGGTGGAAGGACAACGGGCCGGGGTGTGAGAGCGAGGGCCTTCCCTCTGCTGGGTGGCAGAACCAAAAAAACCCTGAGCTGACCACAGTACTGAGCTGCTGGCTGGAGTACCAGTACATCGAAGTCCTGCACTGCATCGTCCAGCTGCTCCTATCAGTGAGTCTCTGTCACACATTAATAAGAAACTCATTCATCACATTCATTTGTTGTATTAGTGACATCAAACAAGAGAAAATGGCAACACAATTACTCGATGAGGCTTTTAAGACTTCAATTGAAAAGCATATTACGCCTTTAATATTGTTTTAATGTCAATATGTATGCGTCTGCACACACAGGAATGGACTGTTGCCTAGCAACAGCAACTCTAAATTGGAAAACAGGCCTGGAACATTTAAAAATGGCACCACGTTTTCACACTGATGTGTAGTGGTAGTTAGTGTGTTGCTTAGCTTCTCAGCCACGACTCTAATTTCTGTTATTATGGATAAATTTAATTTACTGAGATTCAGTATCTGGAGACAGTAAGTGACTCAAATCAAAACTGAAGTGCCATCAGTCTGTTGGATCACCCTAATGTGCAGACTGGCTTTGCCTCTTTTCTCTACTGTATATTTAGTCACAGCTTTCCTAATTCAACAATTTGAAACTTGAGCAAATTGGCTTGATTTCTTTTAAAAGCATGGAAAGAAGGCAAAGAGCAACAAAAGAAATGACCCAAAAAAATCAGTAAGAAATTAGTAAAAAGAGAAAATTAACAACAAGAAAATGAGTAAAAGAAACAAACAAACATGTAAATTACCTGAAAGAGTGCTTCAAAATTATAATAATTCTGTAACATGATTTTAAAATCTAAAAATAATAGTAATTATATGGAGAGTTTTTAATAGCTTTTTTAAAACAATTTTCTAAATCTGTTGGTATTTTCCAATTTTACCAAGTTGCTCAGTACCTTTATCCCCATGTTATCAAAAGAATTGCACCAAAGTAAGAAAAGTAATGTCGCTCCTGGCTTCAAAGGGTTAATATAACTTAATTATCCCTGTAAGAGTAACTGTATGTAGCAGCTCACCACCCAGACCAATAAAATACACTGTTAATCACAAAACTAAAAACATTCAAGAGCTGTGAGCTTAAAAATTACATTTGGAATTGATCACAAATAACTGTAAATATTTATACAAGAGTCTAAAAACATCTAAATCTGAAAAATCTTGTGGTGATTAGGTTCAGTTTGTGCATATATGTTGTAACTATAAACCTTTGAATTAATTCAATCAAACTATGAAAAACATTCCTCTACACAGTTTCTCTTATTTTTAGGGTAAGGGTCCTCAGGAAAGACTCCTAATGCTATACCTGTTACCTCGGATATGAGTGATTACAGTACAGATAAAAACAGAGTCATACTGGCCCTGATGTTGCCAGCGGTACAATAAGCAAACAGTGTAAAAACACACAGCAATAAAATAATGACTTGTCATGGAGGGAACTGATTAATTATTCTATCAGTTGCACCTCTGCATTTTCTGCTGTGATATGTCAGAATATCTTCTTTAAAATATGTATTTATAATAATTTATCATATATTTGTTGTTGTTGTTGTATGTTATATATCCTTACCTCCTGGTAGACTTGTATGTTATTTATTTGTCTTTTATTTAACTTTTTGTTCATTTAACTTATTGCTGTGTATCATTCTTGCCAGACACTGCTGCTAGTTGTTTGTTTTTATAGACTTTTCATCATTTTATCATGGTTATTATTATATATTATTTATCTTTTTAGTATGTATGAATGTGAATTCAGGGCATTTGTGTGGAAGAGCTTAATGCTCAGTCAGTTTTTCCTGCATAAAAAAGGTTGATGATGATTTCACGTTAACAAGAGAATGTTTGTAAGGTATGCTGTGTGTTGATTGTGCTTTTAAAACATAAGAGTAAGAAATAATTGAGGATAGTTAAAAAACAAACATTTTTACTGCGCATGGTTCAATTTGATACATGTTTGTGTTAATTCCTGTAGCTGCCGGGATTTGTTTATGCCTGCTACATTGTCAGCACTTTCTCAGACGAGGAAGACAGCTGTAAGTATGTTTCTGATCACTGAGAGACACCACAGATATCTTTTTTTGTAAATATAATTTATTTTAAAACATATTTTTAAGTATTTTACATTTTCCGTGCCAATTTGTTTTTGCACTCAGGTTGATTTGCTTTGTATCATTTATTTATGTTGTTCTTTCCCGTTTTAATTTAGTTAATTTCATGGGTGAGTTTCATCATCCATCCAAACCCTCTCATTTGCTCTTCTAGTGTGACGACCTGCAGGTAGGTTTAGTGGCATAATTGCCAAGACCTCTTATTTCCCACCTGTTCTACCTATGTTATTATCCACCTTATTTGTTAAACATCTCAAACACACTGTCTTTTTTCTACATTTTTGCTTAGATTATAAATAACCACAAAATGAAAGTGGTCGAGGAAAGCTGAGGATGAACCGGAGCAGAAAAGGAGTCGACTTTGAAGACTGTCACTGTGAAACTGCTTCAGCCTGTTTGTCAATAAAAACACCTGTCACAGATGATGAATCTCACGGTGCACAAACTGTCACCCTGTATAAAACGCGCAGGCCTTTTTATGATGTGTTGTTCCCCCCCCTAAGGCCTCAAACACTGTAAATCTATTTAAATCTACCTCTGTGTGTGTGAGTGTGGTGTGTGTGTGTGCCAAAGAGATAGAAGTCATTAGATATGCACTCAAAAGAAAAGTGTGATTCAAAAGATGTAAATAAGTAGCAGTTTCTTTCAGATGTTTTGTAAAATGTATAAATTATTAATAATGTGTCATTTCAGTTAGAAAAAAGCCACCATCCCAACCTATGTAGTGTATGATATAATTCAATGAAATAAACCACCTTCACACAACAGCTTGCATTGCAGTGTTGCACACATTTTTTTAATTAAACATTTATAAGACTATGATTTTTTTTTCTTTTTTACTGCTTTAAACAACTATGTGTTCTTCTCCAAAGTTTAATCTGCATGCCCTGTTTTATTTTTGTATATTTTAGAAAACCTTTTTAACACATTGGCCAAGGACTACAGATGAAAATAGCCCATTCTTTTTTTTTTTTCTTAATTTATATTTTATCCTTCAAATCCTTATTGATTTTGGTTAGGGTGGTACATGACAGTTCTAGATGTCAAATGAGACATTCAGTCTTGACTAAGATAAAACATACTAACAGGGTAATAAAGATATGTACAAGCACCAAAAAACCAATCAAAATAATAAAATTAAATTTGAATAAACACATTAGGATTGACAGTGGAAATACTATCTATAAAGAAGGCATAAGTACAAAACATATTTTTTTACCATGAAAATGATCTCTTATCCTTCTCTCAGATAAACTAAAGAAAATAAATGCAGCTATTTTCTGACATCATACACTTTTACAGAATAGTGCATTACAACAGTTACAGGTTAAGGACAATGCTTATATCATAGTAATTTTTAATTTATTTTATTCAACTCTATTTTCATGTTATTTTATTTACTAAAGTTTATTTTTTGAAAGTTATGTTTTTTATTCCGTAAATTTAACGTAAACACTTCGAAGCAAACCAGCCTGCTGCTGCTAGGTAGCCGCGGACGCATCTGTTACGTCACCGACGTCACTTCCGCTCCATCAGAACCCGGATGAAGCTGCCATTGGGGCAAGTGAGCAGGGCCACCGAGGCTGGTTGGATTTTAATATAACGGTGAGGAGGGGGTCGGAGCGGATTGAAGCCCCGCTGGATTAATGTCGACAGGGCAGCGCGGAGTGTCAGCAGCGGCTACGACGAGCAAACGGTCCGCGCCGAGCAGAGACACCGGCTAACGGCTGCTGCTAACTGTGTGTAGTTAACTGTTAGCAAACTACCGCGGAGCAGGCAAACAGCTTCTCCAGCTATTAGCCTCAGTACACAGCGGAGGACTGTACGTGTTGTCAGCGTTGTTCAGTCTAACACAACACCTGGTGGATGAATGATGTCTGCCGCTAGTATTGACCCTCAGGTAAGCAGCGAGGAGAAACGCTTTATTCCCCACAGAGAGCTGAGATGTGCGGTGTGTGTGTGTGTGTGTGTGTGTGTGTGTGTGTGTGTGTGTGTGTGTGTGGTGTGTGCAGCCCACTCTGAAGACGATGCCACCATTCCTGAGCTAGTCAGCTAACATTAGCCCACTGACAGGGGAGGTTAGCTAGAAAACTGTTATCTGCTGGTAACCAAAGGCCCAGACAGCATCTTCCATGTAGGCTCATTCGCTAAAACACCGTTTTATGACTGTATGTGTTGGTCAGGTCTTTAGAGAAGATGTATACGCATGTCAGTGTGCAGCTAGGATAATGTGTGATGCTTTGACAAACACTGGAGACCCATGCAAGCGTTGTGTTTTCTCCCTTCACATGCATTCCTCCTTTAATGTGACCACTAAGACATCGAAGGGACAAGATGCAAGCAAAGGTAAGACAATATTCCTCTATCTTAACATGTTGCACATAAACCCTTTGCAACCCTTTGCATTGTGCACAGCTGACATTTGGTACCTCATAGCTGATAAAACCGACCCATGTTTTGTTTGAGTGTTCCCCCCGTGTTTCAGGGCTCCTGTGATCATGATACAAACTAGCATTGAAACTGGTAAATTCAAACTGCAAAAGAATAAAGAAACATGATGGTAAAAATAATTCCATCCACTGTGGAGATATCGATGTCTAAAATCAGTAACACTGTTGCGCCTGCAAATTTGGTGGCCTGGGTTTAGTATAACATCAGCTGGCTTATAGCTGTAGGTTGGTGATTTCAAGGTATTGACTCATGGAAACATACATTGAACATTTCACCGAGGGGAATAACATGGCTGAGAACATAAAACCCTTTGAAAGGTCTCCTTTATGTGTCATAGTAAGAGGATATTGAGCTGGGGGAATGTAGCACCCTGGGAACAGGGGTATGCTCCTGTTATGTTTTATGGCAGAAATACTTTGTCAGTGTCTATGTGGAGTTAAGGCTGTGGGGGGAAACTTTTATTTTCAAAAAATAACTTTTGTCATATTTGCTGAAGCTGTCTCTATGTTTACACAGCACTAACAAAGACATCATCAAAAAATCATATTCCTCTGCCTACTTTGTTGACTTGTAGCACTTTCAATGGCTTTACACTGTTGTAGTGCACTGTTTAGCTGTAAAATGAGAAATTTGCTCCGACCGGTAGGCCATGCTTGGTACTCTCATTTAACTGTATCCAACGTGGCAGCGGGTTCAAAAATTTTCTCATGTTACAGCTAAACAGTACACTAAAATATGTTTTTGAAAACATTTGAGGTGAGAAATAGGTAACACAGTAAATGTTCTTGATTCATATGTGATCAGCGCTGCTTAGTTTGACAGTTTGACTGCAGTTCATGAGCACTTAGGACACTTCTCTGCACTGACAAGTTGTTTTTAGGTGTGCTGGATTGATTTTAGCAAATGCCATTAGAAGCATTAAGATGAGGAGGAGGGACATGATTCGTTTCACAGACTGTCTTATGTACTACTGTGTGGATATAGGGACAGTTTCAGCAAATATAACCGAGTTTTTTTTTTTTTTACAAAAGTTAACTGTAGCTTTAAATCATGTCTTTGCATCATTACATATTTTTATCCCCATGTTGGCTGTATCTGTATGCAGTAATGATCATACATCATTGTAGAGCAAACATCTTATCAATAAAAAACACCTTGCACTTTTCAAAAGGTCAGCTTCTCTTAAGGTTACATTTATGCAGCCGACAGTATAATCTATTTTAACTCACCATATAATTCATGTCAACCACCCATTGACTTCCTTTTTAATTCCCTGACTATAACTTCAGTCAGCTGAAACAGAACAGTGTGCACACTGCTCTGTTACTGGGATGTTATTAGCATTATTAGCATTAAAGGTATACTATGTAGGATGGTTGGTTACTGTTTGTAAACATAGTCGCCGGTGAAAATGAAAGTAAATGCCAAAGTCAGATTCTCATTTTACGTTTTACCTCATTATATTTGTGTTTTCTCTGCGCTGTGTTTCTTGGATGTCTGCTGCGTATGATCTGGAACCCTGAGGCTAGATCCCGACATTTTCTGAACAAAATTAAATAGGCTGCAGTGAGAGTCTCTCTCCATAGTACATTTAAAATTAGCTGGTTTGCGCATTTAGTCCTTCTCAGGCAAGCTTAGGGGTTTAGTGTTGCTGTAGCCTACAGGGGTGATGCTCTGTGACGCTGTTTTTTCTTTCTCCAAGTGAGGATTAGAATATATGCTGTTCATATAACCTGGTAGAAATTAACATATATAAACACTTGAAGATCCACTCATCACTAAAAGTGTATGTCGTATAAAAACTAAAGTAATGGTCAAAGTTGTGAAATTGAAATGAAATTCAAGGTGTGTTGGTTGAGTCAGGTCGTCAACTCATGCATTGAGTAATGTTATAAGTTAACATACCACCTTAAGAGTTGCTTGCAGTTGGCCCAGTGTATTAAGTTATTTTTTCTCTGACTCCAGCTGCTGTGAGAGGCAACAAAACATCATTTCATTTTATAGTTACAGTTTACTAATAAAACTCTCCACAGTATGAACAGTGGTTACATGAGCCTCAAAACCAGCCACAACTCAGCCCTGAGCAGAGTGACTGTCGACTATTGACCAATCAACAGACTGCAGTGTTCACAGCTCCACCTTTTAGTACCAGATCTGTGTGCTAGGTACCCCAACAGAGGGGGGACCAAAAATAGGGGACATCTGCAACTTTTCACGGTGGAAACAGAATAGAAGGGCACTGTAATGCCAGGCAGGTGCTTTGTTGAGCACTGGCAGAAGTGCAAGCTAGCTTGTAGCTGCATCCTGTAGCAAGATAAAGGAAGTTACTGAAATAATCAAAGATTTTTACATATTGAAACACTTTACCAGTCATCTGCAGTTTGGTGGAAATGCTACCCCAGGCCCAGTTTTTCTTCTGGTTGTCTTTAAAAGTTGTTGGTGCTGAGACTTTGGGTATTCAGACACCAACATTATCAGCTCCTCCATCTTGTCTTCTTTGTGCCTCTGTGATGCCCACTAATTTATCGGACGGGCAGGAGTAGGTTCAACACAGTGAACTCAGCGAGGCAGAGCAAAATCTATGCACATGGGCGACAGCTGTTTGTTGGAAACGGCTTCCCCTCTACCGCCTTCTCCTCAGGAAAATGACTGAAGGCAGTGTCAGTGTGAAAGCCCCTTAAATGTCCCGAACACGGAAAATAATCCAAAAATTAAGAAAAGACAGGCAGAGTCTGTAGAAAAATCCACCACAGACGCTTCAAGTGGCTCATCGGTGATGATTGAGGGAGATTACTTCTGCATGAGTCTGTACATTGTTTTTTAGAACAAACCTGCAGTATATCTTAATGAAGAAGACATTTTAGTTGCATGGAAACTTGTGTTATTTTAGGCTTCATCATTGGGTTGTTTTTGGTGGGGTGTGTCATATCTGATGTCCGGCTTTGACAGCAGTTTGGTTTTATTGCAGCCTTTCCAGTGTCAGTGCAGAATGGCTCCCTCCACCAGAAGGATACAGTTCATGACAATGACTTTGAGCCTTATCTCACCAACCAGTCGAACCAGGTAGGAAACTCCTTTGAAATGTCTTATGTGACACTGTCATGTTACGTACCTGTCACCACATCTTGTAATGAATTATTTTAACTCTGTTTCTGTTTGTAGAACAACAGCTATCAATCCATGACAGACCCGTACCTGTCCAGCTACTATGCCCCCTCCATTGGATTTCCTTACCCTCTTAGTGAGGCTCCTTGGTCTACAGGAGGTGACCCACCAATCCCCTACCTGACACCCTATGCCCCCCTCAGCAATGGAGACCATCACTTCATGCACGACACGGTGTTTGGGCAGCCGGGTGGGCTCAGCAGCAGCATCTATCCTCACAGGTTTAACTTTTTCCCGGAGAACCCAGCCTTCTCAGCGTGGGGCACCAGTGGTTCTCAGGGCCAGCAGACTCAGAGCTCAGCCTATGGGGGGAGTTACAGCTACCCGCCCAGCTCTCTAGGAGGCACCTTAGTCCCTGATGGCCAGACAGGTTTCCATAGTGACACCCTGAGCAAGGCTCCAGGTATGAACAGCCTAGAGCAGGGCATGCTGGGCCTAAAAATAGGTGGGGATGTGACAGGAAGTGGCTCGGGTGTGAAGAGCGCAGGCTCTCTTGGAGGTGGCAGTGTAGCTGCAGCTGTTGCCACAGGCAACGGCGGTACACCAATTGGAATGCCCCCTCCGAAACCCACGTCGTGGGCTGCTATTGCTAGTAAACCTGCCAAGCTGCAGCAACAAAAGACCAAGAACAAACCTGGCACACCCATAGCTGGAGGAGGTTTGCCTCCACCCCCCATTAAACACAACATGGACATTGATACATGGGATAATAAAGGCGCTGCTACCAAGATGGCTCCCCCTTTGCCCCCCCATCACCACCACCACCATCACCAGCAGCACCAGCCCCAGCTTCACTCCCATGCTCCCAGTCTCCTGCCCCCTCTTCAACAGTCCCTACAGTCTGCCCAGTCCCTCGTGCAGCAGATGACCATGCAGGGTCCTCCACCTCCTCCTCCACAGTCTTACCAGAACCACAACTCTGCTCCAACACCTCAGACCCGCTGGGTAGCCCCACGCAACCGCAACTTGTGCTACGGTGGTGGAAGCTTAGACAGCAGTGGCTCCTCTAATGGCGGCGGTGTTGGAAATGGAGGTGGAGGGGGCGGAGGCGTGCCTCCAGAGCCGGGATCAGAGTCCCACCCGGTGCTGGAGAAACTGCGAGCGGCTCACAGCTACAACCCCAAGGAGTTTGACTGGAACCTGAAAAATGGTCGCGTGTTCATCATCAAGAGCTACTCTGAGGACGACATCCACCGCTCCATCAAATACTCCATCTGGTGCAGCACGGAGCACGGCAACAAACGTTTGGACTCCGCCTTCAGAGCTATGAACTCTAAAGGTCCCGTCTACTTGTTGTTCAGTGTCAACGGCAGCGGCCATTTCTGCGGCGTGGCTGAAATGCGCTCGCCTGTGGACTACGGCACCAGCGCTGGCGTTTGGGCACAGGACAAGTGGAAGGGCAAGTTTGATGTGAACTGGTTGTTTGTTAAGGACGTGCCTAATAGCCAGCTGCGCCACATCCGCCTGGAGAACAATGACAACAAGCCAGTCACCAACTCACGTGACACTCAAGAGGTTCCTCTGGAAAAGGCGAAGCAGGTGCTGAAGATTATCGCCCAGTACAAACACACCACCTCCATCTTTGATGACTTCTCCCACTATGAGAAGAAGCAGGAGGAGGAGGAGGTGGTGAAAAAGGTATTCCATTCAAATTTAATATTAGACATGTTTGAATTAGAAGATATTTAGGGACTGTACGAAAATCATGGTGGTGGGGGAGAGACATTTGTACAAAAGCAAAACCTTGCCCCCTGACTAAGATTATATTTCAAGATAATATGATATCACTGAGTGGTACAATTCCTTTTAATTTAAGATTAAGTAAACCGGCTTGATGTATAATCCTTCAGTATGCTTATGTGGTATTTTCAAGAGAGCTCAGAAATCATGTAAAGATTACTCACCCCAATTTAAACATTCAGTATCTTAATAAATTATAAATTTTCACAGTGTCCACCCCCAGTCTCAGTGTTTCCCCCTGTATGTATTTAGTAGCCTCACTGCTGAGTGATTAGCACTGCTGTTACATAAAAATATGCCATAGACTTTAAGCAGCCAGAGTTGTGGAAAAGCAAGGATTATAAATCAAACACCCCAGATAAGGGTGCGTCGATCGATCAGCCACCACTGTTGTCAAAAATTAATTGTAAATAGTTTACAGGCTGATCAGATGATGCAAAACATAGCAGACAATACACGCCGCTAAAATAGCTTCACTGGTCTGGCAGCTCTGACAAACTGTAGCTCAGACGGAATATTCACTGTTACATTAATGGTTTACTGCTAACTGGACGTCCAACTCACCTGCTTGTCCTGAGTATGGACACATTGTCTCCCTCTCCTCGCTTACCACACACACACACAACAGCACTGAATGCTTCTTTCTGACAGTGTTCACATTTAGCTCTGTTTTTGCTTTGTGCCCACAGAACTGACATGGCACCTTTCTGTAAACCAGCTCTTCCTCATCAGCATTTCTCCAGTATTTGAGTCGTTTTTTCTCTGCGACTGGATACACAGGGTTGATTAGGGGAGATGGGGGGGCAACTGTAACAATTTTAGGTTTTGATGTCGTTCCTCAAAAACCTCCTGAACTATCTGGAGGCATTTTTTTGTGTAGGTAACTTGTATCTGTGTTGTACCTGTCAACAGCTGTCAGTTGTTTTTAGAAGTAATGTTAAAGTCACAATATTGATTGAAAAACTAGATCTCAAATGTCACATCTGCCCCCACATGCAGGAGTGATTATAACGGCATATGGGGTGTGGGGTGCACTTTATTAAACATAATTCAACATCTACAACTGTGTACACACATGTGTCTAAAGCCCCTCTCGTGTCAGCGGACTTGCTGAATGTTTTCTGGCATCACAAAGTAAAACTTGCGCACTTCAGCACCACTGCTGAAAAAAAAGTCTTGGAGGAAACACTGAATATGCACATTAGAAGTCAAATTAGTGATCAATGAAGCTGCAGAGCATCTGTAATATTTCCTGACACTAGATTCCAAATGTAAAAATAAATGTAATTGTCAGGACTTGATGATGTTTTAGAATATGAGATCTCTCTGTGTTATTAAAACACCAGGCACATTAACCAGGTGTATTTAGGTGCCGCCTTAGCTACATGTCTGACTGAGAAATAAAGTTCTGATTCAAAGACAGGACTGCTGTCATCTGCAAACAGTAAAACATTCCTTTATAGGCTAGTTGATCTCTTTCAATGCAGTAAATGTTAGACAGGAAGTCTAACATTTAGTCATTGATTTGAATGATTGCTCATAAAATACTTGAATACTGTGTTATTAAAGGTGTATTTCTAATGTGACTCATCATTAAGGCTTTACATGTTTTCTGACAGAGCTACGAGCCTGCCTCAATACAGAGCCGATCCCGAATCGATCAGGTAAATTCTGTCTTCTTAATTTTCTCTCTGGGTTCAGAGAATATTAATAAGGGTGTTTTTCTGATATTGATATGTATCACTGTGTGTCAAATGTGTGCAGAATCATAGATAAGAAGTCATCACATTGATCCTTTATGCAGTTAACGTTGTTCCAATGTTCTTCATAACACCAGACAAAACTGATAAGCCTCAGTATCTTATTTAATTTGTTTACATTAGAATTTTCACAGAATCTATGGAGCTGTTTTTACCTGGTATTAACATGTGTCCTTGGTGATCCAATTAGAAGTTGATACACTAAATCCAAATGTAAATGACCTCCAAGATGCATTGTGATCCAATCACTCGAACCTCTTGCCCAGGAGGTCTGGGACACATTTGTAGAGCAAACACTAATGTGTCCTGATGCGTTCCCGACAAGGACTATGCCATCAATGCAGGACAGGGTGATTGTTTTGGTGACAGCATTCTAGGGGCCCGTACACACGCGGTGTCTTGAATCGCCTGGAAAACACAAGGTCGGGCACTGGGTGCTACGTTTGTGCCTTTTTGTGCCAGCTTTCAAGAGCATGGCGGCAGGTTGCATCCGAGGTTGCTTAGCAACATCAACAAGCAGGGTACCATGGCCAGTTTACCTGAAATCCTGAGTGCAGAGCTGATCTTCTTCTGGGTGCTGTTTATAAGTGTGTGGGCCTATTGTCCGTGTGACAGATGTAAAGCTCTGGCAGCTCTGCACTAACATGATCAACTTTTTGTCCACCGACTGATATTTACAGAAGAAGGGAAAGATATCTGTCGGCTGTGATTGGTTGTTCCTCGTCACACGACATGCGGTGCGCACTGTTGGGTTCCAAAAGTTGAACTAGGTTTATCTCAGAGCACAGCTGTTGCACCCTGAAAAATAGGTGCTCAGGAACACATGCGCCTGCATTGCATCTTCATTTAAATTTAAGGGCGCAAAAAACACAGCGTGTGTACGGCCCCTAACACTCCATTACTTGCTGTTTTACAACAAGTTGGACAAAGTGTTGCGTGACCATCCATCAGTTTGCCCTATAGAATTCTGCTGACAGTGATATCTTCAGCTGCACTTCTCCTGTCATAGCCGTCACTTTGACCAATAGAAACACGGAGCAATCTGCTGCCGTGGACAACTGTAGGTCAACAACATCCCAGCCTTTTTGATATTTCCTCTAGGGACGTTACCACACAGAGTAAAAAAGGAAAATGATGGCGTCAGACAGCAGAGGCACTTAAGCAACCCGCTGAATACTGCCATTAGCATCAAGCTAGTAAACAATGTTATTTCTTCATAATGGAGAATATAAAGTAATAAAATTAAAAATTAGTGGCTTTAACTCACAGGCCGTCATTTATTATTTACACTGTATTTTCATATTTTTACTTTTTCTCCGCTTCCATTTGCCCCATTAAAGTTAATGCATCTCGCCGTAATTTCAAACTCAACACTTCCTGTATCTGTTTCAAATTAAAAGCCCTTATTACCTTGGTTGAGAGAATTTCTTCAGTTTCTAAGAAGGCTTTTACTGTGAAACATTTACAGGAACTTGTGGAGGATTCAGTGACTTGCACAGTTTGCATGCGGTGCTTCAAATGTAGCTCCTGCCATCTGCTGGCACCTTTCACGTCACTACAACAACATTTCGGCTGGCACATGAACAGACATGAACAGACTGACTAATGTAATAGTAATAATAATATAAACAGGACAAGAATAACTCGATGACATCACACGTCGTGATAGACGACCAGGGATGATTGGTGTGGACCATCGTGTGGTCTGTCATGTCTGTCGGCCAAGTCACGGCACGATTTTATGACTCCACAATCACGTAATCTGACATAGTCGAGAACGGACAGAAGTGTCGTGTAGTGTGCACCAGCCATTAGAGAGCAGCTAGCAAGAGTGTGGATGTAACAATTGCTCACAGGGCCCTTTGACCCTCTCGCCTAAGTGACGTAGGCAGTAACAAAGTCTGACCACAAGTGGTCAGCTGGAGATGCATGACTGAAACAGGTGTGGTGGGATGTGGTTCAGCTGTCTTGCGATGGATCACAGAGGCGCATTTTAATACCAGGTGTAAACAGGATGTAGTTTAACAGGACTATGGTGATATTGTCAAGTTATCACAATATAATTCCACTGAAAGTTGGTTATTGGTAATATTGAATCATGTGTTCTACTGTAGGTCTGTTTTTGATAGATGTCACTTTTCCTACAGTGTTACAGGTTTGAGTGATCTCATGTTGATAAATCTGTCTAACAATTATTTTCTATATTTCCTGTCTTTTTCAGGATCGCCAGAAGTAAACAGCAGACGGCTGTCGACGAAATTTAGATTTAAAAAGAAAACACAAGGACATAAAGAAATTGAAAACTAATATTTTTTTCTATTTAATTTTGTTGACTTTGGCCCACGTCAAACTTTTGACCCATGATGCTCCTGGTTCCCAGTCTTTAAGATGCGTGCAGGGATGAAGCTAGTTCCACCAGTCGAATCGCTTCAATAATATATATTTTCTTGTTTTTTCTGTATTTTTTAGCCTTATAAATCTCTATCGCTACCCCCCGCCCCCCAGAACTTGCATTCTTAACTAAATATAAGTAACAAATATCTGCACGTCTGTTTTTTGAAAATCTCTTGACAACATGCTGCTGATATTCAGTGACTGTTCACTTTGTGGTTTGTGTGTTGGAGAAATGTTAAGTGCTTGTATCGGTTAATCTTAAAACGAGTGAACAAGACTTTATTGACAAATGTCTGCTATCTGTTTGTGGCCAGTTGTATTTTATATTATCAGATGAAAAAAATAACTTCTATAATGCCCCTTTTTTCATGTGAGGGGTGTTTTACTTTGGTGGAGGAATGTGTACTCTGAAAGTTTCTGTATGCATAGACATAATCGTGCAAGGTTGTGACATTAGAAAGCGTAAATGTTAGGAAATTATTTTGAATAATGTATGACCTGGCTTCAATTTAGAATTAAGGTAGAGAAAATGCGGGACTTTGTCTCTCCTAGAGCGGAGCCTTAACATTTCTTTTCAGCACTAAATTTGTATTTCTCTTTTTTTTTTCCAGAACTGTACCTCAAAATTTTTCAGCTAGAGATTCAGGGAAAAGATGTCTAGAGATCAAACGCTCTTAAAGGTGGTCCCTCTCTTTCTTATTTAACGGACGGAAATACAAATATACTGTTCTGAGTTCAGGTTTTTATCAACATGAAATTTGCTTTCTGTCTTATTTCCCTGTTAACGGTGACTTTTGTTTCCCTGCTGTTGAGACAGGATGTCTCTGTTTATGAAATTCTGGAGGAAATGTAGCATGTACTGCTTTTAAAACTTTAAGCCAGGCCTGTCACTTTGTTTTTTCTTTTTTTTGTTTCTTGTTCTTTCTTAACATAATTATAATCTCGGCATCATTTTCATCACTATAACCTGTCCACATCATCCTCAGAAAATGTAAGCTTTAATGTACTGGCATTTCTAACTGAGATCGCCTCAAAATGTTTAACTGTAGCATTATACTTAACTGATTTATTGTCAAGTGTATGAAAACCCAGAGACTAGCCTATATGGTATATGTTTGTGACTTCTTTTTTTTTAAACTTGCTTGCTGTATTGTGTGTATGCAAGAGTGAAAGAAAAGAGAGGGAGTATGATTGTGGAGCAATCAGAGTTATATTACTGGTATTGGATTATAGAAAATTTATGCAAAAAAAGTTTTAAAGTCACCCCTGAATTAAATATCCATTGTATCAGAGGTCACTATCACATTCTTAGATTTGATCATGTTCATTATTAAAGATATACTTATCTGTTCTCTGTGATGGTTTTTTATTGTGACAAGGATGTGTGCGTGATCAATGACTCAGTCCAAAATTACCACACTTGCTACAAAGGGATTTACAGTCTGTTCAGTATATGACACCAAATATGACCTGTGTGTCACGTGTTCAAACATCACTGCAGCACAGCAGCCTGAAAAAAATGTTGGCAATGAACGTTTCTGGTAGAAAAAACTCCCACACACAGTCTAACTTCAAAAATGATGATTTTAATGCTGCAACATTTCGGTGATGAGACCTTCATCAGGCAAACAGTTTGTAACGAAGAGCTATCTTAAGTAGGAGTGACAATTAGTCACATTACCCATGTGCAGTGGAAAAGCTAAAAACCAAACATCAATTAGTGTAACAATCAACGCAGGGTCAATGAGGCTCCAGGGTTGTGAGGACATGATAGGCTGTTGGGGCTGTAACTAATTATCATTATAATGACCATTGATTAATCTTGTATTATTAATTGTATGCAGGGGCAACACATTCTCACTCCGACTTCGTCACATATCAACGTTTGGTCGTGGACTTTCCATGTCCAGATACGACATGAAAGGTACACTGGGTGTGTTGGTTGTTGAAATTCTGGGATGCTGAGATGCTCTGTTTTTTTCCTAAATCCAACCACATGCTGTTGTTGGAGACAAGGTCAATTTGCATTGTTGTACTGACAGTGCTTTTATTTTGAAAGAGACAATGCATGTAACAGGCAGAACTTGACACAGTGTCCCAGAATATCAACAACCAACGCACCCAGGGTACCTTTCACGTTGCATCTGGACATGGAAGGTCCATGACTAAACGTCAGTATGTGACGAGGTCGGAGTGCGAATGTGTTGACCTCTCCCACCCACCCTACTCAGACTTTTGCCACCTTTCGTTCTTGTCCTGCCACGTTTCCCCCTGACAAGGCCAAGCACCATTAAACTGCAAACCGCAAGTCACTGCCCAAGTGCTGGATTTAGTCAACTTCAGAGTGAGACCCCACCCCAGGGGCCTCAGTACAACCGCACTGCATCTACTGTCTATATTTACACCCCTGCATACAATCATCATACATTAGATTAATCAACAGTTAATATAATTAGATGCGGCCCCAACAGCCTTTGACTTGTTACCAATTCTACACCACAGTTTATCCACATAACCCTGCTGTGGAGTTGTAAATTTATCTACCAGCCTTTAAAACTTTAAAATCTGTGAGAAACACACTGTAGTCTGGTTAAATGTTGATGACAGGCAGTCTTTGTTCCTGTGAGCACAGGCTGGTGTCCTCTCTGTGTCTCTGTCTCTGCAGTAGCTTTAAATCTCTCCATCTTCATGAATGATGCAGGACGCTGAGAGTGTGATTCCTCTCTTGGCATTCACCGCGTGCCTTAATTGTATGGCTAATAAATCAAGGTCCGCCGTGAACACGAGGAGCGGCAATCCTGCAGCCGTATACCGGGGAAAGTTGGAGCTTTAGGAGCATCACGGGATGAGAGCGCGCGGCGCACACACACACACACACACACACACACACACACACACACACACACACACACACACACACACACACACACAGAAATGACTCGACAGGCCTGAGCGCCATCAACGCAATACAGGGGTATTTAAAATGTCCTCAGATATGATCTGCATGAATACAAATATCCCACATTAATCATCTCTGTCTGCATCAACATCACACTGCCTCTTGTCCTTGCTCATCATCACCTCCACACACTAACGCCATCATCACAGCTCCAGCTCCTCCAGTGTGCTGCAGCTGCTTCATTCCGCAACATGCATGTGATGCTCAGGTCTCCGGCTGACGCTCCTCACTGGAAACATCCCGCATTATCACACTTACAGAGATGGAGACGGAGGTGAAGCAGGCCAAACAATACCGAGCATCGGCGGAGGCAGGCGGACAGGCCCGGTGCTGGTGTCCGGTCAGGCTGTGACAGATAAAGACAGCTTCAGTCGGATCACACCTGCAGGATAAAACGCCGAGCAGACCCTTCCTCCTGTTGTTTTTTAATACCAGACATTTCTCTACATCCAAAGCCTCCCCGTCCTGATTTGCGTGCCCCGGTGCTCATAGGCTGGAGCAGTAACGTCATGACGTATCTTCGCTATCAAACGCTGGATGCTGCCCCCGTTAAACCGTCTGTCACACCGGGTTAATGTATCGGCTCTGCTGCACAGCGCTGCGGGATGCGAGCTGCGCTGACCGGGGTGCTGAAGCTGGACCTGCGCCGGTGACACAACGGATTACACCATGTTTTTTTGTTTTTTTTTTTTCAGACCAGCATCCCTCTTTTTGTTTTATTAGACCGTCATTTTAATTTTTGTACAAGAAATATTGTAAGACAGTAAACTCTTAGTGTGTTTATTGGAGAAGTGTGCTGACTGCACATGTGTAAAACGTTAGCTGTACACTGCTTATAAAAACGGAAACAGTTTGCATGCATCTTCTTAAGTAGGTCCAATTTTGGCCTTTTGAGTGTGTATTATAGAATCTGACAAACCCAGTTATTTTAGTAGGGGAGAGCAGGGCACAACCTAACACATTTTAGTTTTGTCTGAATGTTATTAAAACTGTTAAGATTAATTAGGTTTTTTGTTTTATTCTAACAACATACACATCTCTGCTACAAATAAACAGTTCATGTGTTTTTTTCTAGAACTTTTCTACAGTGGTACTGAGAAGTGGTGGAAGTGAAATGTTACAACGTGGGGTTAATTTTATTTACTTTAAATTCACAGATAACAAACAATAAATTGTGAAGACAATAAAGCCTCCACAGAATGGTATTTTAAGTCTTGTGTGTGATTTATCCTGGCTTCATATGGGCAGAGAAAATCTGCTGGTTGCTAGGCTAATTTATACAATGTAAAATGCCATAGGCTTGTGCTATTAATGTTAGCATGATATAATTGTTTAGAAGACATGTTTAGTAGAAGACAGTTGTTTTGTCAGTGAACCATGTGAGGTGTGGTAGAGCCGAATTTTATGATGTTACCTATGTTAAATGCTGCTGTTGTCCCGTAAGTGATGAAGAAGTCCGCTAGCCGCTAAGCTAATATATGAGCTAAGCTAATATACACTATATAAAATGCCATAGGCTTGTGCTAAAAACAATTAGCATGTTGTATTTGTGTCCAGATAAAGACAAGTGAATGCTGCGAGTTATAGTGAAGTCAATTTGTGTACTTGTGTTTTAACTTGTCTCTATGAAGCCATGTTTAATGTGTGTTTTAGGTGTGTTTTGAATCCACTAAACTTTACAGCACTTCACAGAAACCTCTGCTGCCAACTAGTGTTTTTTAGGTGTGACTACAGAGTGACACAGACACACCACTGCACAGGTATAATGCTCACAACAGCGCAGGCTCTGCCACACAAGTATAAATATCTCTTAAGCCTCCTTTAGCGCAGTTTCTCTATTTTTGCACGTCAAACTTACTTCAAAGTTTGAAGTAATGTTCTTGATTAAATAAGATATATTTTGTATTTTCAATTTGTCAGGTATCTTACTGACACACAGTTTCACAGTCTTGTCATTATTCATACATTTTGACACATGGATCGAGGTTACCCATTCAGTGTACATCTATCAGACCAACCAATGAATATCATTAAAAGTTATGAGAGGAAATGACCTTTTGTTTTCTCATGATAACAGATGACTGTCTCAATTTCACAAGATAACAAAATAATTAACTCATGATCTTGATATAACAGCATTAAAATAAATAATTGCAAACACAGTTGTTCTCGGCCTCGGTAGGTTTGACTCCAAATGAATAGTTTTAAATTAGTTTTACCAAAGAAACATATTTCATTCTTCACTAATCTTTTTTTTTTTTCAACCAGATGCTTAATTGTAGTTAGCAAGTAGCTTTTATGTAAACAAACAAGCTAGGATGATATCAGAGTATAATTTGATTTGATATCCTCATATTGAAATATGATGTCTAGGTTTTTAGAGATTATAGTTTTTGTGTCTTATTTGCTAAAATTTAACACTAGGGGGCGTGTTTGATGTGAAACGTTCACATATCTTATAATAATTAGAAAAATACATTTAATATTTTGCTCTAAACTCAAGAATGACTCTGCACACAAATCTCCTCAAATATTTTTTCTAGATTTGTATGCAAATGTATTTAACAAACCTTGGTCCTGTGCCTCGGACCTTTAATGGACACTTTCATTGCTTACTGTGTGGTCATAGAAGTGGATTTATTTCCTAAATATAAGGACACAAGTCAACCCAAAAGGGAAACATATTAAAGGTAAAGAAATGGATGGGAATGAAACAACTCCACAACTTAATCCCTTCTCTTACAATGCTATCTATGTGAATCATTGACCCAACCTGCTAGTTTTAGAACAATTTATTTCTCTATGATTGTCTAGGTTTTTTTTTTTTATCTTCTTTTTCTTTTTTTTTTGTATTTCATTCTATAACACATATAAGTCTATAAAAATAAAGTTGTTTTTTTTTTTTTTTTTTTTAAAGCAAATGTGTTAACAAATAAAAACTAAGATATCCCACCAACATAAATATTCAGACCCTTTGTTATGGTACTTGAAATTTAGCTCTTGATCTTTGAGATCTGTTACCTTGATTAGAGTCCACCTGTGGTCAGTTCAACTGATTGGACATGATTTGGAGAGGCACACACCTGTCTACATAAAGGCACTACAACTCACAGTGCATATCAGAGCAAACAACAAGCAGCCTGCAGAGCTCAGAGACAGGACTGTGTCAAGGCACAGGCTACAAAAAAATCTGCTGCACTGAAGGTTCCAAAAAACAGACTCTTTCTAGAGGCCAGGTCAAGCTGAGCAATCTGAGGGGAAGGACCTCAGTAAGAGAGGTGACAAAGAAGCCTCTCCTCAGTGAAAGATGCTGCTTGGAGTTTGTTAGAAAGCACCTAAAAGACTCTCAGATCATCTGGTCTGATGGCCTGGCTCATGATGGTCTGTAGAGACGAATGTCAGAAAATCACCAAATCCAGGTGTGCAAAGCTTTTCATGTCATACCTAAGAAAACTCTTGTCTGTTATCACTGCCAACAGCGTCATGTCAATGTGATATCTCAGGGGTTTTTTTTATTTTTAATAAACTTAGTGAAAAAATCTAGAATCCTGTTTTTGCTTTGTTATTAATACAAAATTTAAAGGATTTTAGCATAAAAATGCAACATAAGAAACTGTGAGAAAAGTGAAGGCATCTGAATACTGATAATGCACTGGTGAGTTCCCTCCCACAAAAATACATGTTTTTTCTGTCAGTCATCATAAAACACAGATTCTTAAATGAAGATGAAATTTCAACACAATGTCTGATCAAGTGTTTATCAAAATATGTTGTGCAGAACTCAGAAAAAAAAGAAGCAAGAAGGACGACAACAGAGCCCTTAAACAGGGAAATTCATTAATATTTTATATATTACAAAGACCAATATGTGTACAAAAATGTGACAGTTTACACACACTTTAACCAAACTGTACAAAAGCACAGAAACTGAAACGCTTTTTAAAAATGCTTAGTAGGAATAAATATCCATCCATCCATTTCTGTAACTGCTCATCCTGTTGAGGGTCGCAGGGGGCTGGAGCCTATCCCAGCTGACACTGGGTGAGAGGCGGGGTACACCCTGGACAGGTCACCAGACTATCACAGGGCTGACAGAGACATACAACCATACACATTCACATTCACACCCACGGACAATTTAAAGTCGCCAGTTAACCTGCATGTCTTTGGACTGTGGGAGGAAGCTGGAGAACCCGGAGAAAACCCATGCTGACACGGGGAGAACATGTAACATGGCATCAAATCAAGAACCCTCTTGCTGTGAGGCAACAGTGCTAACCACTACACCACCATGCCATGAGTCATTTCAAGGCAAACTGCATGCCAGGACACAAGTCTCTGTCCAAAAACAGAGCCAACACATATAATTATTAGTGCACACCATCCAATTTGTAAAAAAAACAAAACAATAAAAGCTCAGAATCTGCAGGAGAAAATAGTCCCTATCAAATGCACCATTTACTCCTGTTTAAGTAACATTTGCTAAAAACTACAGTACTCAACATTTTCAGGAATCTGTTCAGCCTTTAAAAAAGTATTTAATATAGGCATTTTCATGACAGTTGGTTGACTTGTCCTTTACACAAATAAAAAACAAAAAAAAACCCAGTGTGTTCAGCTTTCAGTGTCCTATGGTTTAAAAAATGACATGAGTCACTTATGTCTCATGTCACCAACTCTGACAAATAGACATTCTCTCTTAAAGGTCCAGTGTGTAGGATTTTAGCTCTTTTCATATAAGCCCCATTTCCACCAAGCAGTACGGCAGTTTTGGTCCCCCCTCTGTTGGGGTGCCTAGCACACAGATCTGGTACTAAGAGGTGGAGCTGTGAACACTGCGGTCCATTGATTGGTCAGTAGTGGACGGTCAATCTGCTCAGGGCTGAGTTGTGGCTGGTTTTGAGGCTCATGTAACTACTGTTCACACTGTGGAGAGTTTATCAGTAGACTGTAACTATTAAACTAAAAGATGTTTTCCTGCCTCTCACAGCAGCTGGAGTCAGAGAAAAAAAAACTTAATTCAATGGGCCAACTGCTGGCGACTTTTAAGGTGGAACATTAACTTGAAATGTTACTCAATGCATGAGATGATGACCTGACTCAATCAACACACCTTAAATTTCACTTTAACAACTTTGACCATCACTTTAGTTTTTAAATGACATACACTTTTAGTAAAGAGTGGATCTTTAAGCGTTTATTATTAATTTTTAATTAATTTTGACAACCTCAGACAACCCCCTGAGGTGGTCTGAGTTCGGTTTTTGATTTTCTGTTCAGTGTTCAAGAGGTTTTCACTTGGAGCTGAATAAACCTCAGAGGTCTCCTCCACTCCAAGACAAACAGACCAGCTGATTTAAACTGGTAAAAACACTGAATAAAGCAGCTTCACGTCACAAATCAGTGTTTCTCCTACTCTGTTTGGCACCTTCTAATGTGTGCTCATCTTTTCACTCTGATAACTTAAGATCCAGATGTTCAGGTTTTTACCAGGAGCCGAGTTAACCGCAGAGGTCTCTTCCTCTCAAAAACAAACAAACCCGGTGATTAAAACCAGTAAAAACACTGACACAAAACTGGGAATGTCCCACTTTAGCCCCAGTGTTTGGTTTGTCCGCTCTGGGCTACTGTAGAAACATGGCGGTGCAACATGCTGATCTCTGTAAACATGGACTTGCCCCTATGTAGCCCAAATATCAACGGCCCATTCTAAGGTAACAAAAACATGATGATTATCATTTTCAATTGAATATACACCAAAGAAATCATACAAGTTGTATATCCCCCTAAATCCTACAAATTGGACCTTAAAAATGTTTTTCGATGTCACCAGCAGCATTTTTCATGTGGTCATTACAGATGTAAACATTTCTGTGCGGACATCAAACTTTCTACACTGAATATTCATACAGTCATAAATATTTGTACAATGTAGTCATATTAAGTTTTAATCTCATACAATATTCAAGTTCCTTCATTTTTCAGAGCAGATGTTTGCAGCATGCACTTTTATGACCAGCAAAATTCTGATTCCCTTGTCAAAATAATGACAAAGAAAACAAAACTTTATACCATCCAAAACAATTATTTCTGTTTAATACTTTACTGTGCTTTTAGTTTTCCTGCTTTGTTCCCAGCCAGATTCACCAAAGAATAACTCAGAATTGACTCTTAATTTTTACAAACAGTGACTATAGATTGAGATTTAATGTGATGTACAGTGTCAGAAATCAGATACAGACCGGTATGTGCAACAGAAACGTCCAAGTCAAATCACAGTGACCTGGCTGTAATCATCCAGGTCGACTCGACGAGCATCTCCAAAGATGATGTAAATCCCGAGGCCTGTGGCATTTACCAAAGTGATGAGGGAGAACACGGTGGCCCACGACAGTGTGACCTCAATCAGGTACCCTGACACAGAGACCATCACCAGTCCTGAGCGACACACACCAAAGAAAAGGACAAGAGGCATTTAATTTCATTGTGAGAGCAGAATGTTCTGTATACTGCAAAAACATCTTAGATACGTACCAGCGAAAGCCCCAAACATGTTCATAAAACCTGTCGCAGAGAAAAAAATTAATCAACAAAACAAAGATAAGCAGAATGTTATGAAACTGAAATGTAGATGGCTAAAAACTCACCAAAGAGGGCACCAGCACATGACGGGGCGAGGTCCTGCACGTTCACATTCACACCACTGAAACACAATGAAAACCATCACATAAACAACAAAATCTACAGCATCACTGAAGAAAGAATAAATCTATTTTTTAGATTATTTTTTGAGCATTTTTCCTTTAATGGATAGGACAGCGAAGCGTGTGGGGGTGAGAGAGAGAGGCAGTAACATGCAGCAAAGGGCCGCAGGCTGGAATCAAACCCGGGCTGCTGCAGCAAGGACAGAGCCTTTGTACATATGACGCCTGCTCAAACCACTAAGTCACCTCTGCCCCAAGACTAACTTTATTTTACCAGATTACAACACTATAAAAAAACTACTTTTACTCCAATACATAGAAATGTAGTGGAGTAAATGTAAAGTGCAGATACTCCCAAAAAATATTTAAGCATTGCATTGTATTGTATTGATATTACACCACTGATTGGACGTTGTCCTGGCATTGAATTCTGGTCACCTGACATCAGAACCTAAATTCAACTGGGGCTCACCTGGTAGAGTAGGCGCCCCATGCACAAAGGCTTTGTACTTGCTGCAGCAGCTGCGGTCGATTCCAACCTACAGTCTTTCGCTGCATGTCGTCCCCCCTTTGTTTCCCCCTTTTACACCATCGACTGTTCTACTGATTAAAGGCAAAAAGCCCTAAAAAGTGCCCTTCAAAAAAATAACTTACATTCTACCCAATATCAACGTCTAATGACATTGGTGAACGTGGTCAACTGAAAGGTCAAAAAGACACAAAGTTCCCTCTGAGCAATGGTTAAACAAGAATGGAGGAAATCACCTGGCCACAGGTGAAAGGAATCAGGAGCTACGCATCAAAATGTGCGGATTTAAATCAGAAAAGGTTCCTGTTCCTGAAGTTCAGTCAAGGATTAGCACTGTTGGAACTCAATCAGCGAATATCAGCTGAACAAACTCTGGACTAACAAATCAGTTTCATTCAATCTAACCAATGAACAGACTGCACAGGGCCCAGACAGACAAAATGGCTTCCCTAAATATTTGGTTCACTAATGATCGTGGGTCATTTACACTGTTCTCGACTGGAAAACAAATTCAGAATCAAAGTTTCCACAGTATCCTCCTCTGTTATGAAACACTGTGGTGACATCAACTAAGTTCTTCTTAGGTGGCCAAAAATATTTCAAATTTAAATAATGCATTTGGTATCAGAGTTATTGTGTTTTGAGCTAAAATAGCCATAAGTGAAGGAAATTAAAAACAAAACAAAACATCAATATAGCTGCTGATTCCAAACTTTGGAACATCAGTGTGATCTATCAGAATAACATCATCCTTTAAATATTAGCTCAGCTAAATTTACCAACAAATCTCTGATACTCAACAGGTCAAACACACAGACAGAATCTTTTTCATGATGCAACATACCTACTGCCGAAGGTGGACAGACCGATGGCAATAGAGACACAAATCACAGCAGTGGGATATGTGACAGCTCCAGACAGAGGCATGATGAACATGCTCATTACGCCCATGGCAAAGAACTGAGGAGGGAGAAAACATGCAGGTAAAAGATATTTAAAGATGCAATTCACCGTTAGTCACAAAAGTTAGTCTCAGTGTCTGATGCAGTTTGTTTAGCTCATTAATCAAGTTCAACTTTTCAGTTACACAGTAGAGGTGTTCTTTTTACAACCAGAATAATTACTTTCTTTAATGTACACGTAGACCAAAATGTAACTGTATTCACAGTACTTGAACATTTTTGCCGCAGGGAAGCTTGTAATTACATGTCTGAAGCACGTGCAAATTCCAACATGAGTGCCTCAGCAGCCAGTAAAGACAAACCTTTCAGTGCACACACACACACACACATACACTTTCCACCTCTAAAAAACACAACTATGATACACTGAATTATTGCTCAATCACAACAGTCTTCCACACTCACCTGCATTGTCTTTCTCACCAGTTTTACACCATACCCTACAGAAAAAAACAACACATGTAAACACTTTGTTTTACATTAAAGCTACAGTAACTGACCTCACAACACAAACAATATATACATTTAATACCTTGGTTGATGAAAAAATCAGAGATATATCCTCCAATTAGTGCTGATGGAATTGCAACC
Source organism: Cephalopholis sonnerati (assembly GCA_019142605.1). Taxonomy (NCBI): domain Eukaryota; kingdom Metazoa; phylum Chordata; class Actinopteri; order Perciformes; family Serranidae; genus Cephalopholis; species Cephalopholis sonnerati. The sequence continues at coordinate 9,129,927 of JAGQAX010000011.1, read as the reverse complement.
AGCCATGGAACCACATTATACACCCATCCCTGCAAGAACAGACAGGTTGACATTTCAGCAGCTGACCTGAGGTTGTTTTCAGCCTCAAGTGTAGACATGGAAAAATCTACTGTACGGTGCAGCTAGTTTATTGGTTAAAAGAGCGCTGCCGCAGGTCCTTCATTTCGACAGCAGTCAGGTTTTTAACAAGACAGCACTGTTGTAGTCTCTGTCTCTATCACCAACCACTCACAACACAGTGTCTACCATTTCCACCTCAGGTTATATATATATATTCTGTTTATTCATAATCATACATATTCACACATATATGTGTACATATCCATATTCTTTATATTTATACAGTGTAACAGGCCTGTGCTATTTCCTACTGTGCAATATTTTTACCACGTGCTGTGTAATACTGTTTATAGGCTATATGTCTATATCTTTACAATAAATATAATGTACACCATGTGTGTATTTCAGTTATCCTGATAGGTTTTATATTATTTATGTTTATTTTATCTACTTATATTTTTGTAATATTTTTCCTTTGTTAGCACTCAGTCATCGTTTTACTTTTTCCTTTTGCTTCTGACTCTTTAGCTGCTCTAAGGTTTGAACTTCCCTGGTGTGGGATTAATGAAGTCGTATCTTTATCCTATCTTATCTTATCTTGTCTTATCTTAGCTTATCTTATCTTAGCTTATCTTATCCTAGTTTAGTTTATCTAATCTCATCTCAGTTTATCGTATCTCGGTTCCTCTCCGTGTATCTTAGGTTATCTCATCTTATCTTATCTTAGTTTAGCTTATCTCATCTTACTTTGGCTCAGCTCAGCTTAGTTTATCTTAACCTAGCTTAGCTTATTTTATGTTAGCTTTGCTTGTCTTTTTTTAAATTTTTTTTGTGGGCGTTTTGCCTTTAATTGATAGGGCAGTTAAGTGTTAAGGGGGGAGAGAGAGGAACGACATGCAGCAAAGGGCAGCAGGCTGAAATTGAACCTGGGCCGCTGCGGCAAGGATGAAGCCTTTGCACATGGGGCACCTGCTCTATCCACTAAGCCACCGACACCCCAACTTTGCTTATCTTAGCTTATCTTAACTTATCTCAGTTTATGTTACCCTAGCTTATCTCATCTTATCTTATTTTATCCTAGTTTAGCTTATGTTATCTCAGTTTATCTTATCTTATCTCAGTTTATATTATTTTAGCTAAGCTTATGTTATCTGAGCTTATCTCATCTTATTTTATCTCTGCTTATCTTAGCTTGGCTTATCTTAGCTCGGCTTAGCAACATATAGTGAAGAAAGCAAATACCGTGGCCTGTGGAAATGATTCTTTGAAGAATGTCGGCAACCACGACAATAAAGTGTAGAAAGAGCTGCACAAGCACATGTGAGCGATCACCATGGCCCTTAGAGAGAAGATGACAAAGACAGAGACACAGAGATGGGGTCAGGATCAAAACTCAACCATGTGTTGGTAAATGGTGAAGGATTAAAGAACACGAGCTGTACCAGACAGGTGGTTTCTTAAAGAGACTCAGCCACGGTGTTCTTGACAACCTTGCATGGAGGTCGCTACTGGTTTTCATCTGCTTGGGGGAAAAATCTGTACCTGAATCACATATTGTACAGTATGTTATATTGTTATATTGTTAGTGTGTGAGAAGAGCTGCAAAAAGTGATTTTGATGAAATGGCACCATTTTAAGCTCAGCTCATTTTAAGCTAACCTTGTTAACATTTAAAAATACCGAAGTCTACCCTTAAGGAAGGCTCATTTTACCTTCTCCATACTCTGCCCACTTCATTTAGGACAACAAAGTGACAACTCATGTTCACTTTGTTATTTTGGGATACATGACGGATGAGTGTAGCTACTGTACCTCTTAATAAACACAGCCAAGTGATGAGTGCCCAGAGTCCAGCCAGGAAACCAATACTGTAGAACATGCTTTCCCAGCCATACTGGTCCAGCATCAGGGACCCCATCCCACCTGCTAACAACGTCCTGAAAGAGCAACAACGAAACATGGTGTCACCAGAGATAGACGGTGTGTGTGTGTGTGTGTGTGGATTTGTGTGAACTGTTCTGTTTAAAATCCCATACTACTATACTATTATGTGAAAGTGAGGATGCAGTGCAACCCAGCTACATTTTATGTGGATGTTGTGTTGTGTACTGGATTAGCAAGAGACATGAGCTTACTGGAATTACTCAACTTCTCCAAAATGCATTGCATCTCTTCAGATGGTGGATTGCAAGGCAGACAGTTTTGTCATCAGACAGCAACAGCATGTGTACAGGTGAGAAACACATGTATAATGTGCCACAGGAAAGATACTGTACTGTAGCAAGCTGGAGTTTCTTATTAACACGAAGGCAGCTTACAGGTGAACTTAACATTACTACATCAATTCATTTGACGTTGTGCCATCTACACATGCAGGAGGTCACTAACTGCATGCACAACTTAACTCATGGTGCAATATGTCACGTTAACCCTAACTCATTACAACCATTGTGAAATGTATGAACATTTATCACTGCGTAATAGGTAACATGTGAGTGATTTAAAACACATTTAAACACCGATTCTGTTGGCGTATGGTCTTACAACACATTCTCTCACAGCATGCTGGAAAACTTCCCCATTCAGCCCCCAACATGCCACAACATTTAAAAATGAAATATTAAATTATATTAATTTACTTTAAAATAATACTGAAAAAAATCTTAAACTGAATAGAAGAAGTTATGTTGTTTTACATTTGTGACAAACAAGTTTAATTCAGTGGCAGCTTGGACTGGTAACGTTGCCAGTACAGTCAGTAATGTGATGCAAAGCAGATGTATTAGTTGAGTGTACTTTAGTGTGAACAGTCTGTTGGTAACAGTTCTGTGTGTTAGCGTGCAGTTTTGATGAGAACCATTCTGTGTGTGTGTTCATGTACAACATACCCAAGATGGCTACCACTGGTCATGGCGCTCATTAAAAACCCTCTCTCTCCTTCCACTACACGCTGTGAGCAAATGCTGGCCAAAGACGGAAAGAAAACACCTGTAGGACAACAGAGGACACACTCAGCTTCTCTGCATACATTCACTGTAGAGTTTATTTCCTGCAGCACTGGAACAATAGAAACAGTCATGTCATGGTCATTTGACTAGTTCAACAAAAAATTGCTATTGTTGTTATGTTATGGTCATCAAAGGGGGCTGTAATGTGTGTCACACTCACTAGATTGTGAACCCTGTTTTGGCCTCTTGCTGCCTTTTTAGTGATCAAAGGTGTTGACAGCTTTGCACAGAGAGTAGATGTAATTGGCCGTGTTGGGGGTAAGGTGTTAGAGAGTAAGTACTTAGATTACTTTTTTGTTGTAAGGAGTAATGTAACATGCTAGATATGCAGTTTAAGTAAACAGTTAGGTAGTTACGCTATCAGTTAAGCCAGGGGGTAGGCAACCTGCAGCTCTTTAAACCCTGTCCAGTGGCTCCTTGTGGCTTTGACATTCAGATTTTCATTTGTCATTGTTGTAGGCCTAAAGTGATTATTGCAGTCTACGATAGTAAAGCTGTGTAGCCTGTACATCAAATTAAAACTCTTTACATGTTTAATCAATTAAAATGTGCGTCATACATCTACGAGCTGGTGCCTGTTCCTCTAAATTTTGCTGAACTTCAGTAGTGGTGGCGAGCCTGCAGTCTCTCTAGCAAGACTAGCTATGGACGCCAAATCAAAAAAGGAAAAGTCTTGGAGGAAAATAGAGGACTAAATAGTGTCCACACACTATTTAATCCTCTTTTTAATAGTGTGTATATTCATCACCAATGCTGCAAAGATAAAGTAGTAAATAATTATAAATAGATCACTGCAGAGTAGCCACCTCGTAGTAAACCATATTAATTAATGCTCATTTAGATCTATTCATAATGTTGATGGCCTCATTTAGACTTAATAGGCTGTTACCTTTATTCAAATACATTTTGTGGCTCCAGACAGATTTTTTGGGTTTTTTGGCCAATAAGGGCCCTTTAATGATAAAGGTTGCTGACCTCTGAATGAAGCAATCCAAACTTTTAAAGCATTATCTTATTTTCCTGTTTCTGTTCATGCCATTAATTGCATGATTGTTGAGACATGATGTAATGTTACTGTAGCTGCCTCCAAAGAATGTTTGACATTTTACGAAGCATGGTTACTAACATATGGCAAGAGTTAAATGAAGTCTTAGAGCTGATGTGAAACTGTGCCTACTTATGGCAACAGAAAAGTTTATCTTGGGTACGTTAGTACAATGGACAATCAAGAGAAGAGGGCAGAAGAAATACCCACACACCATTTCAACTGAGCAAGGCAGCCACAAAAAGGTTCACAGGCCAAAAAATGTCAGTTTATTCAAAACATTCGTGCATAAAAAGAAGAGTGCAAGAGTTAAATGAACTAATAGATGCCACTATCATGTCTGTACAGTAGGCTATGAAATGTAAAAAATATAAAGCCAATAGCTGGTTAGATTGGCTTAGCATAAAGCTGGAAATGGGAAAGTAAAGAGAAAGTAAATCTGCCTACCAGCACCTCTGGCTGGGAGCAGTGACCTCCTGTAGTCTCCACTGGTTGCTTGGCAACTGTTTTCACTCAAGAAACCTATGGCAGCTGACATTGGGCAAGAGGCAGGGTACACCCTGGACAGGTTGCCAGGACATGTGGAGACGGACAACCATTCACACTCACATTCACACCTACGGACAATTTAGAGTCACCAATTAACCTATCCCCAACCTGTGGGAGGAAGCTGGAGTACCCGGAGAAAACCCACACTGACAGGGGAACATGAGGCGACAGTGCTAACCACCACACCACCGTGCCGCCCCAAACATGATACAGCAAGTGAATTATCGAGCTTTAAAGCTGCTGGCAGGTGGATTTTGTTACCTTTAGACAGAGTCAGGCTAACTGTTGCCCCCTGTTTCCACTATTTATGCTAAGATAAGCTGCTGGCTCTAGCTTTATATTTAGTGTACAGACATAAGAGTGGTATTGATCTTCTCATTTAACTCTAGGCAAGAAAGTAAACACATGTATTTATCAAAATGCTTAACTGCTCCTTCAGGTGCTTATTTCAATACTGTAAACTATTCAGTACTCACCCTGCATTACTCCCATGAGGAACCTGGCCACAGTCATGAGAGCGAGGGTGTGCGAGCTTAAGTGGGCCAGAAGGGGAGTACCAGCTGTGAGCAGAGCCCACGAGACTGCAGACATGAACAGGACGCGCTCTCCTCCCACTCTAATATAATAAAAAAGTTAATAAAGAGTTAATAAAAAAAGGTTATCGGCTCATTGTTTGACGTCATGCTGGTTGTTTTACCAGTTGAACAGCTTACTTGTCACTGGCATATCCTCCCAGGATCTGTGTGCAACAGTAACCCCAGAAGAATCCACCCAGGACCAGCCCAGTGTCGATCTTGCTCCAGTGGAAAGAGGCTGCCATTGACACCGCACAGATTGGCATGGCCATCCTGGCGCAGTAGAGGAGGCAGGAGCCCATAAACAGCATCACGATCCATTTTCGAGCCAGCGGTCTGAAAGCATAAAGGGATAGCGGTTCGACTTAATGACATGGACATGATGAGTCTCTGGCCTTGCTAGCAGCCCTGGGAGCCTGTACCTAAGCAAAGAAGTGCCTTGAGCTATTTGCATGCAAACGTACTCACTGTGATAGTGCTAACATGGGGATGTTTAGCATAATTTATTATAATATTAGCTACGTAGCACTAAACACAAAGTATAGCTTAGGCTGGTGGGAATGTAAATAGATTTGCAGGTACAGATTGTCCCAGGAGTGAGTCCTAAAACCTGGGAATGAATTAGAATTTCAGCACTCCTGGTTCCCTTGTCTCAAAGTCAGCGTGTTCACTGAATGGATTTTTGATTAGATGCCTGAAATAAGTCTGTGGTCAACACAAGCTTAAGAGACTTCCACAATTAGTTTAGCAACATAAGATAAGTCAGTAAACACCCCACTTCTCTAAAGCTTTTATGTGTCTTAAAGAGATGGTTGCTAACAAGTGGCTGAATGAGAACGTCATCATGCTGAACATGGCTTTGCAGCCTCTTTATGGTGGGGATGTTAAGTCATGTCATCATGGTGTAGTTTGTTATAGCCTAACACTAGATTTTTACCTCTGGGGATTGCATTAAGGCTTTAAAAATCATAAAAGTGGTGTTCATTTGTGAAGTTTATCTTGCTGTGTGAGTATCATAAACATTTGTTGGCCACAGGGCCTTCTTTCTGTGATTTTCCAAAATCCAGTGGAACAATCCCATAGGCTTTTTGTCAACGGAACCAGAGCAACCCTAACTTCTGCATCAGCCTACAAAAAGAGACTCTGCCCTCTGCCTCTATTATCTAGTTTTCTTCTTATTTTTCGTGTTTCGGACGTGTATGGATGTGTAGCCTACCCCTACAGCAATAATGTGAGGTTGGGACAAGAAGGTAGCAACCAGGTGCCAGACCATAAGGAGCAGACAGTAATGTTGCCAAAAAAAAAATGCAAATACAGTGAGGCGAAACGCCAAACAAAAGAGAATGTGGGATTGGCTTTTACTTTCACTTTCCCAGGCACACATGTTTACAAACAGTGACCAACAATCCTGCATAGTATACCTTGAAGACCTTAACAAGGTTATTACAATTAATTATTGATGCTTGAGGGAAAGTCAGGGAATCACCAATGTCAGTAGGATTCATCCTTTGGTGACCATGAATATCTGTACAGTTTCAAGGCAATCCATCCAGTAACTCTTGAGGTATGTATCTTTTTGGATCAAAGTGGTCAACTGACTGACTGACTGACTGACTATCATTATGTTTACATGCACAGTTAAGCCAAGCTATAGTTACAGCTCGACAAGGCTATTTAAGTGATCTACTGTCCTTGTCCCAGTATACAAGCACTGGAGGAGGATGGATTTATTGACCGAAGTATGTCCGACTCTGCTACGATAGGTGAAGATATGCCCCCTTTCAGCTTGTTACTATTGGATTTTTTTTCTGGTTGATCTATTACGTCACAGACCAAACAATAGACAAGCAAGTTAGCTACAGTTAGCTGGCAGCAAACTGGTACCATGTTGTTACCAGCTTCATCTTCTTTTTCACATTTAACCCTATTTAACTTCCGGATCAAAGCCCGGGGTGGAAAGTGTAGCGTGTGCGCAGAGTGCTTAGGCTAGTTTGGATCGGATCGACTGTATACATGCAGTATGGCAATAGTAATTTGAATCCCAGTCACATTATCTGGGTGTGATAGTCTGACTTTGAGAGATTCAATTTGTTACAATTTCAGTTGGACTTACATGTTTACATGTATTTTTGTTTTTAGTCAGACTAACACAATAAATCAATTTCCTCCAATGTCATGTAAACATATTGATTGACATCCACAGGGCCACACCATGGCTAAACAATAAATCCAGTTTCAGAGAAGCAAACATGCTGTGACGTTTGACGTTCTCAGGAATGCAAGTAAGGAACATGTCAAGTTTGTATTAGTTCATCAGATTTACTCAGCGAATGTGGATTACTTTTTGCTAATTTTAGGAAATCTTGTAGCCTACCATGAAGTGTAGACCGTGACAACATGACAACCTGTTCCACATTTTAAAAATCCCAGCTGAAGACGCTTTAAATATCTTTAGTTTGATCTAAATCATGTGCAGTCTCACCTGGACCACAGGTTTTGGTCCTCTGGCTCCTGTTTGGTGAAATCATTGGTGGCGTAAACCTCACAGTCCAGAGGAGACTCACTGAAGCCATTCCTGTCATCTGCTGTGTGCTTGTCAGCCATTCAGACAACAGTGGCGTCCTCTCTGGTATCACTGCAACTCTTCCACTGAAAGGTGTGCCTTCGCTTTACATCATATCCTCAGGCAGACAGGCCAAACAGGTTAAACTTGTTGGAACAAAACCCAAATAGAGAAGCTGTTTACGATTTAAAGGCATGGCAACAGAGGCTTTGCAGTGGGTTTACTGTGTTGCCCTGTTTAACCCATTGGCAAGTACTCTAAACAACTTTTTTGAAGCACCAGTGACTCTGCTCTTATACACTGGTGGAAGTATTCAGATTAATGTGTAAAAATACAGTTTCAAGTGAAAGTCCTGCATTTAAAATCAACAAAATATACTTAAAGTACCAAAGTAAAAGTACTCATTATGCAGAATGCCCCATTTCAGAATAATATACATTAATAAATGATAAACTGCTGGGTAATTAAATCCATAGTAATACATAATTCATTAGTTTATATTTTGTATTAAATTTAAATCTGCAAATTAACTCAAGCTTAGACAAATACAGTGAAGTAAAAACTACATTTGCCTCCAAAATGTCGTAGCATGAAATGGAAATATTCAAGTAAAGTACCTCAAAATTATAATGCTACATTTTACCACTGCTCTAATATACAGGGTTCCCACTGTCATGAAATTCCTGGAGTGTTATGAAATAAGACACTGTTTTCCAGGCCTGGAAATGGTTTGGAATTAACAGAATGTTCTGGAAAAGTTTCATTTTGGTAATTGTTTAAATTATGTTCATAAAAATCCCCAAACACTTGTAACATTATGTGAAACATGTTCCTTGCGTTACTAATTTAAAACCTAGTGCTGTGTGACTGTTGAAACGTCACTAGTATCACTTGATTGGCATATGAAGCTAGTTAGTGGTGCCAGATCATTGACAGCCTTGTATGTAATTAAAAGAACGTTCTTAAACTGGATTCTATAAGAGACTGGAAGCTAATGCAGGGAGGCCAAAATATGTGTGATGTGTGAGGATAGTTTTGTTTCGGTCAAGAGTCTAGCTGCTGAATTTTGAATGATTTGGAGCTGATGTATAGTTCGCTTGCGTAAGCAGGATGTTACAGTAATCAAGGCGGGAGGACATAAGAGCATGTATGATTTCCTCTATGTTATTGAAGTACAGAAGTGACCTACATTTGGAGATGATCCTCAGCAGGTAAAAGCAAGACTGGACTACATTCTTCACATGTTGCTACAGAGCCAAATTACTGTCCAGTATAACACCCAGGTTTTTATACTTGATTTTATGTTAGGAGTGAGTCTCAACTCAACTCAAATTTATTCATACAGCACATTTAAAAACAACTCCCGCTGACCAAAGGGCTGTTCAGAAAGAATGAAATACTAAAAACACACACGAGAGGCAACATAACTGTCAGGTACACAGCTAACTCATTTAGAGACAAAACACACACACAGGCACACATCAGGGAAAACCACATCAGGGGGAGTCAGTGGAGGGGGCAGATCTGATTGGACTGCTGTTGAGTGTCTGTAATAGTTGGTCCAGCTCTAGCTTTTCTAGGATTTTAGATACAAAGGTGAGTTTGGAGAGAGGCCAGAGGCTTTTTAAAGTCTGTGGGATCTACACCAGAGGCCTGTACTACAAAGCCAGTTCAAGTTACTCAGGGTATCTTTTCGTTATCTGGCTTGACTATTCCTAACATTATCCGTCTGGTACAAAGCTGGTTATCAACTAGTTCAGTCAACTCTGGGTCTTCCTATCTATTTCCTGTTTATTACGAGTGACATCATCAGAACTATGAATGAAGGAGGCTGATTCATGTCATATGAGATGAAATAGTACCAAATGAATCAATGGCGCGGGATGTATGTTGTATCCTGAATGCTGAGATGCTGCTAGAGTAACTTTTGCTGTTTAGTTAGATGATGATGAAGATGTCACATAAAACACTTTTAAGTGATGCCAGACTGTTTCTGCTACTGAAGTAAAGGGTGGAAAAGTAGTTAATGACTAATGAGGTCTATCTGACCCAAATGTTGTATGAATAATAACGGGAGCCAATTAACAGTGTGAAATCTTTTTCTAATAAAATATAATCTTAATCCCAGTTCTCACAACACAGATGTCTCATTATTTTGAGCTGCAGTAATCAGAGTGTAAAATCGCAACAAATCACTGCAGACTAAAATAAACTTTTCATAAGTTAAAATACAGCTATAATCATGTGTTCAGTGTTGTAAACGATCTCTGTGTTTGTTAGAAGCTCTGTTTTAAAACCAGTGGAAACAGAGCCCTAGCACAATGAAATGACCTACTATTAAAATATTACTACTGACCTATAACAATATATAGACTCCTCTCTTTTACCTGAGACTCTGGACTTTCATCCATGGATACTTTTTTTCTTCAGTGATCTGATTGGTCAGAGGTCGGGGTGTTGACAGGCTGTGATCCAATACACTGAAGTTAGCCTCCTCTGGAGCAGGTTAGCTGTTCAGCATAAGTTACCATGGTGATTTATCTTAGTGAAAAGAGAACCAGCTTCGTAGTACTGAAAACCCAGAGTTAACCCTTCAGTTACCTCACTATCTCGAAATCCTGCTTCATAGTACAGGCCTCTGGTCCCTTCAGCAGTGGTTCAACACAGGCAGTTTTTTAACAGATTCGGTACAGCTCCAGAGGACATATTGATGATAGTCAGCAGTGCAGGGCCGAGTGACTCTACTGTTTCTTTTAACACTTTTGTTGGGATGATATCAAGATGACTCGAGAGGGGATTCATAAGTGACACAGGGTTTACAGGCTTTTTGATGGTACTGAACAGTATTCTGGGGTTATGCTGGTTGGCAGTGATCAGCTGTGAGAAATGATGGTCCCTGGTTTCCTTTGCCTTACGACTGTATGAAATTAGCAGTTCTTTGAGCAGTGGTTAATGAACCTGCAGTTTACTGGACCTTCATCTCCGTTCCAGGTTATTTAAAGGCTATGAAGTTTCTAATTTATCCACTGGCCTAATGTTACTTATAAATTCATGAAAAAGAATCATAAAAAATTGGTTAAAATATTGTGGAAAAGTTATGAACATTCACTGGTAAAAATGTGTTGGAACCCGGTATGAATATACAAAGCATCAGTAGATTTTCCTCTAATTTGCATACATGCACACTCACAACTCAGTAACTGGACAAACAGGTCTTGTATGGTTCACAAAAGTTTTGTTTATTTTAATAATTGCAAATCTGATCTTAAAAATGTTGAATAATAAAAGGGATGTGAGCTCTCTGGGTCTCAGTATTTGTCAAAGCCAATATCTATAAAGACAATACAACCTTAAAAGAAATTAAGGATGGACAACTAGCAGCAAGTTTGTTTTTTTTATATATATAAAAGTAAACAAACCAAACAAAATAAACAAACACAAGAGCCTTTCCCCATCGAGAAAAGAAAAATAAAAGATACACTTACATGCAGTTAAAGTGAAAATACTAACGGCTTTAAAAGTGGCAAAATGGACAGCAAGTACTGTGACTGTTTTTCAGATTCAACAATGCTTTTGATTATTTATTAATAAGTACCAAAACAAAGCCAATAAACAAAATAATCAGTTCCGGTCTGAATGGATTTCAAATGTGAGTTTTTAAACTTCAGAGTTGCCGTAATTGGCACCATCACTCTTTAGCAATTCTCGACCAAACAGCCCTTTCTCTCAAGCAGCGTATAAGCACTCCCTCTATCAGTGGGAATGGCAGAACATTATCCTCATCTCAGCCCCCCCTGTAACATAAAACCAAACATTACCGTTGGAGCATGTTGGGGGCTGTGCATACTGCCGGCGCAGAAAAGGCCAAAGGGGGCTAAAACTCAGCAAGGAAGCCAACTCTGATTTTAACCCGTCAGTCAGCATGCATTTCACCCTCTCACACACACGTGAAATGATAAATTTTGCAAGGCAGTTCATCCCATAGACATATCGTAAAGATACAACAAATCATAAAATATTATATTAATTAAAACTATATTACATTAATAAAGTGTATCTTTCCATTTAATTGAAAAATACTCACATTTTGTGTATGAAATTTAAATTTTACACTTATTTCTGATTTGAAACAATCTAGACTCTTGCAGTGTGTCACTAATTGTGTGTCTGCTGTTTCAAAGCTCAAACCATTACAGGCGCATTCCCCGTCATCCTGCAGAGCCTAGATTTTGGCTCCACACACGCCACAATACTAACATTGTTTATTTATACCATCGACTCTCTCTCTTGCAAAATAAAGTCTTGGTGGGGGAAATGGTCAAAATAAATAATACTACTGACTTTAGAAAGACAAAATATAAAACAGCAATCTGAATTTTGTCGTCTCCTGGATCTACCTAAAAATCCAGGATCAGTATTTAAATGAAATAATTCCTGTCAAATTTGCAAATACAGCAATGTACAGTTTGCACAATGAGTTAAGTTTAATCTCTCATGAATGAAACATGAAAAAAAAACAATGTAGCATTTGTTTATACATATATGTTACCTGGTTGTCACACAGTCACTGACTGATCATAAATTAAGGGGACGTGGAAGGTGGTTGTTCTTGTCTGTTATGTTCACTTGGGGTCCTCGATGGTGCCCGTGCTAAGGTCAGTCATTTTGGGGTATTTCACCTTCTTCTGGTCGAGCTCATTCTGTGCCCACAGCAGTAACTTCAGGAGTTTAGCCAGTTTGGGCGTCGATTCCCTGTTTTCATAGTCCAGCACAGCTTGGTTCACCTCGCTCCACACCTGTACATCAAGATATGTGCTGCAGTCAAGTAGGGTTGAGATTTTCACGGTACGATAACCGTCTCAGAGAATTTATACTATAATCAGTCAGAATGATCCTTAAAGGAACAAAACTGAAGGGTTATTTTTGGTTGAACAAACGTTTTATTGCTGTATCTAAAACTTAAAAAATGTGTTAATGGAAGTATGTGTAAAAAGTCTCCCCTTTCATAATAACTAAAATAAAGGGGAAGAGTCTCTGTTCAATGGCGTAGATAAGCAAATGTACACGGCATGATAACGCCATGATAACCATCAACTGAAACACCTCTGTCAAAGCAAGCAAGGATTCAGTAGCCTCGTTCCAGCAAGGAAGCTTTCATACTTAACCTGTTTGGTTCAGTTCTAACAAACTCTGTTGTGTTTGTGCATTTGCCTGTTTGGTTCAGATTGTTTGGTTTGGTGTAAAACTCTCAACTGAACTCTTCAGCGAACAACTTAATGATAAAATGATCTGTAAAAGCAATGTATGAATTTATGTAAATGATTCGGTAAACATGTAAATGTGTATGCACATCAGCAGGTGAATGCAGGGATGCTCCCTGATAAACATGTTGTGTTTGTATCCTACTCTGTGTACTTTGGCAGTGCCTTAGCAAGTGTATAGCATAACAATCCCACATTAATACCCCGCTAATGTGGCTGTTCAAGATGTTTCTTTTCTGGTCGCTGTCATAACATTAAGCCAATCTGCAGTCTAAGGGCCCTGACACACTAAGCCAAAGGTCTGTCATCAGTCAGTGTAGACCTTTGTTGAGTGTCTGTCACCCTGGTTTTTGCGGTGTGTCTTGCATTGTTGGCGCTAACTGGCCCTTGTTGGCTGTTTTTTAGTCAATACAGCATGTTGAATCGATGGAGCCCATCAGTGAATGAAATCACTCTGATTGGCAGCTCAACTCAGAACACAAGAGGACAAACAGAAGTGGGCAAAATGGATGAAGTCAAGATCGAAACAAACTTGTTATATTAGGCAACACTATTTTTTTTGGCCATTGAGCTCTTAGGCAGAAATGGCTTGTAATCGTTTGCGTTATTGTTTGCTGGCGCACAATAAATATGCTTTGTTCCTTTAACATCAGGTTGTGTTGTTAATGTGCTACCTGGTTAACTAGCATCGTGAATCTGTCCTGTCGATCTTCAGCTTCCCTTTCTGAATGATCAATACAGACTATCGCCGCATACTGGTACGGAGAGTTATTTCCTCTTATGCAGGCCCAGAACATACGTGCTACTTGGCTGTAGTCTGTGCAGTGTGTTCAGGTGCAACTTTTTGGTGAGACACAGGCAATGTGACGCTACACAAGAGTAATGTCAGTTTGGTGTGTCTGCGCCGTAATACTACATATAATGCTCTATGATTTTTCCTTCATCCGGACCAAACGAACCAAACGTTAAGTGTGAAATCTCCTTAAAATTGCTGCTAATATTCAAATAGTGAGGTGTAAGAGTGTATCAAAATAACAATTCAGTTTAATTAACAGGCAAAGAACTCAGATAAAACACCAGCCCACCTTTTGCCGCTGCATCATGTTAAGTAGGTCTCCAAAGGGCGACTCTTCTGGGTTGTCGAAGGCCAGAAGGGCTAGTGTTCTCTCCATCTCTGTCAGACACTCGCGGCTCTCCTCCCCCTGCTCGGCCAACTGCGTTTGGGCAAACTCCAGCGCTGACTCAGTCTCCCTTAGCCTGATTAACTCAATCAAATGTTGCTGCTGCAAGAGGGGAAACGAGATACAAGCAGTGAATGTTGAAGTTCAAGCTTTATCCAGTATCACAATATTTTCCTGTTTAACTAGGAAAGAAGACAAAGAACGTGATCTCATCATGTATGATGACAGTCTGGGTTATTATCTACAGAGGAATGAGGGGGGTTAAATGTTTATTCACATTTTACCAGTTTTTACTGTGCTTTTATACTGTCGCTGTGCCTTAATCTCACTGCGGTCAAGGGAAGATGTGTTCTTGTTTATCTATGAAGTCTGTAAAGGTCACCAAATCAAATGTCAGGCTTACATTTTCTATTTTACATTAACATGACCTGCATGATTCGGCAACAACAATTTTTCTGTTCACAGGAGGCATACCTTAAAATCACAATGACTGATTGCAAAGCCCGATGCAAAATGTACCTGCAGATGAAAATACAAGTATCGATTGGTGTCAAGCAGCTCAGGGTGTAGGCTGTTGATGAGTGCAATAGCTTCTTGTATCTGTCCCTTCAGGATCATCTCTCTAATCTTTATCCTTTCATCCAAAGAGTCCAGGTCCACACTTGGCTCGATCCCAGACTCCATCCGAAACTTCTCCGCAGCTTCTTTGAAACCCTCTTGAAACATGTGGAAACAGATACAGGCAGAGACAAAGACATTAAGGACAGTTATGTATTTGGCTTGGGACAAGTTGTACATTGAGCTTACAGTCACTGCAGCCGAGCTACATGCCTCACCTGTCACCAGGTAATTCATAATGAGCCGATTCATGTCCGCCCTCTGTATGTGAACGTTGTTTAATTTGTCCATCCACTCTTCTTTTGTGATGTCCTCTGGCTTTTCAGCATAACTCATCATTGGGATCCTGGAAAGACAAAAATCCATTGGAAACGTGAGCAAGACTGACACAGCTTGGTCACAGATTGTACCTACATGAACAGTAACGTTACTACCGTGCAGAGATAGATATTAGGAAATGAACCCAAACATATGCTACTGACAAAAAAATGCCGAAATAATAACAAAACAACAGATACAATATTTCTGCGATTAAATAGCGGTTGAGCGCTTTCTAATATCACTAAATAATAATTAGGAGATTCTCCGAGGCTTCCAAAACAAACCCATTTCCTCCTGGGCAACAGCGCTGGCTAGTTAGCAGACTGTGTGCGTTTACACAACTCACCGTGCAAACACAAGGTCCGGCGAGTATCCTTTCTTACGGCCGTGAGAAGACGATGATGAGAAAATAAATTCACAGTTTGCTCTCGGTGCTTTTTAAGAGCAATAAAGGTGTAAACTGCGGGTACACAGTCAAGCTTTTCGCGGCTAGCTAACTAACCAAGCTAATGTGAAAACCTCGCGATAGGAGCGTCAGCCCTGCGAGCTCTGCGATTGGTGAGGACGATGACGTCACGGTTGCCGAGGAACAGTACAGTCAGTGCAGCGGATGGTCAAATCTGATCTGCCATGGGAATGTTTGTTTGTTTTTTGGCCCGTATGTATATCTGTATATCTACATCATATATTTATATCTCTCCCAACAAGTTAAAGGAAATAATGGACAATAATAAATAATAAAAACAGAACAAATGCGGATGTCTCCATACAGGGCTTGACTGTTGACTGAATGGTTTGATGGTGGTCAATATGGGGGGGAATTATATGCCTATGATACATTCACCAGATCTCAACCCAGTTGAACATATATGGGCAAGGCTGGGTTAACCAACTGGGCAAACAGGGCTACTGCCCCAGGCTCCAGAGCGAGCTGCCAGACCTGCCATCATACCTAGTCACTACATGCTTGCCTAGTGTGGGCGCATTTGCTCGCTTTTTTGTTTGTGTTCATCAGATTCTGTAATGTAATGTGATTTAATATTGTCATGCCTGTGCTAATTGTCTCCTTAACATTGTTTTGTAGTAACTGCCTGCACTGTACGTCCTGTTCTGCATGATGCATGCCTGACTCCTCTAAGCTTTTTGCCCTGTTTATCTGTGTTATTTTTGCTCCCTCCTGTTTTAATGCTGTATGTAAGGTGTTTTATTATTGTTTTAATGGCTATTTTAACATCTGATCATGAGACAATAGTCAAATTTTAGCCTATTGGCTAACATTGGCCCATTTACAATGATGCATTGACCCTGGAAATGAAATCAAATAAATCCATCAGACAGATTTTTGCATGTCAGTGGGGGTTTGATTACTTGTAAATTTTGCTGGAGAAGTTGCATTACCAAAATTCAACATGAACCAACATGGGTCCTGCATCATTAGCTAATGTTGTTACTATGTTGTGTCAGAATCTAATTATTTCAGATTATTGGTGCTCACAGGGTGCATTGTCTGTAATAATGTATTCAGATCACTAGGTAATGTAACAAACAAACAGAAAACAAACCCAGCCAGAACACTAGAAGGTCAATTTTGGCGAATTTTACAAAATCCTAGGTTGTGATCAATGACATTAAATTAAAATTCATACTTTCTATAATATTTGTGCATATCAAAGAGAAGGCATAAACAAAAGGTATTACCAATGTGCCTTGAAGGACGGACATTGACACTGCTGCCAAGCCCTGACTAAAATTTTTCTTAAATAAACCGAGCTCTGAGCTCAAACAATGCAACAGGACGAGTTAAAATAAATAACATACTGTATATGCATTCAAGATATGGTACTGTAAGTGCTCTCTAGGCTATGGGTCAGTGAAGTACTGTTATTTGTAGAGGTGGGGGATTGCATACCCTGTTAATTACTAATAGTGATATTGACAGACATTTTGACATAGCAGGTAAACCACAGGTGGTACTAATAATGTCTGCAATTGCTGTGATAACCTCATCTGGGCCTATCTCATATGAATACTTCTCTGATGTTTCTAGAACTAGCTTGGCTTGTGGAACAAAATCTGGTTAAAATTGAAGAGATGTTGCATAAGATGAGATCATGTCCTTTAGGGCCCCTGGATGGTTCATGGCCCTCAGCCATCTGCCTTACTTCCCCTGTGGCATGTGGCATGACACCCCAGCTGGTGGACTGTCCCATTAAAAAAAGAATAAGTCAGGTGTTTGTCAAAAGCTGAAATATTAAACACTGCATGGATACTGCAACAGTTTGTCCCACAGGGCATAACTCTGATGAACACATAAATCACTAATATATTGTCAACAACCCTTTAACACCAAAATATCCACATGTTCCCATTATAAACTAAATTTTTACAGTTTAAAATGCATTCTTTTTTAACATGTACACATCATCATACACTGTCACTGCCTGTATAAATCCTGCACGCTGTACATACAGTAGACTACATAGACATCAGATAAACATCTGTGTAAATCACCCAGCCCTTGTATATTAATTCAGCATTTTTGTCTTTGCCTGATAGTTTACAAGTTATTGAACACTTTACTCTACTCTTATCCTTAAGTACTTGTGTACATAATGTTCCTGACTGTTCTGCACCCTTATTTGTTCAGCTTTGTTGTCCTTGTTACCTGTTATGTCTATTTCTGTGTAGGTACATTTAGAACAATGGAACAATGAGTCACATTCCCTGTATGTGTACATACTTTGCTCTTAAAACTGATACTGATTTGGGCCTTTGTGTCAGTGGCGTCCAAATCCATCAGTTTAATCACATACTGATTACTGCCACTGCACTTCAAACACAAAGGAACAAAACTTAAGACCAAATTAGAATTAATACTCATACTTGTTATGGTGTGTGTAAATCCTCTATTTTCTGACAATGTTGCAAACTCAAGGGAGAAGCTGTGGTTGAGGAGTTGAGGAAGATGTGGCCCCAGATACCATCACTTATTTTGCTCGTCAAAGGGGATAATCTTCTGGGAACCTCTGACACACTTTAACTCTGTACCTGTACCTGTCCCTGCACCCTGTTAAGAATTACTCCATCTTAATTGCTAAGGCCCTAATGCAGCATTAATTCAGATAAAGTGCACCTAAACAGATTATACCCCGGCATAAAGAATAGCTCAAACTTTTCCAGAGTTAAATGATGAAATTGAACCTGCTCTAGTGTCTGTACAGTAAACATGAAGCTAAAGCTAGCTCAGCTTAGCATAAAAACTGGAAACTGGTGGAAATGGATAATCTAGCTTTGTGAAATGGTCAAATGGTGAAAGAATTTGTGTCTCTAAAGCTCAATAATTAACACTCTGTAGCTGTGTCTCAATTCAGGGGTTGCAGCCTTTGAAGGATGCAGCCTTCGTGGTCTACGTTGGACGCATCCTTTGAAGACCGCCTCAGCCAAATCAAACTCTCTCCAAAATGGGATGGTCTGGTCTGTGGAGGTTTTACCAGTTGCATCACCAGCTGTTCTTGCCCCTAACCATTGGCGTTCCTGTTACCTAGCAACCAGCACTTGACGAAAGACGGAGTAAGCAAGTGAGTTAGTTAGCCCTAAATCATGGACCCAGAGATTGTTATTATACATTTTTTATTTGGTACTTGAGGAGATGATCGATTGTTGGAGACACTGCCATTTGATCTGTGTCAGGCTGATGGAGGACTATTCAGGTAAACTTATTAAATTAAGATTGTTTAAGCTGTGTGCTTTTAGCTAATAGTAATGTTAACAACAGCTAACCCTTAGCTAGTTAACACCTGTTAGTTCACTTAATATATAATTGTCATCGGCATGCAGTGCATCTTGGGATAGGTTGGGCCACGAAGGATTCATCCGTGGCATCCTCTAAATTCTGGGAAAGAAGGCTACATTTCTTAGCTGCATTTGACAGAGCCTTCGAAATGGGACATCCCTGGTCATGCCGGAGTGACGCAGTGGTTGTGTCTCAATTCAGGGGCCGCAGCCTTTGAGGGATGCGGCCTTTGTGGTCTACGCCTGCCGCGTCCTTTTGAAGAACGCATCAGCCAAACCGAACGGTCTCGGAAAGGGAACAATCTGTTCTGTGGACGATTTCCTGGTTGCAACACCAGTTGTTCTTGCCTGACCCGTTTGGTGTTCCTGCTACCAAGCAACCAGCTGCGCTGGATGAGAGAAGCTAACTAGCAACATCGGTTAGCATCTAATGTCACGTATGTTAGTCTGTTATTTGAACAAAACTTAGGTTTGAAGGCCTCTTGTGTTTAATAACATTTGTATTGTTAGCTATTTGAGTGAGTCGAAACCCAGTATTTACATTTAAAAGAGTAATCTGCGGCCACCACCACTGCCGGTGTTGTGTCAGACACCATAATAAAAAGAAAAACCCAATCGTCACCAGCTGGCAGTGCATCTTGGGATAGGCTGGGCCATGAAGGATTCATCCGTTGCATCCTTCAAATTCTGGGAAAGAGGACTGGATTCCTCGGCTGGATTTAAAGGAGCCTTCAAAAAGAGATGGCCTTGGTCACGCCGATTTGACGCAATTGCTCTTCTTCGAAGGCTGCAGCCCCTGAATTGAGACACAGCTTGTATCTTGTTTTTTTTTTATTTGTGCAAAAACTGATATAAATTGTTAATTCTTTAATGATAGCTTTAACACTGTGTGTTTCAATTCTGGCTGCAGCTTTCAAAGTCCTTCGAAGTCCGCATCACTCAAACCGAATGTTCTCCGACATGGGATGTCTGGTCTGCAGAAGATTTCCTAGTTGCGTCATCCCTGTTCTATCTTGGGATAGACTGCGCCACGAAGGATTCATCTGTTGCATCCTCCAAGTTCTGGAAAAGAAGGCTGCATTTGAAGGAGCCTTCAAAATGGGACGGCCTTGGTCGTGCCAATGTGACGCAATCGGCCCTCAATGGCTGCAGCCTCAGAGTTGAGACACAGCTTGTATCTTGGTTTTTGTTTTTTTTTATTTGTGTAAAAACTGTTCTAAATATAAATCGTTATTTTTTTTATGATAGCTTTAACACTGTCTGGTTACTTCCTGGTGTGACCTGTGGTTGCTGGGCAACTGCTCAGGGCCACAATATAATTTGACAAAAGTGTAAAATCATGATTTTATATAGCATTTAATTATTATATGACATGTTAATTAGTAAGTTGTTTCCAGTCTTTGTGCTAAACTGCATAATTAACCGTATAATTAACGGACAGGTCGCCGAAACGATTAAACGTATTTTCCAAAATGTCGCACTCGCTTAACGTCTATCCACTCGACGTGAAGTGACTGAATGAGCAGTTTCTGTGAGTGTACAAGCAAAATTCAGATTGACAGTGCTGTATCCGCACCCCCTCGCATCCAGCATCCCCTCTCCATCATCCCAGTCCGCTTGTGCACGCGCACGTCGGGTCGCCAAGGGGTGTTGGGGGGCGGGGCGGAGCCAGCGTACTGCTGCAGCTGTCCATGATTGTGTAGTGGGAGCCAGAGAGGGTCCGGGTACGTGCGAGATGCAGCCATAGTCACGCTACACTGTCTCAATAATTATAACCTGCTGGGATCGTCAGTGTTGCAGCGCATCAGAGCCGACTGAAAGGTGAGGCCGGAAGGTGCATTTCGATCATTTATTCGTCCTCGAGACACTGCCCCTTGCCCTTGAAAATTAATGCTGACGATCCATCCCTGGCTCGCATCAAGAACAGGCCAGGAAGCGAACCAACATGGATGCTGTGCGCTATAGCAGTGCTGCTGATGATGCTTGTACAGAGATTATGCTCCTAGCATCGTATTCACACAGTTTAATCCTCCTTATAGACAATTTACAGCGGGATGCGTTTCGTATTTAAGAGGAAATATGACACACACGAGCCAGAACAGACAGTTTTTGGTAAAAAGGTTTTTTAAAAAAGCTGTGCAGGGCTTCAAATAGAGTAGCTATTCATTTGTGTCAAGATGACACCCATTTAGTAGCAGCTATATTCTCAGGAATGGTTTTTTAAAAAACTTGCAGCATCAGTTTGGTAAATCTTTTTGTCTTGCAGCATGGTTGACTGTATAGATGTCAGGTAGTGATTTACTTCCAGCAGCAGAGGCAGTCAATGGTCCTGCCAAGATGTCACAGTTACAGTCATGTAGAAATGTAACCGGACAATTTACACTGTAAGGGCCCCACTTACACTGAAAAACTGTGAAAACTGAATTAGTGCAGCGAAATATGACAAATTTACCATGTTGCCTTCATGGCTCTGTAACTGATTCCCCTATATTTCAAACACAGCTGGGTCTCTCCTCATATAGCCTGTACAGGTCAGCTGTATTGACAGGATCTGACCAGCTGTTGCCTGCAGTCACACAGGCCTCTCTGTAGTTAAAGGCCCGGCAATTTTTTTGCTAACAGATGTATATCCTGGTGAACAGGCTATCTTAACACAGCAGGTCTGGTCATTACGTGTAGCCTGGTCAATGCATTTAGCGCTCTGTTTGTGTGCCCAGCCTGTGGACGTGAGGCATCATGGCTGAGCATCAGAGGCAGCGCTCTCTGTCCACCGCTGGTGAGTCTCTCTACACCGTGCTGGGAGTTGACAAGGTGGCCACATCGGATGATATTAAGAGATCTTACAGGTGAGGCCCCCCCTCCCCTCTGTGACTCAGCCTATCTCATGTAATTACCACATAAATGTGTGCTGAGATTCTATTTCTGTTATTTTACTGACTCTCTTCACAGGAAACTGGCGCTGAAGTTCCACCCTGACAAGAATCCTGACAATCCGGAGGCGGCTGATAAGTTCAAGGAGATAAACAACGCTCATGCGATTCTGAATGACCCCACAAAGCGTAATATCTATGACAAATATGGTTCTCTGGGACTGTATGTGGCTGAGCAGTTTGGAGAGGAGAATGTTAACACTTACTTTGTCCTTTCAAGCTGGTGGGCAAAGGTAAGACTGAGGACCGATTACTATTATCTCTTTTTACTGGTTATACTTCTCTTAAAGGCCCAGTTTGAAGGATGTAGGGGCATCTATTGGCAGAAATGGTATATAATATTCATAACTATGTTTTTATTTGTTCATAAAGACTTGAAAATAAGAGTCATGTTTTTGTTACCTTAGAATGAGCTGTTCATATATATATGGAGTGGGTCCAGTCCCACGGAGTCCACCATGTTGCTCTACAGTAGCCCAGAAGGGACAACACTGGTTCCAGATAGGGCCGATCGCATTCTTGTGTTGGTCACTGTCGACCTCCTACATACTTGGCATATGGGAAAAGTTAGCTCTGCAACTTCACCGCTGGATGCCACTAAATCCTACATGCTAGACCTTTAAGTCTCGCTCGACGTGTCACTTCCTCACACGTATCTGCTCTCCTGCAGGCTCTGTTTGTATTCTGCGGCCTGGCCACTGGCTGCTACTTCTGTTGCTGCCTATGTTGCTGCTGTAACTGCTGCTGTGGTAAATGTAAACCACGGCCTCGGGAGGGCCAGGAGCAGGAATTTTATGTGTCCCCTGAGGACCTGGAGGCTCAGCTGCAATCTGATGAGAGAGGTGAGACTGAATCACCTGTGTCGCCACACCCACTTTGAATTTGTTAAAGGGAGGAGGCTGAAAAATGACAAACCCCTTTCCCTCTCTTTCCTCATTTAGACAGACATATTTAATATCTACTCTGTAAATAATATTCACCTCCTCCCACTTGTATAGATAACATAATATATTACAAATTTTGTTTAGTTCCCTTTGTGTTCTGTATACATTTTTTTCTGAAATATTCTACTTCTTCTGCTAGCTTTGGATATTTTATTATATAAAATAATTACTAATTACTAATTAGAATATTCATGTACTTTATACTTTACTTTAATGGTATATATATATATATACTATGTATTTTTTTATAATATCATAAATTTTCAGACATTTTGCTACTAGCTATTGATAATTTATTATGAGAATATTTATTTAATTTGTACGTAATATTTATACTGCATGTATCATAAAATATAATATGTATTTTGTATAGTACCCTTCGTGTTTATATATACATTTTTTTCTAAAGTGTTATAATTTTTCTCTACTAGTTTTCGATATCTAATAATGAGAGTGTTATTTTGTACTTTATATTTTGGTGTCTTCAGAAAAATGTATGCAGTCTGGATGTACTCATCCTTTGTTGTACTCTAACATTAACTGTATCTGATTATCTTATGTAATATAATTTATATTGAAATTACTTTTGCACAGGAGAATTAGAGTTGCTATTGCCTTTTTCATTGACGTTCTGTCGTGCACCAGTTGGGTTATTTTCTAATCAGCACGTGAATATTTAAAAGGCGCACCTGATGGTGATTAAGCACGGAGCAAATCTGAAGAAGAAACATGTAAAATGCATATTTCACCTCTTTTCTTTAACCTCCCGCAACCCTGAGGACATTATTTTTGAGTTTCCTGCACCTTATACTTCATTCTGCTTAACTTAGACCTATTGTCCTTGTTCGTGGACACCACCGTGCGTTATCTAGTGGTAGTAAGACCACAATACACAAAAGTGGACAAGGTGCAAAATCTGATCAAATTTTATGATTGGAACTTGTTTATTTACGATTAATAACATTTGTAGTTTGATATTGCATTCATCAATTTTCTGCAAGCACTTATCCTGTTGGGGGTCACGGGGGGGGCTGGAGCCTATCCCAGCTGACAATGGGCGAGAGGCAGGGCACACTCTAACCATTGCAACACTGTGCTGCCATATAGCAACAAATGTGACCAATTTTAGCAACAGTAAGAAGCTAACACACTGTGAATTGGGAAGTACTCGTTAGAGGACATTAGGACTTTGTTACTGTATGATCACAGCATTTCATACAGGCGTTAGATACAACAGACTGTTCCTACAGAAAAAAGGGCATTCCTAGTTTGCATGGAGCAAGGAAAATTCATCCAGATGTACAAATTGAACAAATCACAAGGCTTGTAGATTTGTTGCATTATTTGCAATTTTGTTTTGCACCGCTATGTTCAGGCTTTCAAATGAACAGTTTTGAACAGTTTTAGACTTGAACAGTGACCCCTAACCTGTAGTACGGGTGCTACTAGTATCGCAGTATTTTAGTGTGGCATCATATCGTCACACAGAACCAAGTATTGATTTTAATATTCAATATTACAAAATACAAATTAAACTTTAGGTAGTCTGCTAGCTTAATATAATTAACTGCTATTTCAGTCCACTAGATACATTTTGCTACAAAAAAGTTAGATGAACAAACTTTATTTTATTAGATAAAATGTATGTTGGCAAAGTTTTTCTTGTGGGGACATAATTTACGGTTTAAAAAAAGCTAATAATTCATAATATATCACAATATATTTCAAATGGCAATAATCCTCTGGTGATTCCCACCCCTGACCCATAGAGTTACAAAACATTGAACAAATGTTGAACAAACGTTGTTTGCAAATTTGTTTTTGCACTTCAGTGATCAGGCATTTTATTACGTGCTTATTAATAATAAACCCAGTGACCCCATTTGAGGACACATTTTTTAAAAGCTACTCACTTTTTAAAGACAGTGATTAGTTTTTTTTATACTTATTAGTTCCAAATAGCCAGGAGAAATTAGAAAATGCGTACCGAACAAAAGCTGGGATCTAAGGTGTTAACCTGAGTATCCTGTTGCACGCTGGAACTTTTATTTCCTTTTGGTTTGTTGAAAAATGTTGTTTCTGTTGTGTTAAACAGAGGCTGGGGGTGAGCCTATAATGCTGCAGCCATCAGCAACAGAGACAACCCAGTTGACATCGGATGGGCACCACTCCTACCACACTGACACCGGCTTCAACTAACCCCTCCGTTCCCGTCAATCCTGGCCTGCGGTCCTGCCTGCTTCCCTGCTCCACCTCCAGTGAGATGAAAGAAAGGGGCAATCCATCTTTCCACTTCAGAAAGAGAGCCATGCGGAGGAGAGGGACTAGTAAGCATGGCCCATGAAAGGAACTAAGGAAGTCACACATCCCTTACACCCCTCCCTGATTGGTCCACAACTTACCCCTTCCCCACCCCCACCTCCCTCCCCAGTATGAGAAGAAAAGAGAAACAACTTAAGTTTCCTTTTTATTTCTTCTTTTGTATTTCTTGGCCTTTAACCACACAGGTCGCCTACCCCACTTTCCCTCTCCCACATTCTGCATCATGGTGTAGCATGCACTGTTTATAAAACATGGTCTCCAAATTTTCTTTCATCTTTTGCAACATTTTTACTTTGCAAGACTCATAATGTAGGTGCATACGTATGTGCAATATGTTCAAATGAGTACAGTTCACACGGCGGAGGAGGAGGAGGAGGAGGGTGGAGTTTATGTGATACTTTATGCTGGAGGAAAGGAGAGCCATGGCTCAGGGAAGTGCTGGTTAGAAAGAGATGGTCAGTGCCATCATTAAAC
Organism: Cephalopholis sonnerati; assembly: GCA_019142605.1. Taxonomy (NCBI): domain Eukaryota; kingdom Metazoa; phylum Chordata; class Actinopteri; order Perciformes; family Serranidae; genus Cephalopholis; species Cephalopholis sonnerati. Next base: position 9,104,284 of record JAGQAX010000011.1, on the reverse strand, counting down.
CTTCAAGAACAGAGTTGTCATATATTAGTGCAATTTTCACTCCTGATTCACAATCAATACTGATTTAGTTGAAAATGCCACCTGCCATCGTCAGACCTACAGTACAGTACGTCTGTGTTTGTCTGTAGTGTGTTCCCCTGAGAGTTTTTAACGTGAATCATGAGGTTGTTAAGGCACAGAGCTTTATTTGCAGACATTTTTTTATTTCATAAATGCCTGCTGACGTAACAACTTCAGTTATTCATTAGTATTGGCGTTCTATTCCTCTGCCTCGGCTTTATTTCAGCTCCTTTTTGCGGGATAGAGACGTCTTTCCTGTCTTTCCTGCAGCACTGAACAGGTTGTCATGACGGTTATTTTCAAGATAACTTTCATGTTGGTTCATAATTTCTTACATCTATTTACGGCAGGTTTCAGCCCAGGTGGATTAGTCATATTGTCACGATTTTATGTTGATCTGTTGTTTTCAAACCTAACAAGAATTTTTGTTTAATTTTGTTGCTCTCTTGTCACATCAGCAGATAAATGTAACCGATAAACATGTTGGATTCAGAAATTAGAAGCTTTAGCTTATTAACAGTTAAATTATGTAGTTTTTCATTAGTGGGAAATGTTATTTTCCATCTGTCTAAATTTTGGTAAAGCATCTCAATTATTGGAATACTATGATGAATTGCTGCCCTTTTTTTATTTGTACATTCATCGCAATAGCTAAAATAATTTATTTCAGAGACGTCACGACTAATAGAGACTGAATGATATTCATTTCATCTAATTATCGCAGTTATGTTTCTTATTGTTTTGGCGCCATGTGAAGCCAAGGAGCTCCAGGTAACCCAGCCGGCTCTGATGAGAGCTGTTCGTAGGTAGAAACAACAGATCTCTATCAGCAGCCGACCCGGTTCAGAGGGTGACATGTTTTTAACTCTGAGTTGTCTTGAATATGTTAGGTAGTTAACGTGATGTGAAAAAAAAACATGTTACACTCTTCATGGCCGGGAGATAAAGCTGACTACAGAACATCCGCATGGGGGGATATTTTAGGTAGTAAGCAATCAGATTTCTTCATCATGTTTTTAGTCCTTGTGTTTTGAACTGAAGTCTGATGACATTTCGTCCGATGCTGTGATCGTTTATCATTGTCGACTTTTTTGAATCCATGTAGAGTAAGAAGCTCGTCAGGCATATCATCTGTGAGCTCAGTGCTACAGGCAGCTCCACGTGAAATGATTTTTCATACTAGAGAATTTGCATATATTGCCACACATTTTGCAAATTGCCATAAATTGCCATGAAGATCTTTGCCACTCTGTCAGTTTCATAAATGCTAATAATGTGTTCCAATGGTTTACAATTGGTGAGCTCCTGTTGCCCACCCTCTGCTATTAACGGTATGGATGTTGACCTCTGTGGCCCTTGTATGATGTTTCCTGTAACCCTCGATGAAACATAGATGTTCCTGTCATGGCTTTTTCATTGAGATACTGAAAAATGCTACTGTAAATGTTCTAAGTTGAATGCACTGTGTGTTTAAAAAAACTATAATGGATCAATGATCAGGAAATGACTCCATAAAAAGACAACATAGTATATAGTGTAACTATAGTGAAATGGTTATATGATGCATTTTTGGAATTTTATTTATTTCATACTTGATGATGGCTATAATTTTAACTGGTATGGTGTTGTAATGTAACCATTAAATTTTGCAAGGAATGGTTTAATGGTTACGGTCGCTTGTACATACACTTGGCCCATATAAAGTATAAACCTTAACGTTTATGTTGTAGCATGGTAATTGTGTGTCTGGAAGAAAACAAGTGGATCATTGATCTGATTTGCTGTTGTTGAATAAATGTTCTTGAACATTTTGACTTGTGACCTTCAGTTTGTATAGTTTGGAAACGGTTTAAATCTGACTTACTGGAGTTGTGAAGGCTAAAATGACTGATGTTTACAAGTAAAGCACAGACAAAATAGGCCAAAAGCCACGCACACTGGTGGCAATAAGTATGGACTGTAGAGGAGCATGCACGTTTGCACATAAGCATACAACCCATGCCAGACCTGCCAAGCAATATATGTTTTTAAATCAAATATTAAACCATCTATTAAGTTGTAGTGATGAACAGAGACACTTTTCCTCATTAAAAACATTTAAATTTATATTTATCATCAACTAGAAAGAATCAGAAATGTTTTATTGCCAAGTAAATTTGCACTTTCAAGAAATTAAACTGTGATGATGTGGTGCATAACATTTTAACACAGGGCAAAAATAAAATTAAAATTAACAAAATTCACAGTAGAATATGTAAAATATACGTATTTTAATATAAAAGAATACATGGATATGTTAAGTTATTGAAGTAACTGTTTTTAAATGTATGAAGTTTTGCATAAATGTGCATATTATTGCCCAGAGAATGTGAAAGTTTAAAGTATAATACAGGTTAAAAAATTGGGTGATGATAATGATGGTAGGATATAACTCATAATGTAAAAATACTACTGCATAATTTATCATTTTTTCAAAAAACTAATCTTAAATTTTTTAAATATTTAAAAAATATATTTTTAAAAATATCTTTCAAAATGCAACTGATGACAGTATTGTAAATAAACCAAATATATTGTTATTAACAATAATGATGATAATAATAACAACGATAATAATAATAATAATAATAATGATAATAGATATACTGAACTTTTCAAAACAAAGTTACAAAGTGCTTTACATGGTTTAAATATTACAGGACCGCAACGAGCCAAAAAACAAACAAACAAACAAACAAACAAATAAAATAATACACACAATAAAATAGAATAAAATACCCAACAATGATATGAGATAACAGCAATAATAATATTAAAAGAAACAAAACATGTTAGAACAGTTTGATGGATGAGATTTCATTAGTTAAGGGGGTTTTGAGAAGTGATTTAAATAAGGTTAGAGACACTTTTCTAATATTAATAAATCACCATCCTAAATGCACATGCTGTTATGATTTAGTGCTGTCTTGATGTTTATCGTAGTGTAACATGATGGTATAACCACAGAAAACTAAAATCTGCCATCTTTTTAATTCCCTTGCTTCTAGAGGAGACTTTGCGCTCACAGCAGTGTGGAGGCACATTGTGCCAGCAGATGGAGACAAGTCTTTCATTTTTGACAAGATATTGTGGGATGCTGATTGTAAATGAGAATTTACATCCATTCAGAAACCTGGAGTTGTATTTTATATCACTCCTTTCAACTCTAAAATCCAGTTGTCTCAGTGTTAAAAAGGAGAGATTGTATTCATATCATCACAGGTGCTTTACATTGACCCACAGTTCAGTGGACTGACCCTAATTTACACTTACACCGGTCAGATTTTATGTCTAAAAGATAACATGCTTACAGTGAAGGCATTTCTCATCATAAATGTCTCGAATAACCTGTTGTGCAATAAAACTAAACACATTTGCTCAAGTACTGTACTTAGGTACAATTTTGAGGTAGCCTTCTTGTACTTTTCATTATATTTTATGGTATATTATGGGTATACTCCACTACCTTTCACAGGGAATTATTGTACTTTTTACTCCACTAAATTTATCTGAACTATATAGTCATTTTTCAGATTAAAATGTTGTCTAAAACTTTTGATTAGTCTATAAAATATTATGTCTTATTACAGATTACAGTACAGGTACAGGTACTACCAAACTCTACATGAAATAAGGGCCATTTACTATGTAAAAAGCCTACTGCATACAGTTTATTATATTCAATACAATAAAATAATGATTGACTATTATTATCATTATTATACACTAACAGGGATCATTCTGCAAAATAAGTACTTTCATTTTTTAGGAACGTTGTCTTGCTAGTACTTTATTTCATTTTATTTTATTCTATTTTATTTTAGCAACCAGTTACTTTGCTCAAGAATTCAGATTAATACAAAATACAAACTACTACAACTACCTAATTATGATGTATTATTATGGATTATGATACCCGGAAGTGTATGAAGTATTTAGAATTAGCTCCACTTTTACCAGCTGCTTATATTATTCTGAGATGAGTCATTCTGCATAATGAGTACAAAAAAAATCTGCATAATAACTACTTTTAGTACTTAAAGTATTTGATGCTAATACTAATGTACTTTTACTTGAGTTAGATTTGAATGCAGGATTTATACCTGTAACAGAGTACTTGCTGACGGCGGTATTGCACAACACCATGACACATGTAAACAACAACAGTCCAATGACAGCCTCAGTGATCCTGGCTGTGCCTGCCTCCTGCTCCTCTTAGTCCGGCTCATCGGATGGTGTCAGGAGGCTGCTGCTAGCTAAACTATCCTCAACGCTCCGGACGTGAAAGTAAAGCAGCGATGAACCGACCAGGTAACACCGTCTCACGTTACTTATACGCTACCGTATAGTTCGTTTTTACAGTTATTTCGGTTAATTTGAATCGAAAGTTACCGCGTTTATAGTGTGTTTGTGCTGCTGTCGACGCCGGCTAACGTTAGCTCCCTGAGCAACAAGTAATGTTAGCTGTTAGCTTCAGTTAGCATCTGTTAGCTATAGATAGCATCAGTTAGCCTCAGGTAGCTTCAGTTAGCTTCGGTCAGCCGGGCAGACAGAGTGTAGTTCAGCACTAAGGACAGCTCCGACTGTGTTTACTGTTTTATATTATATTCTGTTTAATATATGACAACCGTTACTGATGCTGCTTAACAACTGAACAAAAGTTTTAAACTTATCAGACAATATATTTTTTTATCTACTGTATACAACATTTATATACGTAGGTTATCTATCTATCTATCTAGCTGATATTTATATCCAGGTTTTTTTTTATATTTTCTCCACACTAGGTTTTTGGAAGGACTAGTGCATCCATTAACTTCCCTTAAATAGCTTATTAATATTAATATTTATTCACCCACACACTGTGATCTTAGAGTATCCTGTATGCTTGTGATATAAAATAAGATAAGATGCACCTTTAATAATCCCACAATTGAGAAATTCCATTGTTGCAGCAGTCAAGAAGAGAAAGAGTCAGATTTTTTTTTTATTTACTTACCATCTATCTATCTATCTATCTATCTATCTGATATAAATGTCTGTAGTCTTTTTTAAATCAATGTTATGTTTATTTGCCTTTGCCTCTTTGTAAGGTTTTGGTGGGGTTTCAACCTCCATGAGCTTCTCCACAAGGGTAACAGAAAATGGCTGCTCACCCTCAGATCTGACAGAGGAGGACATAGACAATCTGAAGTTTGAACTTGCAAAGGTGATGCAACTCTTTTGGGCTAACAATCACGAAAAGTAAATAACTGCATCTGCTCACTGTTGTCTCTCAACTAATTAAACTGTTTTGTGTCTGTTTTGTGTCCCATTAGATGGAGGATGAAATTCAGACCTTGCGGCAGGTGCTTTTGGTCAGAGAAAAATATGCAGCAGACATCAGGAGGCAGCTGGGTATGGGTCCTCTTAGTAACATCAAACAGAACCTATCCAAAGGCTGGCAAGACGTCCAGACCTCAGCCCCGTGAGTGCACTGGCATCCTCATAAACACTGCATGTTCAGACTTATATGTTCATAGCAAGACAGTGGTTGTTGGATGGTAAAAAACTCCACTACGTACCTCCATAGTGTTACCTGTTTTAAGACACCCAACCTCTCTGCCGGTGGAACATTTGCCACGCATTGTCTTAGTGTGACATGGTTACGTAACCATGGAAAGCACCCTAATGACTTTCATGTTCTCTGCCTTAAGTCGGGGTAGTAACCTGCCAACTCCTGTCCTCCTCTTGTTTCAGATATCTCACAGCCTCTGCCACTCTGGAGGACATCAGCCACTCCAACGTGTGAGTGTTGGTCATCATTTTTGCATCATATCCTGAAAAAAAAAAAACTAAACATTTGTACTACATATCATGGTGCAGGGGTTTCCCAATAGTTTGCCCTGTGGTCACATGTTAAAGAGGATTCTCTCCTAAGAAACAAGTGATGGGATTTTCCAGGTCAAATAGGATCGGTGCCCCGTTAATAGCCTTACAGACGGACTTAGCACAAGGAGCAGTAATATTAACAGGCAATGGCAGGACTAACCTGAAGCGTTTGTTTTAGTGAGCAGCCTTCTGCAGCCACATGGCCTGTAGCCACTGACGTATATGAGCCTGTTGTTCACAGTTTAACTTCTATTGTGCGTGTGTGTGTGAGTCCCTACTTTTGTGCTCTCTGTGTGTATTTTAAGTGTCACATGCTTGTTGGCAGTTTTGCCTTTCCTACGTTCAGGTGCTGACTTCTATTACTTCTTTCTACCTGTAGGTATATAAGGACACGGGACACTCTCTCTCATGCAGGCCAGGTGACATCATCTGCACTGTCCACTATGGGTGTGACCCTCACCAGGAGACTGGCAGAGATGAGGTACCCCCAGGATTTGCTCAGCTACTCCCTCCTAATTTTTTTTTAAATTTTATTTGTTAAAAAATAAATCAGCAATGAGTATTAACAAGCCAAAATGAGCAGAAAAAATAGCTTGAGGTAGTAGTTTTAAAAACACCAAACTCTACGTGTTAATTGTACAGAAGGTACCATCGAGGTGCCTGATAGGAAAAGCTGTCTAATTCAGGCAGGCTCATCAAAAAAACAGATAACCAACAGAGAGCTACAACAAGTAGACAACATGTCAGAAGGATGCTTTAATATGATATGAAAACCATGTTTTGCCTTTCAGAAAATATCATGCCAGAACATTTGAAAGCACTTTTATTTTCAATAATGTTCATTAATTTTGTCTACTTCAACCTACTGTGTCAGAACCAGAACTAAAACACTGATTTAAATTTAAGGTTGGGTCAGTATAAAAATCTTCAAACTGGTTTGATGCTAAGCCAAACACTGGTCTGGACCGAACTGAATTTTATTACATAATGACATCGTGTCCTAACAGCAGACGAGTGTCAGACTATTGCGTTGCATCAGACACTCTCTGTCCACATTAAATCCATTAAATATGCACTTCTGTGACGTCATGTAAACAAATGTGTATCTATCAGCTGTAAGCTCGAGATCAGAGTGGAGATATAACCGCTTAAAAGATAGGTGAGTACTTGCTATCCTCCTACGTTTGTACTTTTTAAACAGAAAACACAGGTTTTATATTGTATTTTTTTTATTGGAGATTACATATAATATGATCAACAGCAAGCAGGTTGTTATTAACAATGGTCTTTTACCAGAAACTTTAAGCCTCTTGGCGATCTCCCTCCAGCCAGCCTCAACCTTCTTTGGTTTTTGTAGTGAAATAAGGAGGTAGGAATGGAGAAGCTGTCAATTAATGAATCAGCTGCTGATCTCCTTCGTGGTGTCAGTGCTTGGCTTGGCAGTGAATTGCACATCACCTGTCAGACACTAGTGGCTCCCTGAATATGTTTATAGGCAAAAATAATAGTATGTTAATCACGTTGTCGTATTGCTGCCTACTAATCCAGTACAGGTTGGATTTAGCACAGTGACGCTGTCAGCACAGATTGCCGATTTAGGCTGCTTTACCAGAATGTGTCACAATGACAAATGCATAAAAAGGCTTGTACACCGGATGGGACCAGCAAAACTGGAATTCGACCCAGCTTTGTTTAGTTTATTATCACTGTCAGTGTTAGACCAGTGCAGTCACTACAATAACTGATAAATGTTAAATAACTGTTGTAATGTAGTAGCATGACGAGGCTGACAGCACAATAAGTTTTTGCACATGTAACCACTACAGCCATATTTTGATTTGATTTCTTGAGAAAGTAACATGAAAACATAGACATATAAATTATAATTATTTTTATAAGTCTAAGTGTTTTGACACAAATAATCATGTTCTATATTTTTCTGGTTGTCAACAAAACCCATGAAGCAACTAAAACCAACAATAAATTGATTCGAATAACAAGTATTGCTTTTGTATCCACAGCCTTATATACACATGCTGTTGCTTTTTCTCTGTGCCAAAGAGATCTATTGTTCAAAAACGTTTAAAAATACATAAATCAGAGACACCATATTCCACGCAGTCCATCCTGCTTGTTGCTGAGTGCTTCAGACAGAGTAGGGAAGACCGAAAGTATCAACAGAGGACTAACACATTTTTGGTTTTGGTCTTTTCAAGGGATTTGTTTACAGTTTGAAACATTTAAAATAATTCCTTATCAGTCCTCCTTTACCCGTCATTGCAGGACATCTTTTTTTAGTGACACTCCACCCCAAATCTCTTTTGAGTGTCAAACATTGATCCTCTTTAGGACTGGAAAGTTTCTATACAAGGTTGTAATTCCAAAGAAGTGGATGGTACTGTAGTTTGGGAAGAGTCAGTGGATATTTTTATACTTTTCCTCTTAAAACTTATTATAACTAAATATTTGAAATCCACCAAAAAACCAAAGCTGACGACTTGCCTCTATGCTATGCAGTGGTGGAAGAAGAACTCAGACCTTTTACTTCAGTGAAAGTACCAACACCAGTGTAGACAGACTTTATTTACTTCATTTAAAGTAAATGGGCAGCTGTGGCTCAGGAGGTAAAGCAAGTTCTTTACTAGTCAGGAGATCAGTGGTTTGATCCCCATGTCCCCTGTCCCCATGTCACAGTATCCTTGGACGTGATTACTTCCAATGGTTGTGCCACCCATGTGTGAGTGTGTTTAAATGTTTAACAGAGTAGCAGGTGGCACCTTTGTGTGGTGTCCTCAGCCACCAGTGTATGAAAGTGTGAGTGAATGTGACAAGAAGTGTAAAAGTACTTTAAGTGGTCGGAGGACTAGAAAGGTGCTAAACAGATGCAAGTTGTCTATTCAAAATTTTATTTTAAAATACAAAAATATTAGAATCAAAATGTACTTTAAGTACTAAAAGTAAAAGTTCTCACTATTTAGAATGGTCTGTTTCAGAATAATAATCAATTAACGGATTATAATTTATGATATAAGTATGCATAATTTTGATGTTGCAACTGTTAAAGGTTGAGCAAATTTTATGCGCTGGTTTCCTAATCTGTAAAAATACTTCATAATTTATTTGATAGTTATACATTGGATTAATCTGAAACTGCAAAGTATCTAGTAACTAAAGCTTTGAAATAACAAAGTAAATTTCCCTCTGATATTATTATTAAAAAGTACAAAGTAGCATAAAATGGAAATACTCAAAGCACAAGTGCATCAAGATTTTACGTAAGTACAGTATTAAAGTAGATGTACCGAGTAACTTTCCACCACTAATGCTCTGTGAAGGACAACAATGTTTTTCTAAAGTCTACGGGGGTGAGTGTTTTGAAGCTTAAACCAGATTGTGGGTGGAGTATCCCTTTAAGTTAACAGCCCCCCGTCTTTTGTTTTTGTGTAGCAAGTAATCAACCGTAATCCAATCACAGTAGTACATCTGGACGTTGGTAGCAGTAGCTGATAAGTCTGTTGTTGTCATCTACGTGGAAACAGAAGCTGGTGTGACGTTATCTGTGTGTCTGTCTTTATCTCAACAGAGCTCTGCCTCTTCCCAGCCCACCACGGTAAGACTGGACTGAGATCAGTGTTGTGAGGCTGAATGGTCTGAAGTGGGTGCTGATTGAAGCCCTGTGTGTGTGTGTGTGTGTGTGCGTGTGTGTGTGTGTGTGTGTGTGTGTGTGTGTGTGTGTGTGTGTGCGTGTGTGTGTGTGTGTGTGTTTGTGTTTGTGAGCAGATCTTTAGTAGTAGCAGTGTGAAAATACTGTTACAAGTACAAAAAACTTCATTTAAATGAAGCTACACACATTTTAGCACCAAAATATACTTAAAGTACCAAATATAAAAAATATTGTAATGTAGAATTGCCCATTCAGAATAATATATAATATCACTGGATTATAATTAGTGATGGATAAATGTGTAAGGCTGTGTAAAGCTGGAGCTAATTCCAATTACTGTATATACTGCTGGGTAGCCTAATCTGTAATAACACATCATAATTTATTAGTTGATTATATTTTGTATTAATAACCTGAATCTGTAAAGTAACAAGTAACTACTGTTATCAAATAAATGTGGTGGAGTACAGGTAATATTACAAGTGCAGTGTTACTAAAAGTGATATACCCTCTAAATAATATGCCTAACGACAGTACCTTGAGTAACTTTAATGAGTTACTTTCCACCACTGCTGCTGTATGAAACACAAAGTCACAAGTTGATTATTTGATTAATAAATTTTGGTAATGGATTAACTGTGTCATGTATGATGAAGAAATACTAAATATTTTCTGTTTTCTACTTTTCTCAGTTCAATATTCTTCCTTTTAAATAAAGTGTGTGTCGTAGGTTTTATCTGTTCAGTCATTTCAAAATGTCACATTGAGCTCTGGTTAATTGTTAACAGGCATTTTTTCCCCCAAAGAGGGAATATTGAAGTACTTCTTCTTCTTAATATCATTAAAATAAATGGCAGATTAATCAGTAAGTGTTATTTTGGCCCTACTGAAAGAAGAATGCGAACTTTAATCCAAGTTGTGAGTATTGTTTTAACAAGTGTTGTGTCAGTATTCCAGGTGCCGTTATCCTTGGATGGTGTAAAAAGAGTGTCGTTACTCTGTCTCTAATGTGCCGTCTCTCAGAACTAGATTAAATGATACATTCATAATTGATATGTATTCAAAGCCTAAGTTTTATACAAGTAATATTCATGCTGGTATAATTAAAACAAGTTAATTGTATTTTCTATCTTCGCTGAGCAATAGTTTTGTGCGAAAGGAATTAAAATCCTGTCCCAAATATACATCTATTGAGTTCAGTTAAGCACTAGTTTTACGGTGTATACAGTTTTTGCACCTATTTGTATGCACATAAGTTAAATGTTTGCGTTCACCTTGCTCAGCTTTGTTGTCCATGTTCTTAGTACATTTAGAGCAATGAAAAACTGGAGATAAGCTTACATTAAATTTTTAGCATGTTGTAAGGTTTGTGGTTTTATGTATTTGCTGATTCTGTGTGATGTTTTAAGCTTTACTTGTCACTTATAATGTTCAAACTCTCTTTTCTCTTCTGCTTCTCCAATGTGACACCCAGCACCCTGAGCCACACCATGAGTGTGCCAAGTATGAGGTAAAACATCACTCTAATTCCTGCATTTAATGCTTATTTGTGTGGTTAAAAACATGGAGTTCAAGTTCATTCAGTAATGATTTAGAGAAAAAGTAATTGTTAAATATGTTACGTGTAATTTGTCTTCACATTGCTCTACAGACATTCCTCTACATTCAAGTCTTTTGAGGAAATGGTCGGCAACATGAAAGTGAGTTTGTTAAAACAGCTGCAGTCTTACAGTGTTCTTACTGTGTGAATCATTGAGCATTGATCACTTGTTTCCTGTCTGGATCACACAGGACAAGGTGAGTGGCAGTCTGCCAAATAATGGAGACACCTCTGGCTTTGAAAGAAGATCCTCACGCTCATGAGATGGACCCTTCTAACATATCACAAATAATTATTTTTCATACCTTGTAAACTTATGAAATAATGTATTTAACAATATTTTGTTCCGTTATCTGTGTGAATTTGTCCACTGTTATTTAGCGTATTAATACCATGTGACTAATAGAATGTATTACATCTGCATCTGCAATGGAAAATTATTTAAACTTCACTGTAAAAATAGTCTTTTGTTATGTGACTGTTATGTTTCTGCAGCTGGATAAATGGAATTAACAATTATTTATTTTGACATGACTGCTGTAAACCTGAATTCCTCTTGCAATATGCATTCATTGACATTAATTGTGACATTTACATAACAGAATATCACAAACATGAAGTATTTTTGTACTTTAACATTTTTCAATTAAAGTCAATTGAATGGTGAGTGGCTTTTTGTCAACGATGGCTACATCAAGTTCATTTGATGTACTTAGTTGGTGCTCTTAGGGTGTTTTCATACTTGGTCCTGTTCAGCCCTCTAAGCAGACTCAGAGCGGTGACTCAGCATTTTTTGGGCATATGTCCCTCTGAAGCAAACCGAATTCAGACCACCTCGGGGGTGGTCTGAATTCGGTTTGCTTCAAGTCTGCAGTGCTGTTCACTTAACCTGTGCCTTGTGAACACCGAACACTCCAGGTTCACTTTGCTCTTTGCTGTTGTATTTAGCCCTCTAGATCACATGCTGTTGCACTGAGATGCTTGGAAATGGCAACAGTCTACAGCAGAGAGACACTAAGGTTTTCCTCCAATTTTACATTTATCTGAAAGCAAGGGGCTTCACAACCACACTGCAGCACCACATCAGCGTGAAAACAAAACCATGTTAATATATATTATATACAGGTTACACTGAACAGAAAGAGGACTGAGGGCCCGTCAAATCTGAAGCTGAGTCCTCTTTCAAATGAACTGACAATGTGAACACAAAAAGAACTGAGTCCCTTTTCTGTTGGTCCACTTTCAGAGGACTGGGTTCGGTTTGTTCTAAAAGGTCTGAATGTAAAAACATTAGTTTAAAAGAGAACCTGTTACTAAAGCTCGGGCTGTTGTCAGTGGTGGCCTTGTTCTATATCAAGCCTTTGGGTGGCGCCAGAGTCTTCAAACGTATTAACAGTGTTGAGGACATCGAAACTATGTGCAAGTGTCCTTACTATTGCATTTAAATCACTTTTTATTGAAATCTTGATCTTGAATCTTGAAACTAATACCTCTAGAAAATATGCGGTGAGATCTCTCAAAACAACATTTAGTGCAGTGAAGCCATTATTTATACTCGTGTTGCACTTGTATTGAAATCAAAAGCTGATACTCAAAGAAGAAAATGCAGGAAGATAGTACATTAGTTTTTTTTATACTTTATTTTCAAATTTTCAATTCTGTATTCAAGTCACATAGTTGTAACAACATATCAAAACGAAAACAACTACAACAGACTAGAAAACACAAGAAGGAAAACATTAAAATAAAAGATCTGCCAGACATACATACCTTAAGTGTTATCATTTTCGGGATGTCACATAATTTATATATTTTTATTTCTGACATGTAATTGTAACCACTTGATACGTACTGCAGTCGCAGCTCTTCATACAATCTTGTGTTTGACATATGTGACATGAAGGCTGTAGGAAATTACGATCATATAGCTGGGAAAAACAGTAGTTCCCTGACCGGGAATCGAACCCGGGCCGCGGCGGTGAGAGCGCCGAATCCTAACCACTAGACCACCAGGGAGGGATGTTCAGTGTGAAGTTTCCATAGGATTTGTAGCTACGAAAATCAGTTTCGTAGCTTGTTGAGGGCAGAATACTGAGTGCAGGTTTAATGTACAGTGGCATTACAGTGGCATCGATGTAATGTTAGTCAGCTCACCTTAATAGATCCGAGAGTTAAAACAGATCAGTTTTGTCTGTCTAGAAATCACAAGTTCACTAATTTACGGGTCACAGTAAACGCCCTATCTTACTTATGAAGAAAACAACATGTTAACGTTCGCGCTATCACGTACGTTGAACGCATGTAAACTGTTGTTTGAATCCACGTTGCTGATGAAATGCCATTTTATTACACAGTGTTTGTCTTCGTCAGTTTGTCTCCAGAGACCGCTGTCTAATAAGTCTCTGACAGCAGCGGGTTAATGTTAAAGCCTCTCCAAAGCCTCCTCTGTATGATGTCAACGAGTCCAGCAACAAACAGAACAACAGCACGTTCCGTGTCCTCGAGCTGCCACAGTCCCCGCCCCGTGACACCGCAGCACGCGCCGGGGCCAGACCCTATAAAAGCCTGTCGTCCAGCAGGTTGAGACAGTGACAGCAGCGGTGAGTTGACCGAGAGGGTCAAGACAGAGAGTTCATCCACAAATGGGCCATTGTAACAACTAGCACCTCTTCTACTTCAAGCCATCCGCACCTTACAACCGCATCCGGTGCCAACAACAACATCTCAATCTTTAAGGTAAGTTAAAATAATTTTATAAGATTAAAAGTTCCTCTCTTTTGTAATTAAACAGAAATTTAATATTTTATCTAGTTTCTGTCTCACATCACAGAACACATGAGTCGTTTTTTGCACAAGTGTGCTTAAATATTTCAGTCCTGTTCTGTAGTTATGATACCTGCCTGTTACATCCTCAGGTGTCCATTTTTAAAAATATGTGATGAACCTATTTTCTGAAAGGCCACACATGTGCAGTAAACACTAGTTAAAAGGTAAAACTGCCATCTGGCAGTATATAGCCTAAGTGTTGTGTTTATGAGTCACCTGCTGTGTTTATCTGGGCTATGAGGTGCAGACAGGTTTTTGTCTGCTCCTTGAAATCCCCAAAGCCATCTGCTGCTCACCTGTTGTTAAGCTTTACAGCCTTCAGCTGGTTCTCCAGGCTGTTAACATATCCTGCATTTAAGAGCCTGGAATACAAGTCAAATTTTAAATACATACACAAATATATAAAAAATATTTACTCTTGCATATGTCCTGTATACATATGTTGCTGCACCCGTGAATAAATTCAGACTGAGGTTATTTGGGAGCTTTTTTGGCAGTAGAAAATTTGGCTAGATTTCCTGGCAGAGCACAGTAGTAGCCTGGGCGTGCAGTGTGTGGCAGAACACAGGCACAACCTGTAGCTTGTCATGTAGCCAACTCCTGAACTAAGCTACCCAAGTCCTGCTGGACATGTGGACATATTCTCACACACACCCCTCTTGATATTTGAGTCATGTGGAAACCAAATTCTAGGAAGCAGCTGCTTCTGCTTTATCGCTCAGCAGTGAAGGCCTGTAGACATGCAGGAATGGAGCACAGAGGGCGTGAAAACGTGCAGTAAAAGCTTAACTGAGATGGGTCCTGAGTGACCTGTTGTGAATGCTGTCAGTGTACATGAGCTTTTCAGCCTGATGTCTCAGTAAGCCTGGGTGGCACCTTTGTGCTGGGGTGTCTGATAAGAGCATAAAAATATGCACAAATGTGAGACATTTCAAATAAGATTAAATGGAAGGAATTGAAATGATTGCGAAAGCATAACAGCATCCATTTTCCTATCTTATTTCCAGTCTATTAATACCTGCTCTTGTCTCTCCTTCAGGTTTCCATTTGCCATCTTTGAGCGGTTTTCCACCTAAGGTCGGAGAAAATGGCAGCAATTCCATCAAGTGGCTCCCTCATCGCCACCCACGATTACTACAGAAGTGAGTCAGACGTGGCTTATGTGCATTTATATTGCATTCGTTTCAGTCAAATGGTTTTTCATTCTGCATCTGACACCAGTATTTTCATTTCAGTCTTGGATGAGATTCAGATAGATGAAGTTCTTTCACTAAAAGGGTGTGTCTCTTTATTGCAGGGCGTCTCGGGTCCAACTCCAGCAGCAGCTCCTGTGGCAGCGCTGAGTACACCGGAGAGGTCATTCCACACCACCCAGGTATAAAAAAAGGACAAGGTTTTATTTTTCAAACTCACTGCATCAGTCCCTCCCTAAACTTTTTCCTATCGTTCACAGGACTCCCAAGACAAGATTCTGGCCACTGGTGGACTTCATTTTTCTTTGCAAAACAGAACCAGCCCGGCGTGCAGAACGGATCTGAAAATCAAAAGTGAGTGTCGTAATATCCAACCATAGCTAAATGTAAACATGTTCAGCTAAGTTACATTTTTCTGGGTGAAACTAACCGTCCTCTGTGTTGCAGGAACAGAACCTACACAGTGGCCAACGGTCAGGTGACCTGCATCGCCAAGGAGATGGTTTTGAACAGACAAGTCAGTGAGAGCAGTGAAAGTGGAAAGTTTGAGTCATCGACCCCTCCACCTGCCTCTGCATAGACTCCAGCCTCTGTAGCATCGCCCCCCCACCCTCGCCTCGCACCTCCCCCACCCTCAGCTGCCGTCCATCACATAGTCCATCACTGGAGATGATGATGACGATGGTGTTTGTTAACTTTAGTCCATGATATTTCCTTTTTGCATATGTATAGTATGTTTTTATTATGACCAAAAGTGTGAAAAAACTCAAGTATGTAAAAAGTTTTTCATTGTATTCTTCTTGTGACTTTACACTGTTATTATTAATATTAATAATAATAATAAATAAATAAAATGCTTTGAGTCAGCATTTACACTGTGTTTTATTGATCCTACACAGCTTTTCATAAATATTTTCCTTTTTATTAGGAATTTGAAAGCACAACGACTCAGAGGGGTATCATGACACAAAAATTCCAGAGAATAGCACTTAAAAGCATTACCAAAAATGTTAATTTCCAAACTGGTCCTTGAGGGAAACAAATAATAAACAAACATTACAGAACAAGCTGCATTATAAGCCTACTTGTCCACCCTGCAACTCCATGCGCATGTGAACCATCAGCCTGCCTCACAACTCCTCCTTAACTTCTGTTTTAATAAATTGGCTTTGTTTAATAAGCAGGAGCAGGTTGTTTCATAGGGAGATCCCAGTGTGGCGAAATGAGCTTCTGGCTATTTTATCATTAACACGAGGAACACTGCGTGACATCATGCTTGCTCCTGTGTTGCAATTATGTTGGCTTCCAACCATCTCAGTTTTATAGTTCACGTATTCTGGGCATGTTTTGTGAATTACATCAAACATATGGATACATTTTAGTTTTTTAACTTAATCTTCAGCTGGTTATAGTCCAACTTGCTTCATTTCCACAGGGCCTATCTGTGTCCTAAGAGGAACGTTGAGTGTAGCATCTGATGATATTATTCAGTGATACCTGCATTTTGTGTTTGAATTTTTGAGAGAGCCCACCATACTCGGTGGCGCAAGCATAATTGAAGTGGCATTTGATTAACGAGGCATTTAACAGTGTCTTCACATTGATATCTATATAAAAAAAACCTGGTGTAACCATGTAAAAACTTTTTTTTGCAATTTTAGACAAGGTTGTTGCTGCAATATCCTCCTCAGAGAGAGACTGACCAAATGGCACTCCAAGGCATTCAGCACTGGTTTTAGATTCAATAAAGTTCCTTCACCCTTTACCTTAATCACATTGCTTTTCTTTAAACCTGTGTTTAGTGCCTACTAAAATGAACTGTCTTTCCCAAATGTAAGGACAGTTTGTTGTTAATAAACCAGTCTCTAACAGCGACACTTCTCTACTACTGCTGTGTTCACACTACAAGTGACAATGCAATAGCGTGACCAGCTACGTTATCACACAGTTGCAGTTAAAGTGTTGCTCAAGCGCTTGTTCATGCAGTTGTGTCGTCACAGTGTGTGTCTACTACTTGCCACAAAGCACCTTGACTTAATGTTGTCTAAAGTATTTGGTCATAAAAAAGTCTTTTCTTTTATGTCAGAGCCCCATTTTAACATCACATTCTGTCACTCCCACTGTATCCTCGTGTGCACTGCAATGTACATAGATCTAGCATAGCATCAGCTAACTAAGCTGAATAACACAGTACCACACGCAGACACAAGAGCATATGATCCGAAATGCTCTTGTAGAGTGAGCTGTTCTAAATTCCGACTGGTACTAAAGAAGTTTGAGTTTGAGAAGATATTCTCCCAGTTGGTTATAGACCAATCTCTCAAATACTGTAGATAGTATGTTTAGGACTGACACAGGCCCATGATTTCTAGTGTGGGATTTATTTAGGAAAACAATGTGTGACATTATCTGTTTTGTGTTTTTAATAAACCTCAGATCTTCAGTGCTATTGTCATCTCTCCACACAGCAGAGCAGCTGTTTTATAACTTTGCCAGGGAACACATTCAGCCTACTTACCAAAGTAATCTGTTTAGCTGTGATATGATTAGCAACGATTAATGCATTTGTTAATACAGCTTATATAATGCCTCACCTCAGCTTGAATGTGGGTCAACAGCCTCTGGAAAAAGTAAAGGTTAAAGGTTTTCATAGAACAATGACACTGAAATGCATGTTCTATTCATACTTTTGGTTCGACAATCGTGTACATTACTAGGTTCCAGTGGCCAAAGTTGGCTGACCCAAATTTTTATGCAACACATTTCTAAGAGCAGGTCGCTGGCCTGTTACTAGTTTCTGTCAGCACCAACTTGCTGCAGAGTTTACCAGGCATCATTCCAGAATTACCACATGGCATACAAATGAAGCAGCAGTCCACCTGCTGCTATTAAACCTTATAGTTCTGCTTGAATTGTTTTAAAAGACATTTTCAAAATGTCTCAGCACGTTGTAAAAGATTCAGTCTGTTCATGTTACAAATGCTGCAAGGACAGGGCTTTAATGGTCTCCTGCAGTTTTTATTCAAATACAACATATTGCTTTGACACTTTTTGGACTAACGACTGTGCCAGAGGACATATATGTGTAAAAAAAAAAAAAAATTCACCAATGTTATTTTATTTGATCCAGGGATCCAAAGCCAGGGCCACAAATTCCTTGAAAAACCAACCTCTTGTATAATTTTCATTTAATTTGTAATGTTGGACCTGTGGATCGATAAAAGCACTGGTTCTCTGAACTGGATTTTCCCTGAAATGATACGTAGGGGACATTTTGCAACGTGAACGCTGTCAACTAAGAATAGACTGAACAAAGTCTGGTTACAGTCCAGTTCTGCTTGTGAGATAATCTTTCTCTTCAAACAGGAAAGTCAAATAGTTCCAGAGCTGTATGTGGAGCATTTAGGGCAACATACTAGGACAACTGTTTTGGCATTTGAACGACCAAAGACGTGATTCCTGTCTTCAGATCTTGACTGATTTAAAGAGTGCATGATCTGTCCTGTCCGCCCTCCAAAGCTGCACTATTTCTGGCAGCGTATCAGAGAAGCACTCGGGTCTAAAAATGTCCTGTGATCCCAGCCAAGTAGAATCACTCTCGTGTCACTTAACTGACACAGGAGTCTCCCATCATGCAGGTCTTTTTTTATGACCTCACAGGGTATGCTGGGTCTCTCTGTGCAAAGTTCATAGAACACTGTGAAGGACGAATCCCCAGACTATTTACATCAAAACAACACAGCTGTTCTGACCAAAACAGGACTAGAACGAGGGGAAAAAAACTAACAAAAACATGACTGAAGATACGTCTTGTAATCCTGCAGAAAAGAGGATTTATACAGTTGAATTACTGTACAACACTAAGGTGCAAAAACTTCAACAAGCTGGTTTTATTTGTGATTTTAGAGGTGAGAAGTCGATTCAGCAATCTGCTATTTTTTAAAACAGAGTAGTCAGTCAACCCAGTCACCAGAAGACATATTAGCATATTACGTATCTACAAATCATAGATACATTGCATTTGTACATTAAACTTTGTTGTGGCTATGTTGAAACTTTCTAATTCATTAAAGCTGTTACATGTGGTTAGGGTTTAGGCACAAAAACCTCTCGGTTATGGTTAGGAAAAGATTGTATTTGGGCTTGGGTTTCGGGGGCAAAATCCTGGCGGGAGATGCAGCTTTGTCTCACTGACAAATAATCATTTTTAATGGCTAAAAATCTGCTGGAAACAACAGCTACGGTTCCCTAAAAAGCAACTGGTTTTACTGTTTGTTAGTCTTGACCTGCAGGCTGCAGCTTGGCAGGTGTCTCGCCCAGGTGTCACACCATACACCATCCCCTCCACCTCCCAATGACAAAGTCAGCTCATATTTGTGTAATCAGAACTGCGTCTCTTTAGGAATGTTGTTATGAATGTTGTTACATATTAAATGTACAAATTTAACATATTTGTGGTTTGCAGAAACAATACCAATATTCTTTCTAGAACATGGTAGTTTTAGTATCAGAACCAGTCATTTAATGGCCAAAATACATTAACAAGAGCTTCTGTGAGCTTCAGCAAGGAAAGATTTTCAACAGTAACTGCTTAAACTCTAAATGTGCTGCTTGCTTTTAGTGCTGCATTTGATTCAACTGATCACAGATTGTTTTTTGGCAAAGTTAAGTTTCGTACAGTATGGTTGTAACTCTTTGGCTTGATAGTTATTTAACGAATAGGAAACAGACCTTTTTTTGATTACACATTTTTAAGTGTGAAATCTACTAGCTGTGGTGTACCTCAAGGAAGCTGTTTAGGAACATTTTAATTTACTATTTTTCTAAAGTAGCAACCATTAACTTTAGCACAAATGCACAAAAGGTTGTATGCTGACGATTCAACAATTCATATGGCAAAGTCCACTGTTCAGGAACTTAAACATGAATTTGATATAGTCACACTCCGTAATGGAATTGGTAACAAATAATTAACTACACTTCATAAAACAAAAACTATTAATATAGTATTTGATTCAACACATCAGTTAAAGAGCAGAGCTGAAACTTAAACAAGAACTCCACCTGATTTTACACATCAAGATTTGTTTACAGGACTGGGGCAGGACTACTGCATGTGTGAAAAAAAAAATGCATGCATGACTTTGAATCAAATAATCCTTTAAGTAATTTTAAGAGCAAAAGAGCCAAACATTTCCTGCTTTTAGTTTCTAAAATGTGATTATTCGATCCAGTTGTTTGTCGATAGTAATCTGAACATATTTAGGGAATGTTGTTCGAACAAACAAGACATTTGGAGACATTACCTTGAGCTCTAGGAACATTTCTGACATTTCATTGACTATATAATGAATCGACCAATAGGCAGATTATTGACTGATAATAAAAATAGTAGTTAGTTCCAATAACTTGTTTGATCAAGTTCCAGTTTGTTTGCAAATTCAGCCTTAAAGAAATAGGAGTGAAAATAAGTGCTGATGCTCAGGGAAACTCTGTCGTCAGCTTGAGTCTTTTTTTGAACTATGATCTGCTGTAATTTATAGTTAGGGGAAAATGTTGGCATCCCCACACAGAGCACTCCTGCACATGAATTGGCTCAAAGATAACTGGGGAATCTGTGGCAAAGGCAACGACTCTGACTCTGGGAGGACGTGTCCAACGCCCCAGACACCAGACTCCCACAGAGCAGACAATACGAGTTCACACTGCTCAGATAAGATGAGATGAGAACAAAGATAACGTCTTATTCTTGGTATGAGCAGACACACAGTGTATCGTTGTATAATTCCATATGTTTGTCTTTTGAGATAAAGGGGTTCAGCCTGTGTGCAGGGGCTCAGGTGTCATCCTGTTGCAGGTCTATATTTGACTAGCAGCATGCGCAGACAGCATGAACCACCAAGCTTGTGTTGGTCCACGTGTCACTGGGGGACTTTCAATGTCAACACACGGTCTCACTATGATTGATTATCTCCACAGGCCACGCTTGTTTATGTGTGTGTCGTGTCTGGATCAAGTTTGAGTTTTAAAAAAAACATCCTGGAAAACGGATTCCAAGTGAATATGATCTGAAAGTCAGCTCAGGTCTTCAACCTTTACTGGTAAGGTAATCACAAATAACGCAGGTGCATCTGTGACTTTAGTTAAGGTTGTCCCTTTTTTCCAAGTACATTTATTTTATTTTCTAGAAACATTATGGAACAGCTCAGCACAGCATTGGTCTGCACAACCATCAAAAATAAAAACGACAAAACATTCAAATATGAACACAAAACAAGGCATGGATGGTTATTAAAAATTATTATTATTATTATTACTTAAAAATGTGTGCAAAATTAGAAGTGTTCGTCTAAATAAAAACAGTGAGTAGAAGTGGGTAAATGTAAAGAATACATTTATTCAGATACTGTGCTTGTATATTTTTATTTGATGCTACTGTATATTTTTAATTCACTACATTTCATAGTGAAATATTGTATTTCATTCCACTGCATTTATTTGGCAGCTGCAGCTGGTAGTAATGATGATCCAATATATAATCAATATACTGACAACCCTCACAGGAGTCTTTTTTATGCATTTTACTCTCAATAGCCAACCTTGAAAGGTCCAGTGTGTATGCTTTAAGCAGGATTTATACTTGTGCGTCAGCTCTATGCAGGGCCTACGCCGTTGCCTATGCACGTGACCTACGCTGTTGTGAGCATTTATACTTGTGCGGTGGTGTGTCTGTGTCGCTCTGCAGTTACACTTCCAAAACACTAGACTGTGGCAGGGTTTCTGTGAAGTGCTGTAAAGTTGAGTTGATTTAAAACACACCAAAAATACGCATCAAACATGGCTAAATTGAGACAATTTCAAACTCAAGTACACAAATCGGCATCACTATAACTCACAGTATTCACAGACAAAACACCTTGTCTGTTTGTTGGACACAATTTCCCCACAAATACAACATGCTAATGTTTTTAGCACTAGTCTATGGCATTTTACATTGTATAACTTAGCCTAGCATTTAGCGAACTTCTCTCTACTCATATGAGGCCAGGGACAACAGCAACATTTAACAAAGGTCACGTTGCAAAATCTGGCTCCATTACAGCTCACAAGGTTCACCAACAAAACAACTGTCTTACAGTATACTAAACACAATTTCCTAGTCTAGCAGTGAGCTTTCCTGAGATTTCCTCTGCTCATATGAAGCCAGGATAAATCACACACAAGACTTAAAATGCTATTTTTGTGGAGGCCTTATTGCCTTCACAATTTATTGTTTCTTATCTGTGAAATTAAAGTAAATAAAAGCTTCATTTCTACTGAGGGAAATGGTTTCAGCTACAAAAATAGACAGGAGGTCTGCATCGCCCCTGACATGTAGTTACATTTCTGGGGAGGTGCATGTGAGGCTACAGCATAGGGTACGGCATACATCGACAGACCCTATGCACAGGTACAGGTTGATTCGACGCAGAAGTACAAATCCCAGTTAAGGGGCATCTTTTGTTAGAAATGCTGTATAAAATTCCTAATGTTTTCATTAGTTTATAATCACCTGAAAATAAAAAATATTGTGTGACTCCTGTGTCAGTTCATTTATAACTGCATATGGAGCGCGTCCTCTTCCACATAGTCTGCCATGTTGTTCCACAGTAACCCAGAACATACAAACCACACACTGGCTTCAGACAGGGCAACACATGCTTTCATGTCTGGCCACTGTAGTTCTCCTATACACTTGGCACACTGGAGAAGTTTAAGTTCAGCAGTCTCACCACTAGATGCAATGTTTTAGAAACATGTAAACAAGAGGAAAAATCAGGTCAGTGTTGTGTTTTCACTGTGTGAGAATATTGACTTTGGGACCTGGCGGGAACCTGGCTGGCACCTGGCTGGTACACAGCGTACGTTCTCTTCACATGAGAATCTGTTTTTGATGACAGCTGAAAACTTTCCCTGACCAACGTGAGTCGAGCCAAAACATTTGACCTCCTGTATTCATGGCTGTCTTGGAACACAGGCCTAATACCTGTGGACACGTGTGTTTTCCCCTGGCAACACCATGAGGAGAAAGTGGTTTTGTGTATGACCCCAAACCTGCCATTTTCTTTTTTGCATCTGTGTAAGTTAGCGTGGCCCTGGTTTCCTTCAAAAAGCCCACAGGATTTTCCAATTGGATTTTGGATTTTTGCAGAAAATAAGTTCTGTGGTGGACAGAAGTTCATGATACTGACATGTTTTGTTCAGCAAGATAAACTGAACAAATTAATATAACTTGTGGATTTTTGAAGCCTAAATGCAAACTGCCAGAAGTAAAAAAGCTTTTGTTTTAGGCTGTAAACAAACGACACCAGGATCACATGACTCAGTGTCCCTGACACAATAAGCCTGTAAACTGTTCGGCATGATGATGTTCTGTAGTCTCATTTAGCGTATTTTATGTTGCAGAACAAAATGTAAATCTCCATTAGGCTTGTGTTAACCACAGACCTTATTTCAGGCATCTAAACCAAACCCTGTTCAAGAATCCTATTGACATTGAGACCAGGAAAGTGGTCTTAAAATGCTAACTCATTTCCAGGTTTTAAGGGTCATTCCTGGGACACTCACTGAACAAAGAAGGTGAACATGGTAAACACCATACCTGCGAAACATCTACATGCTAGCATTATAATTGTGGCTGTGTTAGCATTTAGCTTAAAGTAGTGGTGGGACGTGATTAAAAAAATTAATCTAATTAGTTAGAGGCTTTGTAATAATTAATTAATCTCAGTTAATTGCATTTTTATCAAATAGCAATATTTGACACAATAAACTAAGTTTTTCCAGTTCAGATACATTTTGGTTGACGACTGAATCAATGAATAGACAATGTTTATTTTTCATTTCGCCAGAGAGTTTGTTAATCTGTCAGACGGTGGCTGTGAACCCGGTCATCTGGTCTATTGTTTTGCTCTGGTTCGGCCCACTTGACATGCTGCTGTGTTGTGCTATGGCCTATTCAAGTGCTGAAGTTTGTTACATAACAACGCCTGAACGCAATACAGGCTCCGCTCCAGCTGAGTGTGTACAGTGCCCTGCTGCTGTGCGTGTTTCACTGTGCGTAACAGCAGCCTTTTGATGGTCATTTACACACTGTCCATGCGTAGCCAGGGTAAACAGACAAGCTGTAACCATGGTAACAATAACTATGTCAGGTAACAAACTGCATCGGGCTCGGGTCGGGTTTGCACTTAAAAACCACAAAGGCTGTCGGTTTCGGGCCCGGTGACATTAATGTAATTTAATGGTTAATACTTTTGTGAATTTGGTACAAGCCGTGTGGTCGAAGGGCTGCCTGCAGGTTTAGGAAGGTTTATTACAAGACCACAGAGGCTTCATAATTCTTAAACTGAAGACATTCAGAGCAACCAGGACTCTTCAAGAACCTGGTGAAACTGAGCAGTCAGGCGAGAAGGGCCGCGGTGACAAAGAGCCTGATGGTCTGGCTGAGCTCCACAAATCCTGTGTTGGTGAAGAAACTTCCAGAAAGACTGACATTGAACGCTCCACTGACCTGGGCTTTAAGGCACAGTAGCCAGAAGTCTCTTCTTAGTGAAAGACACATGAAGCTGCTTGGAGTCTGCAAAAAAGCTCTGGAATGAGTGAGAAACAAGACTCATCACCAGCACTGCACCACCCTGACAGTGAAGCAGCATACCTGTGTCAGTGTCATATTTCTGTTTTGTTCTTTAATACACTTGCAAAAAAATCTTTCACCCTGTGTTTGCTTTGTCATTACGCAGTATCAGTGTCACATGAGAGTAAAAATGAGTTAAATGAGCAGACGGTTGCAACATAGAACATGAAAAGTGAAGGCTCTGAATTCTTTGTACCAACTTTTCTCCTGCTGCTTTCTGCTGTCCTCTTGTGGCAGTGTTGGAAACGACATTAAAGGTGCAGTGTACAACTGGCTTCTTCACAATGAAAAGTAGTTAAACTACATCTTTATACTCAAAAATATTAGCTTGTCAAAGAAACTACTTCTAAAAAGTTGTTCAGCTACATCACAGTAAATGACCGCAGTCTCAGTGTGGGAGCTCTTATTGTTACAGAGGTATAACTGAACTGACACTGAGTGAAGGGTAGTTGTGTTTAATTAAGGGACTATTACAGACCAATACTCACTGAGGCAGCCCGAGCTGGGGATGTGTTTCAATGAGAGGATAGGGAGCAGCTGTTGGAGTGTAACTGGGAAAATCCTAAACTTTTTGCGAAGTTGATAGTATTTCACCGAGGGCATCCTGGTTGCAAACCAGAGGTGGTTTTAGTCAAACAGCAGGGGATATTGACCAATAAGCTGTGACACTGTGCCATATTGTGTGCATGGATGGATTACTGAACAGGCCTACAGGTCCAGGGTCCCAAACTTCCAGGGGCCCCCCTGACCCTCACCTGCAAAATGTTTCTCAAATTAATGCATACTGACCAGGTAAAACACAAAAAGACCAAAAGGTGATACAGAACAACAACAAATAGACAACAAGAGACCAAAAAGAAATGCAACTCAACAACAAAAACACGAAAATACCCCAAATAAACACAAAATAATCCATGAACAAAGAAACTAAAGAGATGCAAAACAACTGCAAACAGAAACAGAAAGATAAAGAAGAAATACAAAAAACCTGCAAAGAGACAGAAAAAGACCAAAAAGAAATGCAAAACAAGAACAGAGACACATGAAGACCACAAATAGATAAAAAAGAAACCACAAAGAGACACAAATGATTAAAAAATAAATGCATAACAACCACAAACAGACAAAAAAGACCAACAACAAATACAAGAGAAACCACAGACACACAAAAAGACTAAAGAAATGCCAAACAACCACAAACAGAAACAAAAAGATAAAAAAGAAATAACAAAGAAACCTCGAGGAGACACAAAAAGATTAAATAAGTAATGCAAAACAACCACAAATGGAAAAAAAAAAAGACCAAAACAATACAAATGACCTCGAAGAGACACAACATGACTACAAAGAGACAAAGTGAGCATAAAGAGACCGAAACAATCACAAGGAGACACAAAACAACGACACATATAATTACTACAAAGCGATGCAAAACATGAACAAAAACAAAAAATGGGCAAAACCTCTACATCTGTGTCTCTTGCTACTGTGTGGTGGTGGGGCCTTTTGCATGTCTGTGCCCAGGGGCCCGCTGTGTCGTAACCCAAAGTACTTAACTACTGCTAACTACTGGGATTTGAGTGACATTTAACTATCGACCAAATGCTACAAAATGTAGTTTAACTAGTGTTTATACTACATATAGTTAACAACTCCCGAACACTACATGTGGACAGAGAACGTCACTCCCTAAAAACCCTAAATATGTGCTGAAAATCTTGTTGACACAGAAATAAAAGACAAAAGGAAACAACAGGCGAGGTCTCAGTTAGATAGCTCATCGCACTATTTTATTCAATTACTGACATCTCAGGAGAAGAGGAGAGCTTTGCAACTCTGCTGTTGGTAAACCACTGGTGTTTTTTTTTTTTTTTTTTTTTCATTTTTTATTTTCATAGCGTTGATGCAACACTGAAAAAGCGCTATTTCCAAACAAACACAGGTCCCTCATCAGTGATATGTAAGAGGCAGAGAGAATCTCACCTGGACAGTTTTGCATGAAACATACAAATGAAACAGGTTCAACCTTTTCTTTTGTCTTTTTGTTTCACATAGAATAATAAATATCCATACCTATAAACACTCCAAAAAAAAGAAAAAAGAAAAGAAAATCAAAATATTAAGTCACAGGTACTGGAAAAAAGCTCCACTTTTAAATCACAATGATAAATGTACAAAACAATAGACATCTCATATAAATGTTAATGGTTTTTTTCGTTAAGAGATTTAAATCTCATTTCAGAAGAAATCAGTGGATAAAAACTAAACTTGGAGATTCAGTATTTCCTGAGGTTTATGGGTTCCCCTTAAAAAGGCCAGGAGAGGGGAATGGCTTTTATGTTACCGAGGAGATATTACAACAGGTCAAAGTGTACCTTTCAGGGTACCAGTCGGGTTAAGGACAAGGAGTTTTCCCTGACAATACGGCCGGGATATTAAAAGATTCTGAGCACTTAATGTGGTATAATAAATGTACCTACACCCCACCGATCTCCATTTAGGCCACAATAGTTTTCTAAAACAGTTGATTGAAGTTGATCCTTAATAAATCTTTGCTGGTCCACTTTGAGAAGTTGTGAAGCTCCCTTTTTACTTAAGATTTACCTTTTTTTTTTTCTTTTTTTAAATGCTGGAAGCCACCACAACACCGAGCCGACCACAACCAGCTGTCACGGCACACTTCATGACCGTGTGACCAAGTAGTCAAAGAGGTCACGTCTGCACTTTGATGCAATGAAACAACAGAAGGAAAAATATCTGGGCAAATGTACACAGATTCGGGGGAATAGGCGAGGAAAAGAAACTATAGCCTGAATAAAACGCAAAAGTATTCTGAAAAACTGTACATGTAAACATCACACTTTCACTGAGTCCAAAACCAGAGGGGAGGAAATACAAAGCTTCACACAGGTTTACAGTACAACCTCCTGCACAGAGCTACAGTCTCTTATCAGTGCAGGAGAGGCAACAATTGAAATAATATAAATAACAATAGAAGTAATACAGACCACCACCAAATGATAAGTTAAAACAAGCAAGGGCTAAAACCACTTTGATTTTTTTTTTTTAAACAGTGCTGTACCCACAGAAAAAAAGGTTTAAAACATCTTTATCACTCTTTGTACAGCTATACAGTACATTTATCTGACCACTTTAGCAATCCACAAGCTACCAGGGCATTTTAATCAACACCAATAGATTACATTGTCCAGTCAATACAAAGAGAAAATCCATTGGGCGTTATTAGAAAAAAACAAAACAACAACATGACAACAAGTGGTTGTTGTTGATCACAGTAACTCCAGCACAAATGTTGCTCAGCGTAGACTTTAAGACAGTTTACAGATCTGCAAGCTAATGTTTGGTCGGTTGAAAATGGGACAACGTGGCATCACTGAGTTCGACGTGAAGTGTAGAGGATCTGCTATGGCAGCAGTTAACAAACGAGCAGGTTGGAGGAGACGAGGAAGACATGTGTGAGGACTCAGGTCCCACGTACATCTATGATTACGTCTGTTCGAGTCCAGAGGGGTGTTTCATCAAACAGCTAAATCAGGCTGCTTAGTCCAAACCGTCATTCTGTTTCATAAAGGAGGTTTAATCAGACCTACGTTACCATGGAGGCTTCAGACTAACCGGTTCAAGTGTCAGCTTCAGCAGCGTTACAGTGTCAGACTGAAACATGGTGTTCTCTCAAAGTTTCCTACCTGAAGGTTCCTCTTTCCTGCTGCGCTTTGAGCATGAATTTGTTTGCACTACATTAAAAATGTAGGTCACACAGAAACGGGATGCACTTAATGACACAATTAAAATGTGACCTTGTATCTTTTTTATTCAGAAATATCCTGCACAGTGAGTCAATACATGTGCTTTAAATGCGCTGCAACTAAATTAAAGATGCTGCATCATTTGTACAAATCAAGTACATTGTGATCTCATCCCTACTCGTCATATTTTGACGCCCAGGGTCACTATAATGATGCTGGGGGCAACGTTTTGTGTTGTATCTCGGCACGGAAGGAGTCAGTCAATCCTGATGCAGAAGGGTCAGCAGTTGGTTGGGGTTAGAAAAAAAGACACATCACTCAACTCACAAGACTAATGACTGACGTGACATAATAACTCGTCCCCCTAGGTGGACTTTTGCGCTCTTTTTCCAACGTCTGTTGCGCCGAATATCTAAAAGCCCAGCCACACCAAACGGATGTCGAAGAACTAGTGGCGACGCAGGCTTGACGTCACCTGTGTCTCGGCCAAAAAGTTGCACTTGAACACAACACAAAGACTATAGCCAACGGGCACTTTGCGCATGCGTGAGAGGAAATAACTCTCCATACCAGATTCAGTACACTAGTTAGCCAGTTAGCATGTTAAAAATACGATCTGCAATCTGCGGTACTGTGCACCAGTGAACATAAAAACAAACTGTTTCTGCTACGGAGTTTAGTGACTGAAAACATAATCTTACCTAATATAACAAGTTTGTTTTGATGTCATTCCCTCTTGACATTAGCATTTGTTTGCCTTCCTCACTTCCATTTCTCTTCTTGTGCACTGAACTGAACTACCAATTAGAGTGATTTGATTCAGCGACAAGCTCCACTGTGTCTGACATAGATTTAACATGCTGAATCGACAAGTGCCAACGGTACGGGACGCACCTCAAAGCTAAGGTGAGACACTCACCGACAGCCAACACTGACCAACAGCTGACCATTGGCTTGATGTGTCACGGCCCTGATAGTGACGCATATAGGTTTACACTGGAGTTGGCTGAAACCCTGGTGCATCACATGTAGACGCTAAATCAGTGGTTCCCAACTGATCCAGCAACAGGGTCCAGATTTCTCTATCTGTTATTTCTATATCTGTTATTCACCCACTCTGCTGTTCTGGAATGTCATTGTCCTTCAGAATAAAGTGTGTTTTTTAACAAACTTGACACATTTGCGAATCACTCGCAGCTCATTCAGAGTGGACCCGTGACCACTTTTGGAACAAGACCCACCAGTTGGGAACCACTGCACTCGACGGTGCCCCCAGTGTCATTAAAGAGTCTGTCGTTTGGTGTTGAGAATGAAGTGTATGGTGTGTTTTGGGAGATTTTTTCACTGAAAACAGCCGCCCGCTGTAGGCCTAGTTGAGAACGACTCTGATGTTGTGTTCACACCGGGCGCAAATAAAACAATTTGCGTGAGTGAATTACATGTAAAGTCTATGTAAGGATGCGACTAGATGCAAATTCATGTTGGTCAACATGCGAAATACCCAAATTAAGTGGCACAATTTCGCAACAAATGCTTATTAGGAAGAGTTGAAAAATCTAAACTTCAGTGACCAATTCATGCCGCGATAGTCAACCAGCACTGAGATCCTCCAGGGATGTATGACGCCAAGGACGTACCAGTGGAAGTTCATTCATCGATTCAGTGATTTATTTGCATGAATGAAGCAAGTCAACCCAAAATATTGTAGTGTTTCAACTCACGCAAATAACGCAACATGAAAATCGCATTTGGTGTGAACGTGAGAGCGGCAAGATTTAACTGTCCAGGCCGGACAGCTAAACAGTGAGCCAAAACTCACTGTAAAGTTCTGTAAAGCTGAGCAGAGCTGCAGGTTCAGGTGATAACTCTCTGTAGGTTTGTCACTAAGAGCAACCCCTCTGATCGTCATTAAATAAACCAGATTTGGCTCCAAACCAGCTCCATGAAACAGATTCGTCCTGGTTCTGTTTGTTTGGCTGATTCAAGACAGACTTTTCACAGTAAGACCTGCTTCTCTGAGCCTCCTTTCAGAAACACCCCTCTGTGATGAGTTCACTCTGAGCTCCAATAAAGCTTTCAGAAAGGAGCTGTCTGATTTTTTTTATTTAAAGTAATCAATAAAGCAGATTGAGCACTGCCTCTGTCCTTTGTTATAATCAGTTCTCAGTATGTTCCAAATGAGGTAAAGACACACACAAATCACTGTGTCATGTTACCTTAATCCTGAGCTATAAAGTGCTTCCAAACTTGCAATAGATAAAAGAATTTAAATGTAAATGTGATGCGGCCCAATCGTGACATGGGAATAAAAATGTAAAATGGTCATCGAGACATTTAGTATGTAAATCCAACTCTAGAGCGGCCTGGTGGTGGTGAGGAATAGACTGATTCATGATGATAAATAACTGATAAATTTGATCTGTGATAAATACAGAAATATATCTCTCTAAACTTTGACAAATCATCAATAAGGTGCGAGCCGCTTTCTCGGCTGCTCGAAGAGTCATTGTCCTCGTTTGGAATGTTTCAGCCTACTGAATTAAATCTTTCACAGATTGATGTCGTCGTACAAACTGGGTCACTCCACTTATACACCAACAGAAAAAAATCAACATACTGTCAATAACAACACTTACGCCATCAACAACAACACAAAAGAATAAAAACACACACATACACACACTTACACGACATGTTTTTGTGCCGAGTGACTCACCATTAAAAGTGTCTGTTGTGAGACTGTGCTCTAGATCTGCTTTGAGTACTCTTGTGTGCCCTCAGACCACGCACACGCACACACACACACACACGCACACACACTCACACACACACACACACACACACACACACACACACACACACACACACACACACACACACACACACACACACACACACACCATAGCAGAAAACTGGGAGAGTAAACTGTGATGCGATCACATCTTTTTCAAAGATTGTCTCTTGCTTCTTTTCAGACAGTGTGTTTTCAGACATGATATCGATGATGGAGATGAGAGAGAGTTTGACACAGCTGAGGTCAGAGGGGATGAGACAGACGGACTGAGTTTCTTTTGTCTGAGCAGCCCACACACACTCTCACACTGCATCCAGTGAAGCCACATGGATGTTAGGGTTACACCGATGCATGTGAGCTCAATGTGCTCCTTTTTAAACTTAAAAAAATACTCACAGGACGATTCCTTCACAAAACAACCCTAAAAAAACTCACTTTAAATTAAAAAAAGACGTGCAACATTAAGTCTCATTGTTCTGCCAGGTCCCATTTCCTTTTTATCACTACGGATGACTGATCCCAATACATGAAAGTGCCTCAGTTATGAGGTTAGCGATAAAGATCAGTATTCACAACAAACAACAACATTGAAATTGGCTACAATGCTGCATGGGATATCATTTCTTTTTTTTTTTTTTTTTACAACTCAACAGTTACAGCGGGAGGAGATTGTGGTAAAGTACTCCGCCTTTTTGCCTTAGAACACCTCAGCACGTCTGACAGAGTCATTTCAGTAAGCACACCGTTACTGATTATCTTCAATATTGCACCTTGTTCCTCTTTTCCAGTAGAACTGGTTATAAACCAAGAGTCTAAACAATATATTAATCTCCTTTTTTTTAAATCCCTGACAGGTGTCTGCGACCTCAATTTGCATACCCAGGCTTCTTAAAAGCCTCCTTTCCTTTAAAGTAATGAGAAATTGCCTGTGATAGAAATATTCATAATAAAATAACTGAAAATAAAGTCACGTTGGGTAATGAGTCTTTGTCTCTCAGTAACCACATGCCTGAGGCCCCGTCTACATGTATACAGATATCTATAATCTGATATTTTCCTCTATGTTTTTGCCTCTCGTCCACACGCAAACTGAGTTTTAGAGTTTTTAGAGTTTTTAGAGTTTTGCAGATTTTTCAAAACTCCTGTTACCGTTTATCTGTATGGACATATAAAGAAGCGTTTGAGAAATGATGACATTGTCTCTTCAATTCACGCTTGTCTATTGTTGCTCTGTGTAATGAGCACACCCTAAAAACAACAATAGTAGACTACCAGTTTGCTACATTTTGCCCAGTTCAGACCAAAGATTTGTGATGAAACGAGTTGAAACAGGCAGTAGCATGAGATATCATCTCTATGTTACAACTCTGTACTTTGGTTTTGATTTCCAGCTTTTCAGGCTTATTTTGTGGCTGAATATAATTTGTAGCTTCTTAAAATACGAATGAGAATAGTAATAGTCAGATACTGGCTACAGCTGCATTTGTAGTTGTGATGAGCAGGTGAAAACATAAACAAAATACTCATATTCATAATAAATACGCGAGCAGCAGCAGCGACCGACATCGGCACACCTTGAGGACAGCAACAGAGGGCTCTGCAGGGATGGAGCACCTACCGCAGCAAGCAAACACACCGTCTGCGGTCATTTTGATCTGACCAGTGGACTTCACTACAAGCTGATTGGCTATAGAAACAGGTGACGTGCTTTAAAAACCAGCGGCATGTGATTTGACCACCTGATCAGGTGAAACCATCAGCCGGCTTGAGTCAAGCTCAGACTGTCCAGTTCACACCGCTGCATCTTTTCTCTGCAACACTCTAAAACGGTTTCGTCTCGTCAGTCTTTGGTTTGAACTGGGCTTTAGTCTGACTCACTGGATGTAGACTGTGGTGCCCTTCTGCTATCTGTGTGTCATTGTTTTCAAAATCCTCTTTTCTATGGGAAACTACAACAACAACCTCCAGGCCAACAACTGAAAACGGCAAGTTTTGACGACGACTTGGATCGTGCCTGCTTTGTTCCTTTGGTGAATCCTTGTAAAGTTCAACAACAAATAAAACAACTTCTGACTCCATCTCACAGAGATCTCATGTCCAATGTTGATCTGTCTGTCAGCTTTCAAAATGTCTCCAGTCAAATGATACCACAATACAGAAAAAATGCATGTCTTAACAAAGTACTAACTACAGTCAGAGTGCCTCATGCCTGTACCATGGACTTTTCCACTGAGTGAGCTGGCTGGTCATTTTTTAGCTTTATGAAACCTCAATACAGACCGTTTTGCACCAGGGGTCTGATCTCAGACTGTCCTGACTCTGCAGCAGCAGTGCTAACACCCAACACTGAGCTGTTAAATGGTCCCAATAAACTCATACTGATACTGAAACAGCTCAACCCTGTCATTAAACATGTTAATAACTGTTGGATAGCATTAGCTGTGTGATGCTAACAGTTAGCCCTGTCACTGTGCGTGTTCACCTCCGCACTTTTTTGCAAGTCCGCCGTCACTGCATCCTGGAATAGCTCCGCCCAGGGCGACTGTGATTGGTTTAGAAAAATAAAAACTGGCCAGAGCATGGTAATATGGTAATATAGTGATTCTAGAGCTTTAAACAGGGATCAACGGTCATGAGATCCCCAGTAGGTGTTCTGAAAAAGGTAACGTCAGCCTGTACACTTTACTACCTTTGTGACGAGAGACTCATGAAGACAGTTAACGCTGGTGAGCAGTTGCAGTGGACAGAGATATTTTGTGAAACCAAGGTTGTGTGGACGGACATATTTAAAACGGAGGGGGAAAATATCTGTTTTCAAAAATATCTGTAGACGTGTACACGGGGCCTGAAACTCTGGAAACCATTCCAACAGAGCAGGACCGAGGTATTGTTTTGACGGATCTGCTGGTCAAACTTTTCAGGTGAAAACTGTCAAACACTGTCCTGTTTCTTTTTCTTTTATTTTACCTTTCTCTACATTTTTTTGCGTATATGTAAGTCAGCACATCCTTCAGTAGCTGTTGAGGTTAGCAGGTCAGTGGATTTAGCAGCGATTTATCTACTTCCAGAAAGCAACGCTCCAAATTTGCCATGAGAAAAACAACAATTTGGAGAGGAATTTAGAAATGACTCGAATCAGACGACCCAATCAGGTCATGCCACTGTACAGCATATCTTACAATCTGTGTAAAAATAGAAACAAGGTAATGAGACTAAATCACTGCTATTTAACCGTTAATTTGTCCAAACATCTGCATAAACGAGCCAATGTGGCATTCTGGTCACAGCTAATTTAAGGTTGTGGTACTCCCCTGTGCACCAATGCAGATAATTCTTTCACATAGATCATCGCTTCCTGAGACGAATGGAGGTTGAAGTGGTAAAATGAACTGAATGGGATGAATGGCTACAGATAACAGGGCACTAAGGTCAAAGTGAACCAAATGCATAAATAAACATTTTTCAGCCTGTGATATGTTCTGGCCCGTCCAAATACAGAAACACGTGGGAATAAGTGAAGGTACCTACAGGACCCACTGTGTGCGCTGCAGCATCACTCGTGTACCTTTGTGTCTTTGTATGAACGTCTGCCCAGATGTGTGTGACTGAGGGCGACAGAGATGGACAGGCTGGGAGAAGGTTTTGGCTCGGACTCAGTTCTGCTGCAGGATCAGGTTTTCCAGCTCGTCTGCGGAGCGGAGCAGGAAGGCGGCGGACTCTCGGTATCCCGCGATGAGCTGCCGCACCGCCGTGACCTCTGGAGGGCTGAGCTGAGCTGAAGCTCCGCCGCCGCCGCCTCCCTGACCGTGACTGTTGGAGCTGGAGGAGGTGGAGTTTGGGCCGACTGACTTCATGCTCAGATCTGTGGGACCTGCGGACACAACCGAGATGCTTCAGTAAAAACGCACAATACAGCAGAAACACCAGGGATGTGAAAAGGGGCCATAAGGTTGCAAAGGCCTGGTGGATTTCTGGAGAATTTTCAGGGAAAGACAAGCTAAAAAAAAAAAAGTTGAGTTGTATGGCATGTTTTTGCTAAAAGTGTGCTTACGCTCGAATATTTTGGAAAAGCAGTTTTTAATTTCAATTCATTTTTCAATGTACACCAACCCCAAAGAAATCTGATATAACTGAATAAATGTTATGTTGGCCTAACAGTCAGTTCAGAGCACTGAAGACCACATTTATTTGGCATCATTGCTGATACTTGTATTTGCAATCAGAGCAGCCCAGATTATTATAGTATGAATTTGTCAGCTAAACACTACTTCTCTGAACTCTGCTCCAGCACAGTATATCAAGATTAGTTCAGTCAGACAACAAATGTTTAAAATGTTTATTTCAACAGCAGAACATAGTTAGAGTTTGGCATCTAGACTCCAGCCTCATCGCTCCCCACAGATATGTTCACATAAGATATTGGAGAGTGATGATATATATAAATATAATATTATATTAATATATTAGCCTGAGCCTACAGGTGGATGCTGGGGTGGAGGTAGGTCTGAAAGACTGAGCAGCAGTACTGATGCAGGGCAGCAGTGGCATTGACAAGGCGAAGGGAGAGCTGGGAATATTTTGCAGCTCAAATAGACGCCAAATTGGGAGGGTGTGTTTTGTAGATGACACATATGAGTGAGTATGATGTGTGTGTATGAATCAGTGCAGCTTGAGCTGACTGCCTGAACCAGCTTGTCGCTCTATTAATGCTGTTCACATCAAATTCCTACCCTACCTATAACTTAAAAATAATAACATCAGACATTATTTGCCTTTTTTTAGGAGGCAGGAGTGAAAAATCAGTCATTCTCAACATTTGTTGTGTTTTGGTTTAAGAGTTGCAGGATTTTTTTTCCTTGGGTACCATCATGTTTTTCCCAAATGATACAGAGATTTTTTTTGGTATTCTAATGTATTATCTCAAGGGGCTTGAAAAATAGTGCAATTAGCTGCTGTAAATGGGGAAATCCCTAGGGGCCCCGAATCTCCTAGGTTTGGGTTGAGCCCTGAATGTTTCCAGCTCTGCCCCTGCATGAGACAAAAATATACTCCCTATATTTCCATTGTATTCCTGTTTATTTCCCATTTGATCCCATATGTTCTCATGGAAAGTTCTGGAATTTTCAACCCTCGTCAAGAAGCATCTTTAACCTGAATATATGTGTGTTTAGAATTGTTGTTACGATGTGTGTGTGTGTGTGTGTGTGTGTGTGTGTGTGTGTGTGTGTTTACATGGTCATAATTAACCCGTTCATGATCAGGTTTTTGGAGTATCACGTTTATGTGTTTGAGCATTTAAGCACCATATTCCCTTCATGAGAAACCTAAATATGCCAGCTGGAGTACTCTGGAAGAAACCAGATATGTTTGGGAATATGACTAACCTGATTTCTCTATGCCCATGTTATTTATGTCTGTGTAATTGAATTACTGTGTCAGAAAAAAATCTACTATTTCAGAGTTGTATCTCCTTAATTTCTTGACAAAAAGGAAATCTGTGCATGCTGATTTTGCAATTAAGAAATTTACAAAACAATGCTGATTTTAAAAATGTATTGAAAGCTCAGTTTACCGAAATTACTAAAGGTATCCAAAGCTGTACTAGGACAGAGCAATGCTTAGAGCTACATGCTGACTATTGGGGCTGCCCCCTGATAGTTGGCCAAACATTAGTCAATCAGAAAGTCATTAGTTGGCAAGATTTGATACGTCGCTTAGTCTCAAAATGCCTTTAGGTCATTTAGGTGGCTGAATTTTCTTTCCTAGGGTGGTGAAGGCATGACTCGCCCTACTCTCCCTATGAGGTGATGATGGCACTATAGGAAAAGTTAGGGGATCACCAAAGTCAGTGTGATTCATCGTCTTAGAACCACGAATGTCTGAACAAAACAATATGGAAACACATTCAGTAGCTGCTTTGATATTAGCTTACATACTAACACAGTCTTTCCTACAGCCATGACACCAGCGTGGCTGAAATTATTCAGCAACACATTTTTGTAAAAAGTGTTTTACATCAGTGGAGGGCAACGAGTCCATTCTGAAGGGAGCTCAAGTGACTGGCCAATGTGTCAAATTTGCAAAGAACACACTTTATTTTGAAGTACAGGGAATATCCAGCACAGAGCTTTTATTTTGAAGTGCTGTTTCCTGCTGTAAAGTGAGTGACTAACAGACAGCTACTTTACAGACACAGCGAACTAGTTTGACAACATGGACAAATGCAAGTATGACGCTGAATATGTTAAACTGTGTGGACCTTGAACTGATGACTAAGGACAGATCTGGACCTTGTGGCCGCACCAGTTGGGAACCACTGATTTAGATAATCCACCAACAATCCACCAACACAGTATTAAGGTGGAAGCTCATATTAAGGTGAAGACTTAAATGAGAGAATATATTGTGCTTTTGAACCAACCCTTTCCTTACAGGAGCTGGATATCCTTTTACCTTCACTCTCAGAGCTTTATTATTTGGTTGCTAAAAGCTCCTCACCGTTGGTTTGTGCAGCTCCAGAGTTCTGCTGGTTGCTGCCGACCGTCCCGTATCCCCGCAGGTTGTAGTTGAGGCCTCCGTTGGTGTAGAGCTGGTCTTGGGCAAAAGCAGCGCTGGAGATGGTGAACCCTGACGGCGCCACAGAGGCCGGGTCCCTCGAGCTGGACTTGTCAACAGAGGCAGGTTCATCCTGTGAGAAATGAAACGTTTTCAGTTTTGGGGAGAATATTGCAGTTTATTTGTGCAGTTTGGCGTTAATGATGCATAGCCATCCTAGCACATTTCCAAAATCCCTGCTGGGCAAATTCACATACACCAACTGCCAAGACATTTACCGCTTGGTAGACATCGAGCCGCATCCTCTTGGCAGCATTTCGGGTTTCGTTCTCACAGGCAGCAGCGAGGATGTTCTCAGCCATGGCAGAGGTGAGGTGAGGAGGTGTAGGTCGTATCTGGCAGGAAGGGGCAAAGAGATTTTTGCACATTATGGATGCAAATGCTGGATTTATTGAGATTTGTGAATGTATGTTGGATCAATATGGACGACATTTTAACTGAGGGCACTTTGTACCTCAAAGCCGCCCTTCTTCATGCGGCGGCAGGATTTGAGGTAGGTGCGGATGCGCTTGCGGGAGCGCTCCTGGAACTCTGGGAACTGGCGGCTACAGGACTCAATGATGGCCTGGATCTTCTCCTTGGGCTGTTTGGAGATGGGCACCATGCGGTCCAGATTCTCATCCACGAACAGACGCACAAACATCTGACAGAGACAGAGTGAGAGGGGGGATGGGAGAGAGGGGATGTAGAGCAGAAAAATGGGAGTGGGGGTGCCGGGTAGAGAGCGAGGGGGAGAGGGGTGTGAGAGTCGAAACAAAAGAGAGGGAAGGGAAGGCAGGGGATGGGGGTGCATCAGATTTAGAGTGGGAGAGAAAAAGATAAAGAGGGAGGGGGAGGTGATGAAAACAGGAGTGATGGAAATGGAATCATTGCTCATAGTCAGGACAGTGTTTCTACTGTTTGCTCATTCATTCATGGACGCATTTCTGCTACTGTACTGTGTTCGTTCCCAGTAAGATCAGAAATGCACAGACAGTAGTTTCCACAGGATTAATACTGAGCATTGTGTACTCGCCTGTATTGAGTTCAGATATGAGAATATATTAATATTTCTTGGTACAATATCTACACGGGCTGATATCTGTATTATATTGTTTCTGTACTCAACAACAGGTAGACAGGTTACTTACATTGAAGGCTTTGAGTCTCTCAGGGTCCATACCCTCAGCATCATTGATCTTGTCGCTGTCATCGTGGTCGTCATGATCATCATCGTCGTCATCAATTATCTGTGCCCGACCAGAGGTCAAGTCCTCAGCGCTCATGCTCAGTTCAGTTTTCACAGAGTCATAGCTTCCTGAGCTGTAGGGAGGGGACTAAACACACAGAAATACACAAACATCAAATTATTATAGATTTCACAGGCACAAGAGCTGATTTCCTAAAGGCAGGACACCCCAGGTGAAAACCTGTGGGCTGTTTTGCTTCCATAACATGTCTTCTGTCAGTCCATTGGAAAGAAAATGTCCAAAATACACATTTTAATGTTTAAACATAACGTTTTAGAAAACTTGGGATACAAAAAAATAATTGTCTTAATGTAAGTAATCAACAGGAAAAATTTCATGGTGAAGTCTGTTAGTTCAAATGTTTACCCTGTTCACCTGCGGTGTCTTATTTTTAGAGTAAAAGTGTATTGAATTTTACAATACATAACTGTGAAGGCCATTTTCTCGAATTTTCTAGCACATACTGCCAAACTTTCCAGTTTTATTCCTGTCTTTATTCTGAAGGTTTATACAGAGCAGATTGTTCATGTATCATTCATAGCCGGATTTAAAGAACATTTTATTCATAAAAATAAGGTGATTTTTTTTTTACTGGCTGTTGATAGTTATTTCTGATTTAGTGATTAAAAGAGAAACAAAGTCCCCTCTGTAAAAACCTTTAACTCTAATATGTCAACAAAATGAAAAATGAATTTTGAACCTGGTTTTATTCAACGGTCAGATTTTTGTCTGGAGGTGTATAAATCAGCATGTACTTAACTCAACAATGCCCTGTTTGCATACTTAAAACAACTGGGGAAGTTTTATGGTGATATCTGTTAGGTTGAATTTTTACCCTATTCACCCGTAGAGTCCTTTTTTTTTTTGGTCTACAAATGTGTGGAATCTAACAATACATAAATGTAAAGGACAATTTTTCTCAATAAGTTTTTTTCTCATTTTGTGTGCTAGAAATCTCAGTAGCACTTGCATAGACCAAACTTTTTACAGTGGGGTTTCTTCATATCATTCATAGCCTTTTTTGCATTTTCCAAAATTCTCTCTGTAAAAACCTTTTCCTGTAATATGTCAAGAAAAAAAAAAAAGAAGAAAAGGAAATTTGAACCTGGCTTCATCCAGTATTTAGATTTCTGTTCTGGAAATGTATGAAAATTAGAAGAAAATCAAAAGACCTGTAATACAAAAAAACACTTGTTTTAATGTAAGTAACCACTTAGAAGTTGTATGGTGATATCTATAAGGTTAAATTTGAACCCAATTCACTCGTAGAGTCTTATTTTTAGTTTAAATATGTGTAGAATTTTACAATACATGTCTTTGAAGACTGTTTTCTCAAAATTATTTTTTCCTCACACACCGAGCTAAAACAATTCCCACTCAGTAGCACTTACATACACAAAACTTTCCCGTTTTATTCCTGATTATATTGTAAATGTTTTTCTTTCTTTATTTATTTACCTTTATCTAACCAGGAAGTCCCATTGAGACTGAAAATCACCTTTACAAGAGAGACCTGGCCAAGGTAGCAGCCAATCAAAACACATTTAAAATGCAACATATAACAACATATAATACAAAAATCCACAATAAAACAACAACTAATCAATCACAGTGGCCTCTCAAGAAAAACAAGCACATGTCTCTGTCACCACGCTCTTTATGATTCTTTACTGAGGGGTTTGTTTATATGACATTTTAGCCGTAATAATATGGTGAAAATTGGTTACTTTTTTATGGCTGACAGTTATTTCTGATTTATGGAGTGATGAAAAGAGAGATCCTAAAGTCCTTGTGTAAAAACTTTTGACTTGTCAACAAGTCAGCATAATAAAATAAAAATATTGACTCTTGTTTTTATCCAGTGTTCAGATTTTTGTTCTGATAATGTATGAAAAAATAAAAAAAACTTGTAATACAAAAACTAGTTGTCTCAATGTATTTTATTAACCGGGGAGGTTTCATGGTGAAATCTATTAGACAAGTTTTCACCCTGTTCACCTGTAGTGTCTCCTCTTAACTACTCATTGAGAGACAGAGTCAGCTTCACATGAGAGAGACAAATGCATTTAAAGTTACGATTAATTAAGCTTCTGCTCTTACCTTGTTGGTGTACTCTGTTTTAATGGGGTACTTCCTATTGGGGTCTGCAGGGTAAGAGTTTGGCGGCGAGCTCCCCGCCGCCAGTCTGTCGCTCAGATTGACCGGCTGCTGATCCTCTGAGGAGGACGAGGGTGAGGTGGTGCTGAAGTCCAGCGGAGCGCTCAGCCCGTTCTCTGTCACCTCCCCGTAAGGGGCCCCACCATCTGGGGGGTTCCCACCCACAGCCAGCACCTCCGGGGAGGTCAGGGCCGGCAGCCCGTTGGCACTGCCGCTCTCCGAGGAGTCGTCGTCTGGCAGAGGAACAGAAGACACAGAGCTGAGCTGTGCATGTGTTTGTCATCATTTTGCTTTATTGTGGGTTTGTTTACTACAATAGGCACTATTTTTGTCCTGGGTAACAACAGAGTGGGCGTGTGAGCACAGGGGGATGGGACTTCCTGCCTCGTGTTGTACTCTCTGAAACTGTTGAGGAAGTGGGTATTGGGGTCAACTGTCAGGATAAATAAAAGTTAGGGCAGAGGGGGAAATCTTTAGTTTTAATAACGAAGAGAGAAAGAGATGAGGATGAGGAGGGACTGATGGGGGAAGGGAGCCTTCACTTCCTGGTGTGTGCAAATTACAGCTTTTTAACCCAGTTTATGGCCGTGCACTGATTTCACTGTGATTTCTACATGCATCATGTTCCACCTATCTTCACCATAGAACAGTGATTCTCCATCATAGCAAGGCTTTTTTGTCGTGGTGCCTAATCTGTGAAGGTTACTATCGGCCTTTGTCCTACTTCTTTAAGCCCTGAACCCTGAGAGAAAGAGAGGGGTGCACAATGGACCGGGGCTGCGGTGGTGTCCCACCCCCTGTAAGAATGGATTTATTTGGATTAGTCCACTAAGAAGGAGGCAAGCTGTTTCCTGTGTAACAACAGTCTGCACCTTCAAATCATATACCTTCAAATTCCAGATGTAAATAAAACAACAAGCACAAACATGCCAACAACAGCCAGGACAGCGTGTGTCTACAGTTTGTCTCACCTTCTTCTTCTTTAATGGGGGCAGGTGGGTTGCTGACTCTCTCTCCGTTGGGTGGACTGGGCTCAGGCACTGGAGGCTGCTCAGCTGCGACCCATGTGGTCTCAACGCCGTTCATGTCCTCGCTGCTCACCGAACTGTCATCCTGAGGGGAGAGAGGAAGGAAGAGACCATGAGGCGAGGAAGAGAAACTTGGCTGTGAAGAGGGAGTCGTGTCAGGAGAAAGATCCTTTTGGCAGCAAACTCACAAGTTTTCCATTTTGTCCTGTAGAGGTAAAAAAAAAGGGAGGAAGGAGAAACTCTTCCATCACAGGTTCACACATTTTTTTTTTGTGCAAATACTTTTAACTAAGTGACTCACACAGTCACTTCTATGTTTTCATTCTTGTTGTAAAATGCCCTTGTGAAGCACTTTGTAACTTATGTCTGTGAAATCCACTACATATATAAATTTTACTTACTTAAAGTTATGCATA
This sequence comes from Cephalopholis sonnerati, assembly GCA_019142605.1. Classification (NCBI taxonomy): domain Eukaryota; kingdom Metazoa; phylum Chordata; class Actinopteri; order Perciformes; family Serranidae; genus Cephalopholis; species Cephalopholis sonnerati. Next base: position 9,061,349 of record JAGQAX010000011.1, on the reverse strand, counting down.
ATTAAAGGTGTGCGTGCTTGAGTGACAGGCTTTCTGCCGGCTGTCTGTCTTCCTCAGCTCCACCCTCTTTTACAAATATGGTCACTTCTAGCTCCAAAATACCAAGATGGCGACGGCTGAAATGCTGAACTCAAAGCTATAAAACTTGAGTCAACAAACCAATGGGGGATGTCAAGGTAGCTATGTCTGCTTTTTTTTTTTTTTTTTTTTTTACAGTCTATGAGGCCTAGCCAGCAGTTGGCATCACCCTGGTTCCCTCAACAAAAAGCCAACAGGATTTTTCCATTGGCAAAATGAATCTGTGGCAAACAAGTTTATGCTCCTTACAAGTTTTGTTCACAAATGAGCAGGAGCTGATTATCAGAAACAAAAGCAAGAAACACATGCTTTATAGTTGTTTAGCCTCTTTTAGTGTTGTTGTTTTGCATCTCTTTGTAGTCATAATGCATCTTTTTGTGGTTTTATGTCTCTTTGCAGTGCCTTTGCATTTGTTTGTGGTCATTTTGAATCTCTATCTGGTCTGTCCGTGTTAATTTGAGTGACATTTTGCAGGTAAAGGCCAGGGCAACCCCCCAAAACACTTTGAGCCCCTGGGCCTGTGCCTGATAGACCTGTTCAGTAATCCTTTCATGCAAATAAGCACCACTTTTATGAATTTTGAACAGGGCTGTAAAGCTGTGTTTGGCGTGATGATGTTTTGTAGTCTCATTTTGCCACTTGTTGGCAACTACCTTTTTAAATACACATAAAGGCTTAAAATTCATGAGTAGGGTATTTACTGATGTATTGTATGTCATACAATAAAACATTAAAATCACCTAAGCTTGTGTTTACCTCACCTTATACCAGACACCTCACTACTTTGACATGCGGGAAAAATGATCATTCTTGGCTTTTTGGACTCCATCCTGCAGCACTCTGACAGCTTCAGCTGAACATGAGATTTGGCCTGTGGAGTTTTTCACCATCACTTACATTATACATACATATGATGTACACTGAAATAGCTCCAGAGAGGAATCTTTTAAAGGCCAGTATGGACAGCACTATGTGATGTCTTCTTGATCTCAGTATTGATAAAACGTGCTGAGTCTGATCCAGAAAAAATGCAGGAGGCTCCCTGTTAAGTAATATGTTTCTTGGAGCGCTGCTATTTTTAACTCTGTTACGCAGAGACCCTAAAGATGCTTCATGTAGCGCAACACAAATATGAGTAAACCATGAGGATTAGCCAAGGAGAGCGGAATAATCTCACAAACTATTCAAAGGCTGTCCCAAGCTCCAAACTACAGGCATTATATCATCTGCTTACAGCCATGAGCACGCCTCAGAGCGACCCAGGCTCGTAACATACATGATGACTTCTCTCTGGCCTGCGTGCTTGCCGTCATGTATCAGCTGGCAGAGAGGGGAGCAAAACTATGACTGTGTGATGGGAACAGAGCGGAAATATCATCTCGCCATCTCATTCCCGCCACACGAGCACACAAATAGGCCTAAACTCCTGGGAATATGCATCCGTCCCTCTGAAAGGGGGTTTGAGGAGGACCAAAATGCTCAGTGACGGCTCCATTAGGTACCAAGTGAGCAGTGTAGCATTAAAGAGAGAGACGGAGACACGAGAGGGAGAGAGGCTCTAATTACACAGCTTCTAAGTAGTCGGGAAAGTAGCATCATTAATGCTTTAGGAACGTGTATAATTCATAAAGTCTGGGGATTTACTTTTAAAACTGAGACCCAAAAGAGTTTTACAAAGAAATAAGTGTAAGCATTTAAATACCTAGACGTTACTTGAATAAACTTTATTGTCTCATCAATTAAGACAACAAACATAAAATATGTCCTCAGAAGTTAATACAACTCATAGTACAATAACATTTTGTAGATAGATAAAATGATTAGTCAATCAACAAAAAACCCTGTTATTATTATGATAATCTCTGAGCAGTTTGGGTCATAAAAACAAACATTCAGTGTTTCCAGCGTCTCAATGATCAGGATTTGCTGCATTTCTTTGTTTTACATGCAGGGCAGTAGATTTCATTTCAACAGTGGTGGGGACACATATGAGGTTGGGGGTCCTCCGCCAGGAAATACTGAGCGCCGAACACAGTTTTCTACATTCGTGTGAATTTTTTGCACCAATTTGTGCATTTCCTGCATCGGTTTGTGGTGGAAATGTCTTTACTTCCCTTCAAAATAAAAGTCCTCTGCCACTTTCATGTCTTAAAAACCGTAAACGGAAAATGTCAGTAATAGCCCGGGCTATTAAATCACTGAAATCAACAGGCCTATATTTGGGACAGGCTTTTAATTCCTTTCACACAAAACAAACAAACAAAACAAAACAAAGATGGGAAATACAATGATTTGTTTTTTTTTTAAACCAGTATGAATATTACTTATCAGAGCGAGAGAGTAAGTTACGTCACTTGAGGATTACAGCACCCGGCAGAAAACAATACTCATAACTTTCATTTTTATGAAAAACCCTTTTGACTTTTTTGATCTGAGGACCCTTACGGACTAAAGGAATATGAATAACTTACAGGGTAATCGAGGAATGGACACATTTTGAGGCAGCCAATGCCATGATTTATACATCCGAAGAACTTCTATTAAAAAAAAAATGAACTGCTAATTGAGACAGGCCTTTATTTATCAAAATGTGTGTCCACACCAGGCTTGTAAAGGAGACTGGGCCTTAAATTGAAGTTCACGGTAAAAAATAAAGGCAAAGTACTGCAAAAGTCAAAACATAGAAAAATTACATTCAAAATATAAAAAAGAAACTATAAAATACTATAACATAGAAATATGTATAATATATCTGTTCCAGGATGAGAAAGTTGAACCCTTTTGTTCATAAAATATTTAACAATGAGCATGTTTGGTTATCTGAGGCACGTTTTGTCTCCATATGTAGTTTGTGTCTTTACTGTACCATAACAATCAGCAAAGTTCTGCAGAACAACATGCAAACAGTTTGCAGCAGACTGAACACACACTCACAGACTCTCCGCTGATCTGCTTTTGTCAACAGAGCAAACCTGCTGCATTTTGAACCAACTGCTGCTCTGAACTGTTCTGCGAAGCAACGCAGCAGAAATATGGAACAAATCACTACAAGTCTCCTCCAGCACTTGAAACAACCCTCTGTGATGGTTAATTATTAAATTATTGGCCCGGCTCATTCTCAGTCTGCACGCAGATGTGACCAACACTCTGAGCATTTGTTAATTTGTACTCACCCGCAAATCACAGTCTGGGTCATTGTTCCGGATAATCCTAATTATGCGTCAGTGAGGTTCTACATTATCATCATCAAGTAGCGCTCCCTGCACTTCAGTGACAGTGGTTTCTGAGTGTTTCTGTCACAGCCACACATGGGGAGGGGTCTCACACGTGACGTCAGAGGGTTTACTAATCCTCATTTCACACTGAGCTCCTCCTCCCAGCAGGAGCACCGCTCTTATTGTTCAGTAGTGAATTAAAAGTTAAGAAGAAGGATGTTTTATTCTGCCTGCACAGAGTGTTTCTGCTCACAGGCTCCATGAAAAGGAGAGGAATACAAACCAGATGATTTGTTTAGTCAATACAAACACAATTATAGTGAAAAGGAGATGTTAGCAGTGGGTTGATTTTCTAATTAATCCCTCAGGACACCTTGTATCTGTTCCCAGGCTTCACAAACATGCAGAAAAGAGGAACTCACCCTCTCAGTGGCAGTCATGCACTGCAGCTTCATTTGTTTCAGGTAGGTGGCAGTAAGAGGCATGTTGTAATCAATGAGGTCCGGGACCAGGGAGGTGGGTCGGTCATTCTCTGACAAAGAAAGCAAAAAAAAACACTTATTGAAGGTGCAGTGTGTAGGATTTAGGGACATCTACTAGCAGAAAATGGCATATAATGTTCATAACTATATTTTCATTTGTGTATAATCACCGAAAACTAAGAATTGTTGTGTCCGTTACCTTAGAAACAGCCATTTGTATCTACAGAGGAAGAGAGTCCTTGTCTATAGAGATTGACATGTTGCACCACCATGTTTCTGCAGTAGCCCAGAATGGAAAAAACAGACTCTTGCTCTTAAAAGAGCCACTTTTTTGCATTGTGTGTTTTTTTTTCGGCCACCGTAGTTCTCTACACGCTTGGAACATAGGAGAAGTTTGAGTAACCTCACAGCTAGATGCCACTAAATGCTGCACACTAGACCTTTAAATCAGTGGTTCCCAACTGGTCATGGATCCATTCTGAATGGACCACAAGTGACTTGCAAAGATGTCAAGTTTATAAAAACATACTTTATTTTTAAGTATAGTGAATTTCCGGCACAGAGCTTTTATTTTGAAGTGCTGTTTCCTGATGTAAAGTGAGTGAATAACGGACAGCTACATCGGACAGCTCGATGACATGCCCAAATGCAACTATGACACTGAATGTTTTAAACTGTGGGGACCTTGAACTAATGATTAGGACCAGTTGGGAACCACTGCTTTAAATAATTCTGAGTGAAAGGCCCCATATTCTGCTCATTTTCAGGTGCGTAGTTGTATGTAGTGTTTAGTAGAACACGTTTATGCTTTAATGTAAAAAAAAAAACATTATTTTTCTCAAACTGTCAGCGGGTCAGACATGAACTTCCTGTTTTTTAGAGCATGGTGTGTACCTGTCCATCAACCACACAAAATCCCCCCCATAACTTAAATTGGCACCATCAAAAGTAAGCCAAATTAGCTGGAACCACAGTTTGAACTGTACCCACAGATACACACAGCTACACTGGAATACTTTGATACTGAAGAAGACATAAACATGTGATGATTCTCAGACAAGTTCTGGAGTTACAAGGTGCGCCTTTTTTTTTTGATTGATTAATAGATTTATGGACATGTATTCGCAATAGACATCAGTTATATAACATCCTCTGAAAGGGTTTAAGTCACAATGAATCCAAAAATATGTAGATAATGCCTGTGTGTTTGACTAAGTTACGACTCAGAGAAGGAATGCCAGTTTTGGTGTAAACTGTCGGCCAAGTCAATGGGCCAGACTGCAATAACTAACTTCCTATTGTTTTTGTAGAGCACCAGCATGTACCTGTCCATCAACCATACAAAACAGCTGCCATAATTTTAGTTGGCACCATTTAAAGTATGTCAAAATTAGGTGTTACCACTTCCTGTTTGAAGTGAACCCATAGATATACACACTACTATCCCTGGATTACTTTGATATTGAAGAAAAATGTGAAGATTCTTAGGCAAGTTCTGGAGTTTAAGGCATGTCTTTGTCTTTGACTTCTAAAACAGATTTATGGACATTAATTCATGATGGACATGAAAGATAATGATATCCTTGGAAGTGCTGAAGTCACACTGAGTCCAAAAATATGTCTATCTTGTCTGTGTGTTTGGAACTGACTGAGTTATGACTCACAGAAGTTGTGCCATTCTGGGTGCAAATTTTTGGCCAAATGCGCTGGCCAGACTGCAATAACAAACTTCCTGTTGTTTTTTTAGAGCACCAGCATGCACCTGTCCATCAACCATTAACCATTAAAAGTATACAGAATTTGCTGTGACAACTTCCTGTTTGAAATGCACTCATGGATATAGACACAACTATCACCGGATTACTCTGATACTGAAAAAAAAAAAGTGAAATCATGATGGTTTTCAGACGCGTTCTGGCAATATCTTTTCTTTGATTTCTATTTATAAACATGTATTCACGATGGACATTGTAGATAATGACATCCTCAGAAAGTATGTGAGTCACAGTGAATCCAAAAATATGTCTATCAAGTCTGTGTGTTTGGAAATGACTGAGTTATTGTGACTCAGAGAGAAGGGATGCCAATTTTGGTGTAAATTTTGGTCCAAATCAATTGGCCGGACTGCGATAATGAACTTCCTGTTGTTTTTTTAGAACTCTGGCGTGCATCTGTCCATCAACCACACGAAAGCTGCCCCCATAATTTAATTAGCACCATTAAAAGTAAGCCGAAATAGCTGTGACCACTTCCTGTTTGAAATATACCAAGGGATACGTACACACGCTGGATCACTTTAATACTGAAGAAAACTGAGACATCTGAGGAAATGTTATAGGAAAGTGTTAAAGTCACACTGAATCCTGGTAATTGTAGATAATGTCGGTGTGTTCAGATGTGACTGAGTCATTATGACTCAGCGAGGGGATGCCATTTTTGGCGCAAATTTTGGACCAGATCCAGCGAGACTGCAATAACAAACTTCCTGTTGTTTTTTAGAGCACCAGCATGCACCCGTTCATCAACCACACAAAATTGCCCCCATAATTTTAATTAGCACCATTAAAAGTAAGCCGAATTAGCTGTGACCACTTCCTCTTTGAGATGTAATATTGGATATACACACAACTATCACTGGATTACTTTGATACTGAAGAAAACTTAAAATTGTGATGATTCTCAGGCAAGTTCAGGAGTTATAACCTCCCGAGCCCCTGTGTCCTCATGCAACGACATCACATTTTGGGTTTACTTGACCTTATACTTAATTCTACTGAACTGAGGCCTGTTGTCCAGGTTCATGGACACTTTGTGTGCCATCTAATGGCGGTAAGACCACAATACACTGATCCATGTAAAAACAAGATGGCAGCCATCTCCGCCAAGTCAGTCTGCAGCTGACCCTGACACAAATGTGAACAAGGTACAAAACCTGATCGCATTATATGGTTGAAACTTGTTTATTTATGATGATTAACATTTGTAGTTTGATATGCCAACAGATTTCTCCAAGTTAAGACACTGTTTATTAGAAGACAAGACTTGTTTGAAGACAAAAGGAATTTATCATCAGCTCGTTGAAGCACATTGAGACTTTATTATCGTCTCGTTTGAGGATATCGGCAGTTTATTATCGTTGACAGTGTTAGATCCTACTGATCCCAAATAGCTAAGAGACATATAAAATGCACACCAAACAAAGGTTTCGGTCTCAGGAGGATAAGGCGCATCATTTTTCTTTGATTTATTAACAGATTTATGGAGATGTATCAGATTTAACAGATTTATTAGTGATAGACATCAGAGATATTATACCCTCAGAAAATGTTTTAGTCACACTGAATCCAAAAAATATGTAGATAATGTCTGTGTGTTTGGAACTGACTGAAGTATGACTCAGATGGGTGCCATTTTTGGCGCAAACTGTGGGCCAAATCAGCGGTCCAGACTTCCTGTTGTTGTTTTTTTAGAGCACCACATGCACCTGTCCATCAACCATGCATACAAATTCTTTGAGTGAGGCAGATTTGCTGCACTATCCTGCAAAAAGGTTGAAATCTACACAGTCCCCTCTGCTGTTTATCGCACCTGAACCCAAACAAAGTGGCTGTGAGCTGTCTGCAGTCTCCACACCGACCACTGGAGGGACTCTGTGATCAGTGTAGTGGGTCTATACAATCCCAGAGATGTGGTCCTCTAGAGTCTTTGTTACAGCATGTCGGTGATGGATATGTATACAACATGTTTTATTAATGAAGGCTCAGTATTGAAACTCTTCCAGTTATAAACAGCTAAGATCACATCAGCTCATATTTAGTGTCTGACAGGACAGTGGAGAACGCACCTCTATCTGATAAACCAAATCAACATTTCTATGAATCTTATGATGAAATTATTGCAGAAAATCCCACGAGAAGATTGATTGGTTTCAGTAATCCTAGCATGCATTGCAACCTAGCAATTAAACCTTTTCCATGTCACAGGATCTGAGCATTATCCACTCTTAAAGGTTGATCTAAAAAAAATCAGTTAATGATGTCTCCAGAATTAGCCAGCCTCTCCACGGGTCAGATGTGTGCCGTTACCTTTGAACTCTGCAGTGCTGGGGTTGATGTGCATCCTCTTCTGACACTCTCCACAGCTCATTAGGAACCGAGTCACCGCCTCTCTGGGCAGGAAGGCGTAGGTCTCTGCTATCTGTGCCGGGGGAGTGAGCAGAGGAGACTGGGTTACGGAAACAAAAATGGCAGCGGTTACGGCTCAGGCTGTGAACTGAAAATGTGTGTGCAGGTGTTTTTTTGTACGGTGCATGTGTGAAAGTTTGGGGTCAGTGATTATGTGTTATCTGGATGTGGCATGAGGAGGAATCCTCCCTCCAGGCGATCTCGGTGCCTTCAAATGGCCTAATTCCAGCTGTACGTATTTCTGCTGTGATGCTCTAAAACACAAGTCGTGCTCGTCATCCTCCTCTTCCTGCTCTCTCAGGTGCAGTCGACTCATATCTCCACCTCTTTCTCATGCTCAGCCTTCCTTCTCTGTTTGTCTCCGCTGCTATGCCACCCTCCCCTCCTCGCCCCCTCTGGCGTTTCCCTGTAAAATGCGACCTTCACGTGACCATGGAGAGGCAGCAGGGGTGCCCACCCCCACCGGCCCGCCATCACCACTGCCACAGCTCCCCATCCCCTTTGCCCCCCCTCAACCCACCCCACCCCTCATGGGCCCTTGAGGCAGCTGAGAGGGAAAGGCCACCCAGAGGAGCGTGCACCTCCCAGAAGGCCACAGTGACAGTTCCATATTATGCCCTGCCCCAGTGATGCTGCCTCCTCAAAAGGGTACACTCTATGAGACGTGACAGGACCTCTCTACAGGGCAGGAGGACGTGGCTTTATGATTTTTTTTTTTCTCCAATCCTGCGGGGTGGGGGGTACCATAGTCCTGCTAAACCCCCCCTCACCAACGCTGCACTAAAGCTACATGCAAAGCCTCTGTTAGGACACCAAACCCGACCCGCGACCACACCTCACTTGTTTATAAACTCATATTCTGCCTTTGTTCCTGAGATATGCATCATGTGACACAACGAAACTCCTGTGTACCATCAGTACTTTGTTTTACTGGTAAAGGTGGTTATCGGTTCCCTTGGTAACTCCTGATGCTAAACATGATGTCGACAGGGTGGAAAAAGTACAGCCTTTTGTCTTCTACGGAAAAAGAAAATCCCACTGGTCTCCAGGTGCTGAACATTTAGTCAGGAGCGACTGAAAGTTTTGGCCCCCAGAAAGAATACTGGCACATATGAAATGGGGCATTTCAAGGTTCTTCACCAGAAAACCACTTAATTCTCTGCATTCTGATGATTGTTTTTGCCCCATTTTGTGCCATTTGTGCTTCAATTTATGATGTGAATGTCTTTAATTTTGTAAAAATATAACCCCCCTGCTACTTTTATTTTTTTATTGGGGATGAATGCACATGTTCTAAATATTGAGGGGGAAGTGTCCCTTGTGTCCCACCCAAAATCTACTCCTATAAAAGATATTTAGTGTAACTATTGTAGAAAACTGAAGGTAACTGGAAATATTCACATTTTAAGAAGCCAAAACCAGAGGAATCTGGTATACTCGTAAAAAAAATGAGTCAAAACAATCAATTGTTTATCAAAATAGTTGAAGATTATTTTTGGTTGACCAACTAATTGCTAAAAATAATAATTTCATTATTTCAATAATTTTCTTCATTATATGTGGATTCTGATGAATATTTATGCCCCACTTTGTGCCTTTTGTGCATCAGTTTTTTATGTAAATGTTTTTAATTTTGTCATATTAATGTTCTTACTGAGGGGGGGGACTAATACACATGCACATGCACACATGTGGATGGATGGCTGTGAAAATTCATGTTCCCCAGAAGATGAATCTTACTGACTCAGGTGAGCCCCTGACTTTTCCTCTAGTGCCACCAGAGGCCGCTGTGGAGGCCAGCATTAATCCATGTTCACCCTAAACTTTAGCATGATAACCACATTTTGTTTTTAACTAAAATATTCTAATATATATCTGTTTTCATCCACTTATCCAGATCCGAGTCGTGGGGGCAGCAAACTCAGTAAGGTACTCCAGACCTCTCTCTCCCCAGCAACATTTTCCAGCTCCTCCTGAGGACTGCCGAGGCATTCCCAGGCCATATGAGATATATAATCCCTCCGGTGTTTTCTGGGTCTGCCCTGAGGGCCTCCCACCAGTTGGACATGCTTGGAAAACATCTAACAGGAGGCACCCAGGAGGCATCCTGATCAGATGCCCGAACCACCTCAACTGGCCCCTTCAACTGGCCCAGCCACATGATACTTATTTAATGATTTGGGGAGGGCCCATTCACTGGACCTTTTCATGGGCCCAGCCATCTCTGAGGGCGGGCCTCAGTGCCATCATGACGTTGCCATTTTGACTTTTAGTTAAACAACTTAATTATTAGAGGGCTGCCCCCTGAAAGTTGAGCATTTGAATCATCAGTTTGAGACCCCTCAGTCAACTTATTCTTAGCAGTGTTTTTTTTCCTATTTATATATTTTTTTGCCAGTGTACTCCTGAGGAACATTTTGGTCTCAGATTTAGCTCCTTGCTTAGCGCACCTTTTACACCTAGATCTAAGATGAGTCTAATTGAGACGGAGACCGCTGCCCGGAGGAAGAGAGGCTTTGCCCAGTCAGGCTCCAAGATAACATAATCTCTGTTCAAATTTACAGCTCACTGCAACTTAATACAATACAGTCGCTGGTGTTTGTTGGATATCCAGTGTCAGCAAAAAATGTTATTGTGCATTTTGGATCTGTTGTTAGCGTAGCTAGCTTGTTAAATATATAAACAGGACCCTGTTACATTTGTTTGCATTTCATTCTTCAAATATGTGTTTCGTTAACAAATATGCAGTATATCTTGAAATACTGTCTGATAAATTACTGCTGGTGTGAAATTAGTTTGCATTAATTTGGTGAAATTTGTATTTTGGTATTTTATTTGGGAGGGTACTGAAATGTCCTACTGTTCTACTGGACTCTGAGAGGGTGGGACTGAGAAAAAGATGAGGCTCAGGATTAGCAGAGAAACAGGAAGAAAAATGGAGCGATGCTAAGAGCTAGTTGTAACCAGTTTAAGCTGTTAGAAGTTAATGCTGTTAACGAACATAAAAACCGGAGGTTTTATCAGTGTGTTACTTGGTACAAAACAGAAGAGTGAGCCTTGTTTGGAGCTGTTTCAGCCAGTAACTCTACTAAACTTCGGGGGCACCATTGTCTACTGTGAGCTATTGCTAGTTAGCTTTGCCCTCGCTAGCTGGGAGGAGAAGAAGACTGAGTGTGTGTGGGAAACTTTGCTTTTCTGAGTGAGTATGGACATTACATGTGAATTGGTAATGATATGGACATTTATGGTAAAAGATTGGAAATTATTAGTGTTGTGAATTTCTGGATAGTGTGCCTCGGTGCCTACACGCGTACATGCTTGCCTGCAGTCTACCGCCACGTGCTGCTGTTGCTGTAGAGGGTGCCTCAAGGACGGTTTCTCCACCTCATCTCACACCTTGCTGCTGGACAGAGGATTTTGACTGCTGCCAACAGTGTCTGAGTTCCCAAGGATCAGTGAGTACTGAGAAAATACTTCTCTTGAGGATTTACATGAGCTTCGACACGCGCGCAAACAACATGTTTTACAAAACCCTGGGTATTATTTTATTTTATCAGTTTTAAGAGTCACAGGAAATGTTAAAGGGTGACCACTTGTTTTGTGTTAATAAATATTATGTTGTTGCTTTATGTATTTGTGGTTTAATGTTATTCCATAGCTGATAATTGTGTGTCATGTGGTTAATGTAAGGGCTATGTGTGTTAATAGTATGCATGGGAGTTTGTGAGCTAACCAGGCCTCTCTGCAACCTAGTCAGAGTCATATGCTCTAGTTTAAAGTAGAAGAATCCCACCATTTTACCTCCCATGTATAGGGTGTTATCAGGTGTAAAGAGGTATGCCATGACAGTTCAGTAACAAACTGGAGCTGGGTGGGAGGGCTACATACGTAAATGTCACTGTCACCCTGAGCGTCCCACCAAACCCCTTTCAAACTCTTAAAATCTGTATGAAAACAAAGAATGAGTAGTCAAATCTGATTCAACTGACATAACAAAGTCGGGTACACACTATTAGTCCTCTGTGTTACACACAGTATATCGTGTTTAGTGTTTACATGTATGTTTTTTTCCTGACAAAGACTGTTTGAAGGTGTACTCTGCAGAAATTGTTGGCTACAGTTTGTAAACAATATCAAGAGTGAAAGTAAAAGTGAAAGCTAACCTCAGCTTTGTCCGCTAGGTGTTTTGCCTCATTATATTTGCCTTTTTCTGGCGCTATGTTTGCGATTTCAGTAGCTTCCTCTTGGATGTGTGCTGCTTACGGTCCGGTACCTGGTCATTACTTTTTTTACAGTCCAGAACTCACGTGTACGCTGTGTTCAGGAACATCCCGAACTCCACAAAACAAGAAAAGACAAAGAAAACACAGGCAGAGGGCAGAGTCTCTGATACGTGATGACTGGGAGGGATCACTTGTGTATGAGTCTTTACATTGTTTGAGGAAAATTCTGTGTAGTGTACCTTTAAGTCAGGCAACTTTTTAAAATTCTGAGAGGTTGCAAGTATCAGTGTGCGGACTATCTTTCCTTTTTCTTTGTATGAGATACTGGGAGCAGTGCTGGCAGTGTTAGCCCCCTACAGGTACCTGGTTGGATTTACTCACCGCTTTGTAGGTCTTCTTTTGGCCTGCATGTTTGGGTGCTCTCCCGGGGTCAGCGCCCATCTCCACATGCATGGCATAGATGATGTCAAAGAAGTCTTCTACCACAGCTACACGCTTCAGGGATGAGTTGTCTTGGGCCGAATTCCCATCTGAACACTGAAACACAGACAGAGAACAGAGTTCAGTTTAATGCTCCGACTCACAGAGAGGATGTGTGTATCATCTATATCAGTGGTTCCCAACTGGTGGGTCATGGTCCAAAGGTACGTTGTGGGCCCATTCTGAATGGAAGTTTGTAAAAAACACACTTTATTTTGAAGTACAGTGAATTTCCAGCACAGAGCTTTTATTTTGAAGAGCCGTTTTTGGCTGTAGAGTGACTGACTAACCGACAGCTGTTTGGCAGAGACAGCAAACTATCTCAACAACATGGCCGTCACGTATGACACTGAATTTTTTAGACTGTGGGACCTTGAACTAATGACTAAAGAGAAATCTGGACCCCGGGGCTGGACCAGTTGGGAACCACTGATCTATATCATCTGTTAAAGCTGCAAATGGAGCTTCCTGCATCCGTGAGCAGGATCTTTAGGGCACATGAGTGGTGTGGTTACAGACAATCATACACCCTGCACAAAGTGTCCTAACCTGAAACAACCTGCTTTGTTTTGTCCATAAATCAGTCTGTCTTTATGTTTCTCTCTCAGCTGGAGAAGTCTGGGCCCGGCCAGGTCGGCAGCCATCACCTCATCTCTGCAATGTTTAAAAATAACACCACCGACACTGTACAAGACCAACAGTCCCTCCTACCACCACCTCTGGCAGCCATCCTGCCTCCCGTACTGCTGACCCTGTCGCCATAGAAACTGCCACTGATTTCTCTCGGGCAGGTGTGCTGGGCAAAGGGTCATGTGACACACCATAGAAGTGGGATCGCCAGGACAACGGCCTCCATCCGCAGCACCACATGGGGCTTTCCTCTCCTTTCTGCCTCCATCTTTTTTTTCTCCACATAACTCTCTTATCCCCTCCTCAACAAACACTTTGCATTTTCTAGATCTTATCTTAATATTTCTGCACCTGCTGATATTTTTAAAGTGCCCCAGCAAGCATAAAATGAACCAAAAAAAGGATTTGGGATTTAATTAGTTTTTTTTCATGGGTCCGGCTCTTTCACGCAGATGTGAGACAAGCGCTGACATTTTCTGGAGATTGGGTTCTAGGTAGGGAGTGATCTTTTCTTGTTTGAGTGAGAGGAGGGTCCGGAGTTCAAAAAGTTGTCCCCCCGGCATTGAGGAATCACACTTTTGTCCCCCTCCTCTTCTTGACATTTCTGCACAGTTCCTGGGATCTGACATTTCATTTTCTCGTTTTTCCCCCAACTGCGTCCTCGCTCCTGCCTCCACGTCTTCATCCCCTACCTCTCCGTCCCGTCTCTCTTTTTCTTTCTTTCTTTCTTCTCTCTTTCTTTCTTTCTTTCTTTCTCTCTCCCCCCTCCTCCTCCTCCTCCTCCTCTTCTTGCTCCTGCTCTCCCAAGTGCGAGGTAATGATCGTTGCCATGGCAACTAAAACCAGCTCACAGAGCGGGTTTGTTTTAATCCGGCCCTCTCTCCCTTTCTCTCCCGTCTCTCTCTCTCTTTCGAGCCACTCTCCCCTGTCAGCACGGGCTAAATGTAATGATAATAAATGAAATAATAGCGATCCTCCACCTCATCATCACAGCTGTAATCTGTCGCACTTGGAGGTATCATCATCATTCCCCTGGTGACATCACCACCACCACCGCCGCTGCTGCCGCTACCACTGCTGCTGCTGCTGCTGCTTCTTGGGACAATGGTGTCAGGTCCATTCACGCTGGATTTAGATAATCTCATACAACTGTGGGGTGTGCATTGCACCCACACCGCTGCTGCATCCTCCACTGAATTCTACCCCAACAAAATATCCAACATACACGCACAGGATATTCAGCTGGGAATGTATTCTCTGAGCTGAAAAACACACACACATACAGAATATTGCAGCCTGCCAGTGTAAGACCTGGTGGGAAGTAGGGCTGGATATCGGAACTCGATGCCTTCAAGGTATTGACTGAAACAACCCAAGTAGTATTGAAACTTCTCCAGCCAAACCATAGCTATATTTGATCTTTTTTTACTCAGATTTGGAAAAAATGACTGTTTGTATGGATTTGCTTGCAGTCAATCATTGCAAGCATTCTTCGATTTAATGCAGCGTGTGATTTACCCACAAGTCATGCAGTCAGTGGTGTAGTGAAATCCAAGCGGCAACCTCCAGAGTTGAAAAATGAAGCCAAAAACTGCAGTTCTTTGAACGGCCACTTGAGGCTGGCTCTAGTTTTTCAGTCTCTAAAGCTAATTTTCAACATTCATGACAACTGTGCGAGGGGTGAATTAATTCTATAAGTCATCTTTTTACATTTTTCTAAAGCTTACAGTTACGCATAATTAAGGATTAAGGTCGGGCTTCTTTGAGGGACAGGCTGTCTGCTGATAGTGTCCTTGTTCTTGGTCAGATCCACTCCTTGCTCCTCCACAGCCCCACCCTCTCACCCACGTATGGTTACCTGTGCCTCTGACAAACCAAGATGGCGACAACAGAAATGCCAAGCTTAAGGCTTCAAAACGGGAGTCCACAAAACAATGGATGGCGTCATGGTGGCTGCGTCTATTATTTTATACAGTCTATGGTGAAGTCGAGCACCGTGTATTTGAAGGATGTGTTGATAAAATATCGGAATATCAGACCCAAAGATACTCAGTTTATTGTCATATATGACAAAGGAAACCAGCAAAGCTTCACATTTGAGAAGCAGGAACCAGAAAATATTTGTAATTTTGTGTGAAAAAAAAATGGCTTAAATGTTTTATTATCAATTAATTGATTAATGGAATATAAAATGCTGATCGCAATATCCTAAAGCCCAAGGTGACATCTTCAAACATCATTTTATGTGACAAACAGTCTAAAACACAGAGATATTCAGTTTAACAATGGCAACAATCTTCCTGTGGGTGACAAAGGTAGAGTCTGGGGTGAAAAAAAAGTTGAAAAAAAAAAAATGGAACATAGGGGAAAAGTTATCTAAGAACCCGGTCTCACTCCAAAGTTGTCAAACTTTGATGCTTGGGCAGTAACTTGCAGCGTCAGACGCTAACGAAAAAAAAAATCCTTTAACATCGCCATGATACGCGGCCAGTTGCTGTTATAGTTTAATGGTGCTTGGCGGTGTCAGGGGGAAACACAACTGGAGAAGAACTTCAGTTGAGGTGGCGAAAGTCTAAGTAAGGGGGGTGGTCCAACAAACACCGACTTTCACCCGGGAGAGCGGTGTTCGCGTCCTGTGAGATTCTACAGCCAAACCCTGTTCTTTTTTTCCTGAACCCTAACCACATGCGTTAGTTGTTGAAGGAAAACACATCAATTCACTTTGTTGTACTATTTTGTGAAGTGTATTTTGAAAGAAGACAACGCATGTAACAGGCAGAACTTGACACGGCGTACCAGAACATCAGCAACCAACGCACCGAGGGTACCTTTCACGTTATAACTGGATGTGGAAGGTCCATGACCAAACGTCAATATGTGATGAGGTTGGAGTGAGAATGTGTTGGATCCAAAGATCTAATGCTAACAGTTGGTCTACAGTCTACAGCTCACCTTCGTCAGTGATAATTATAGTCAGAACATGCTGGAGTATTGAAGGGTGTGGTGGAGTGTGGGGTAAACAAATAAAAAGACAAAATCCATCCTGGGCTGAGAACTGTTTGCATTTTTGCTTGAAAATCATCTCAAACGATAAATCGATCATCAGACTAGTTGCTGATTATTTTACAAATTGATTAAGTAACTAATCATTGCAGCTCTATTTGTTTTATATGAAACTGAGGCCTAATACCACTCCCCAACTTGAAAGAAAGACTGCTTTTCTTTCAGCGGCCACCATGTCTGTCCTGCTACCTGGAGGCCATCTCGGGCCCCTCAGCTTCGATAAGCTCTTACGTCTCCAGACACAAGTCAACAGGGAGTTAAACATTCACCTCTAAACACGACATGCTTTGAGTGTGTGTGTATTTGTGAGCGCCATGTGTGTTTAAGTGCAGCACATGTCTACCGGGCAAAGCTTGTAGCCGAAGCATCTCAGAGGAGAACAGCTGTTGAACAGCGCTGTAGATTTGGTCTCATCAGCAGCAGCACGCCGTTTTTTTAAAAGAGCAAAGGAGACATGTCAGCATCCCTAATCGCCAACAACACCGCAAAAAACTCCTCGCCCTCCTTCTCCTCCTTCCCTCTATCTTTCTAATCCCGTAGGACTTTGCTCTCCCCAGCCACTGTACAACCAGCCCCCATCCCCTGCTCGCTCTCTCCCCGTCCCGCACCAAACCGCTCTGTTGCTAGGAGACTGGAGGGGTTGAGTCGGCTGCCCCCACCCCCGCTGGCAGTCGCACACACACACACACACTGTAGCAGAGAGGGGAGAGAGGAGCAGTCCTGCACACAGGCAGGTCAGGAGGAGGAGGTGATGGAGAAAGAGGAGGAGGAGGGGAGGTTCACGGGAAGCAGCTGGGTCACAAAGACAGGCCGGCAATGAGAGGGGAGATGCAAGATGTTAAGTCCACACAGGAAGGGATGCTAAAACCCAAATTTAACTTTTAAAGTCAACATAAACATGGAGATGGTTTTTATTTTGTAAAGGTGGCTGCAGAATAAGTAGCTTAAGTTGCAGCAGCAGCAGCAGAGATGTGTGCTCAGGTACTTTCAATATGTGTGTGTGTGTGTGTGTGTGTGTGTGTGTGTGTGTGTGTGTGTGTGTGTGTGTGTGTGTGTGTGTGTGTGTGCCCAGCAAGTAGGGTTTAAAGATGGCTGTGTCAACACTACTCATGACTCAGATTATCTCACTGCAGATGTGACAACAGGTCATCTTTTAAAGCCCCATCTCCCCCTCTGTAAATCTATCAACTGGCTAATGGACACGTAAATGGAACAATCCTCGTTCCTTGCGTGTGTGCGTGTTTGTGTGTGTGTGTGTGTGTGTGTGTGTGCGTGTGTGTGTGAAGATGCATATGACAGAATAACTGGGATAAAACAGACTATTACCTCCACAGAGTGCCCCAAATGTTTTATAAAAACCCGTTCCCTTCTATTCCTCTCTCTTCCTCCTCCTCCTCTCTTCTCTCAATTCATGAAGCCCTGTCATTAAATCCACATTAGGTGCTCTACCCCTCATGTCCGACATCCCCGTGTGTGTGTGTGTCTATGTGTGTGTGTGTGTTTCTCTCCCGGCTGCTGCTCCCATGATGGCCACTATTTGATAGAGTGTGTGACATCCCCAATATCCTACCGAGCCGGAGACACAGACAGTCCCACCAGCCCCGGCAGACTGGCACTGTTGACGTTCCAGTCGCTGACTCAAAATGGTATGTAAATGACTCGCACATACATCATCATGGAGTCCATTTTCAGGCTATTATCATACTGTCCCAGTTCGTTAAATGTTGGCCTTGCAAAGGTATTAAAAATGACAGTAGCGGTGTGGTAGGGAGATTATTGCCGTCTTAAAGACTCTGTGTGTGTGTGTGTGTGTGTGTGTGTGTGTGTGTGTGTGTGTGTGTGTGTGTGCGCGCGTGTGGAGCAGAACTCAGACTATCTCCCACACAGGGGGGAGGCCCCCGGGCCAGTTAAAAATGGTGTTAATTTCTCCTCCTATGGGAAAGCAAAGAACGGTCTCTCCATGGCAACAGAGAGGGTGCTGAAGGGAGGAAACACAGAGCATGCGATCAGCGACCCCCTCTTTGTACGAGCACACACACACGCACGCACACACACAAACTATCACGTACATGCAGTACGGTTTTCATCACCCGTTTACAGTAAGTCTCAGTAACACAGTCTGCGATGAAGACATGCTGACACAAAGTCGAAATTTCCTCATGAATCTCGTTTAACAAAGAAGCAGACACATTTCCACCCTTCCGTACAAAAGTCAATCACCGCCTCACATCCACTGTGGTGAAACCAACCAGGTGAGCCTTGTTTGGGGTGGTGAGCGTTTGCCGTTTGAACCCACAAGTCTGAGCCCATGTGTTGTGCCTAATAAGCGCTGCCAGAGAAGGACCGAACACAAAAACCCCAGGACAAAAGCTCCGGAGATTCTCTATGCAAAAATAGCATTAATGCAAATGCTGTTGAATAATAGGGCCAGTATTCTTTTGACTCTGTGGCCCTTCCACAAAAGAGGAGCTCTCAGGGGAAACGTGGACTAATTAATCAGATAATAATGATGATGTTCCTCTTCTCGTCTGACGGCAAAGCACAAACATTTAGGGCTCATTTTCCAGGGCGCAGATTAGAAATAGTGGTTTCTGATTTCTACACGAGGAGAGGACGTCCCGAGACAAACCTTTAGTTTGGAAATTGATAGCATAATAAATCCTCCATTCAGAAAACCCCTTTCTGTCTGATTTCATCCTGTTCTGTCATTTTAAAGCTGCGACTAAACATCATTTTCACTGTCAATGAATCATTTAGTTCGTAACATACTGAAAATGCCTGTCCCAGAGCCCATGGTGCTGTCTTCAAAAATCTTTTTTTATCTAATCACAACCCAAAGACCTTCAGTTTACTGTCATATACGGCAAAATAAAGCAGCAAATCCCCACATCTGAGAATCTGGAAGCAGAAATGTTTGTATTTTTGCTTGAAAAATGGTGTAAATGATTCTCATATTTGATGAGTTGATCAAGAGAAAATAATTTTTGATAAACAACTGATTGTTTTGGATCATTTTTGAAATAAATATGCCAGATTACTCTGCGTATAGCTTGTTACAATATGAATATTTCCTGTTAACTTCATTTTTCCATGATAATTATATTGAAAATCTTTCATATGTGTAGATTTGGGGGGGTTGGCAAGGAAAACGTCTTCCTCAATATTTAGAATGTGTGTATTTGACCCTTCATTGAAACTTGGAAGTAACAGAGGACTTTTATTTACACCATAAACAGATGCCAAAAAGCCTTCGCCCTTGATTTCTTTGGACTGTTCTTTGGACAAAAGAAGACATCTGAAAGCATCACCTTGAGCTTTGAGATTCTCTGATGGACTTTTTTCACTGTTTTCTGACATTTTGTGGACCAAATCAAGAAAATACTCGACAGCTCGATCGATGATAAATTGTTAGTTGCAGCTCCAGTTGCAGATTCATTTTCTGCTCGACTGTTAATCGTCTCAGCTTTGGGGCGCTTCTTTATTTTCGACCTGAGAGACTGTAAATGATGGTTTTGGACCAATCATCTGAGTTAAAACATGAAGGTTTACACCTTTACAACTTTAGTTCGTGACCTCCAGCAAGCACGATTCAACTTTCACTTTTAAACATCATGTGAAGTGTCTCTGAACAGTTACGTGTATATATATTTGTATACGTAGTTTATATATAGCCTGTGTGTCTGTGTGTGAGAGCATGTCCACCAAAACCTAGTTGTGAGAGACGAACAGAGATATTTACAGATTTCAGTTGGCATGGCAACAAAAAGCAACAGCTCGCAGTACTTCAAAATTCTCAGTACAATGCTCATGTCAGGCGAAAAGGAAATGCACGGGGCGTTTAAGCGTTCCTTTTGAAAACTGGATGCACTCTGACTCCCCTCGTCTCGGGGAAGTGTGTTCACATCGTGTGCAATTTCTGTGGTGCATCTCTGTGTCTGTTTCTGGTCCTTTTCCCCTCCTCCTCTGTAGCGTCCTCTAATCAGGACATAATGAGAGCTAAACGAGGTTGCATCTCCACACTGAGGGCTGCCGGATCCTCTGAGTTGTGCAGAAAGAGGGCGAGACGACGCGAGCTGGGAGGACAGAGACGGACAGAAAACAGAACATAATTCTATGTCTTGAAAAGAAGGCGTCCACACTGAGACTGAGCTAGTGGTGCCCTGCCTTTCTGTCCCGTCACACACTGAAGCAGCCTTGTATGCTTCACTGACACATAGAAGAGACCTTCTCTGTCTGCACATCAGCCACCATCATCCCTACCCCCACCCAGCCTCCCGTCATTTAGCCCCATGCCTGCCCCCATACAGAAACTTGGCACACCCTGGGAGCAGCTGCAGCGGGGCTTCCAATGCTGGAGCTCCAGAGACACGCCCCCGGCCCTGCAGCCGCACGAGGAGGCAGTGACCATTGTGTGTGCGTGTGTGTGTGTGTGTGTGTGTTTGTACGTCTGCTCGTGTGTGTGTCACTTTTCCACTGGCCCAGGACGGCCTATTTATAAAGCCTGCGAACAGTGAATATAAAAAAACCCTCTGCTTTCTAATACAGTCAAATGCATTTAAATAGGTTGATTTGTTGCCTCTGACTCATCATTAGAAGCAGCTTGTGATGTTTTGTTTGTTGTTTGAATTTTCTCAAGTGGAGCTGAGTCAGGGGGATGCTTTCCCTTATGATATTAGCTACGAAGCATGTGCACTCCTCTCCAATAAACACTTTTTCAGTCTGACTTTCTCTCCAATGGTTTAAACAGACCTCAGAGAATTATTTCATCTTAAATGGGCCTGACAGAGAAACCACACTCACCTGGAGGATGTGATATTGATAAATATATTGAACAGGAGATATAAGTAGGTGTATCAACAAGACATGACAGGAGCCACAGACAGAAGCTAATCAACAACACATTTCAGGCACCATCTGCACCTGCAGAGACAGATCACACCTGCCCTCTTGCCCAGAGGGAAACATAATATTGAGTGGAGATTAGAGGAGTTTTGTAAAGGCAGTTGGCCTAAATCTAAACCGTGCATTCACACAGGTATAACACCTGTGGAGGGATCAGCGCCATTCAAACCCAAATCAAAGCATTCAGGCTGTAATCGGTGCCAATATCTCCTCCAGTTTGTGAAGAGAAAATGTGTTTCTGCTCTTTGAGGTCCAGAGAGACTCGGCCCCAGCAGGGCGGGTGGGGGGAGATTATTCCCTGAAGGCGCTTATTTAAAATGGTGGTTGTCTCCTTTCTGGCACAGCAGGCCTAAACACCATACAGAGACATGGTGCGTGCGCGTGCACCTCAAAGAGAGCCACTGGGGCACTGCTGACAGTTCACCATGTACATGTTTATCCTGGAGAAGAGAAGAATGTGTGATTTAACCCTTCACGCACCCGCAGCCTCAGGGATGCCCAGTGTATGATGGTGACCTGACTTCCGCTACACTGAATAAATATCTCACCCTCTCATCCGGAGACATGGAGAAGTGAAGTCTGAACTGTGGGCGTATGTCGCTATCAGTCCCGAGCAGACCCTTTTGTTTCCGCCACAGCCCCTCACGTGGTCACCAATTACGCACAGCTACAACCCGCCATCAAATGTAGAGAATAATTTTCAAATGTTTCTCTGGCAAACACATTCTCAAACTGGCTTATGGGGCTTAATAACGTACACAATGAAATGCGGCAGAGGCAGGCTATCCTGGACTACACAGGTGTTGCCAGAGCAACGAGTGCCTGCGAGCCGATCCGCATCCTGCCCAGGACAATGAAAAGTGGGGTGCAAACACTGAGACTCAGACTGTCTGCCACACACTCACATTTTTATTAAAAAATACAGACATATGAGTATTTCTGAACCACATCTTTGCTCTCTCAAATTAAGACAAATGAATCTCGCCGACGCACGCGACACAGTCCGGTTTGCTCGACGGGACAGTGAGGGCGCGTGTCATTTGATGAATCGCTGACAATCAGCCCTGCTGAGTCGCACAGCAGAAAGGTGAATCACACATTATCTAAGTTGGCGTTAATGGCCTGTAGTCCATCAAAGAGCACGCACCGGAGCACCCTGACATACCCGACCCACGAACATGCCGTTGCATCCACACGCGCGCGCGCAGCATCACCACATCGGGCTGCACGAGACCCTGAACAGCACGGTTCAAACTAAACGTTGTCAATAGTCAATTATCTCGTGCTTTGCGCCCGGCAGCGTGCCGCTGACAGGACTTCAACCTCACTGGCGAGATGGCTATGCATGATAGCCTACCTTTTTACAATTGCTATTGCCAGGAGGCACCGGCGTTGCTATGGCAGCAAGGGATGAGAGTAGGGCTGTTCTGGTTGGGATGTGGACAAAGTGAAGCTTTATGAGGAAAGACGAGGGCGAGCCGGGACGACAAAAGATTATAAGTTGTCGTTTTATTCATGTGACAGGTGCGTGTGTGCAGCTGGAAATAATGACAACTTATAGGCGAGGCGGCAACGGGACAGCTCGTGCGCGTGAACACGCACGTTCACTCTCTGTCACACACACACACACACACACACACACACACACACACACACACACACACACACACACACGCACAGACTTTACCGTTGACTTGACCGGGACATATAGGACGGGTTTCCCTGGAGCTCCTTTCTTGTTGTGCTCTCCCAGCACGTTGGTCCCGACCTGAAATCCTTTAGACTTCACCCAAAATTTGAATTTGGCGTTGATGTGGCTGTTGTCGATATAAACGCCATCCGACTCGTCGTTCTGCAACAGTGTCTGCATGATTTTGTTATATTTTCGCCGAGTGACGGTCTTTGTTTTACCCGAGTCTCCATAAGTCCGGAGACACCAGTCCTGAAATTCACTGAACATCTCCGCCTCCAACACGACCGGACTCCGGCTCCTTTTGGGCGCATCCACGCACGCCTTTTTCGTTGCCATCGCTCCCTCTCTCCCTCACACTCCCTCCCTCTCTCCTCTCTCTGTGTGTCTGAACCCGTTCAAACAGCCCAGGCTAATAAAGACTTGACCGGGTTGATTCTCCTCCTCTGGTCCCCGCTGTCCCGCGTCAAGGATGCTTGGTTCCGGTTTTGGGACGCTGCCTCTCTGTGGCTTCTCAGCAGAAGCGACCCGGACGGTAGCACACCTGTTTGCAGCGGAGCAGTGCTGTCCCGAACCGCAGCGGTGAAAAATGTCACTTCCTCACATCATCCGCTGAGGAGCAGAGAGGGGGGCTGTCCTACAGTACGCTGAGCGGGTATCTCCCACCTGTGCGTAAAACGCTCTCCACCAAAGGGTAGGCTATGAAAAAAAAACCCCACAGTCCTCGCTAAACAACAAAGAACACAGACAAAAGCGTGGAAACAAACGTCGCTCTCAGTTCCTATCGACCTACTTTCTAACAGCCAACACTATTCTCGGATGCGGGTTGCTCAACCCTTAAAAAAAGCGCAAAGATGCTCACAGTGTGTTTCTATATGGCCACATATCCGATCAACATGCGCCACCTGGGATTGTTTCTGCTCCTCACACCTGTTTGAATGTGAATCGCGCTTGCACTGTCTGCTCTTTCTATCCCGTAAAAAACCCACACACACTCATATCTGCATCACTGGTAATTTGCAGCACAGCCTGGTTGCGGTTTGCAACAAGACGCAGGGAGAAAATGTCCGATTTGGAGACGAGGAAGGTGAAAGAGGGTGGGGGCAGAAAACGTTTACACTATCTGGAGAAGATGCTAGAAAACAGTGATTACACCATTTCCTTTTGTATCGGAAACACTTTTTTTGCAGACAGAGATGTGTAGATAAATATAGCGTGGGTTAAACAGTTACAGTCACGAGACAAACAATCTCAAACAACCCCACGAAATTTATCTTTAAAGGGCTCGTCGTATAACACTTTAATTCTGGCCTACCTAATGTGGATGTTTGTGTTTTGGTGATGCCACCCCTAATAAACTGTCTAACTTTTCTGCGTAAATAGAAAATTTGAAATTGCAATAAACAGTTTAATAAATAGTTTACAAACCAGTAATGTCAGTAAGTAAGTTTCTCTTGTGAAGCTTTAGGTGATTTAAATTCTCAATAATGCATCCGTCCCAGTAAGACAGAAAAAAATGAAATAAAAATAATAATAATAATAATAAAAAACATTTTTAAAAAAGACCAATCTTATTTTTTCTCCGCTGTCACTTTTATATAAAGAATCAACTGCACACATTTAGGATCTGCATTTGAGTCCTGTGTCGTGCTCTTAGTGTGTGTGTGTGTGTGTGTGTGTGTGTGTGTGTGTGTGTGTGTGTGTGTGTGTGTGACTCCTCTTGGCCTGTGCATTATAGGCCCATGCTGGCGGTGGTGACTGCTGCTGTTGCCATGACAGCAGCGCAGCAGTGTCTCCGGCCGTGCAGAGGGTGAGTGGGATGCCCCGTCCTCATCTCTCCATCCTGACTCAGACAACGGCATGCTGGACAAAAAAGAAAAGCCCCACCCCGACTGAACGACGAACAGATCCACTCAACACACATGTGTTTTTATATGTGTGTGTGTGTGTGTGTGTGTGTGTGTGTATCTGAGAGGTGGTGGGGTTTGAATGGTCGAGGCCTTTTGCATGTTATTTCATTTCATTTCATCATTTGGTCTCGTGTTGTGTCTTCTCTCAGGACTGGCCTGCATGCAGGATGAGCTGCAGGGCTCCCCCATCCATCCCTCCAGGGAGGAAACATCTCAACACACACTACTCTAATTTGAAAGGTTTGGTTTTGGCACCAGCATCCAGTACGCTGTTGTTAAAAAAGTGGATATGACAAACTAATACTTTAACTCATGCTAGCTAGTGTACTTAAGTACAGTTCTGAGGAACTTAAAGGGACAGTTTACCTCAAAATCAAAAATACACATTCTTCCTCTTACCTGTAGTGCTATTCATCAGTCTAGATTGCTTTGGTGTGAGTTGTCGAGTGTCAGAGATATCGGCTGTAGAGATGTCTGCCTTCTCTCCAATATAATGGAACTAGATGGCACTCGGCTTGTGGTGCTCAAAGCACCAAAAAAAATATTTTGAAAAACTCACCATCAATGTCTCTTTCCAGAAATCATGACCTGGTTACTAAAGATAATCTACAGACCTTGTTGTGAGCAGTTTCATGTAGGAACTATTTTCTTTTTACCAAACTACCGGCCAACCGTATCACTGCACAGATGGACATGTGCACCTACTGATAGCTCACCTAGCATCACTGAGCTAGCTAACGTTACAGCTCACCCGAGGAGGACACCACCAATGTTGCACTGTCATGAGCAGAGCCTTTTGTCCATGACTAACAAGCCCCAAGGAACAGTGTAATTTGACATAGTGGCCAAATGTTAGCTGCTCGACTGCTGCAAGTCTCTAGTGCGCTTGCAATGCGGGAGATCTGACTTATTATATGAATAATTTTTTAGAGCTTTTTTGGCTTCATGTGCCACTGTATTTTTCTCTTTTAAAAGCAAACTAAAAACATATCTTTTAAGTTTTTTAAGTGTATTTTTTAAAACTGTTTTAGGGATTAGTATTATTGTTATTATCTCCCTTTTTTAAGAATAATGCTAATAATAATACCTACTTATTCTGTTTTTTTAATCATGTCCTGCTTGTTTTTATATATGTAATACTTTATTATCTTATATGATATTTTATGTTTGTCATGTGCTATGTAAATAAAGTTGACTTGACTTGACACTGAGCAACTTTCATAGAAATGAACCAGGCCCTGCCTCCAATGCTGTATCTAGTTCTCTTTATATACATACATGATGAGGGGATGCACGCTTCCTGCTTTGTGGTGATATGGTTGGTGGATCTAGTTTAGTAGAGAGAAAATAGTTCTTACATGAAACTGCTCACAACAAGGTCTAAGGATTATCTTAAGTAACCATATCATGATTTCTGGAAAGAGACATTGCTGTTGAGTTTTACAAATGAATTTTTTTGCCAAGTGCTGACTAGTTTGATTATATTGGAGAGAGGGCAGACATCTCTACAGCTGATATCTACAACAGTCAGCAACTCACACCAAAACAATCTAGACTGATAAACAGCACTATGGGTAAGAGGAAAAAAATATATATTTAATTTTGCAATAAACAGTTCCTTTAACATAAATACTTTCTTTTTATGCTACTTTCTTACTCCACTTGATGTCAGAGGGAAGCTTTGTATACTTTTTATTCTACTACATTTATCTGACAGCTTTAGTTACTTTTAGATTCATTACATTCTTTTAGATTTTCATTTTACAAACAAAGCATATGACCAGTGTTATTATAGATTAAACTTCTCAAGAGAATATAAATAAGTTAAAATAAGTTAAACTGAACGAGCAACAACAGTGTTTTCCAACCTTTTACACCTGTGAGCCCGTAAAATGAGGTTACTTTTACTGAGACTCCTTCTGAAATTAATATGGTCATACTGCCCCAATTTGGCTCAAGCACCAACGCAGCACTGGGTTAACTTATCCAGAGAACAGCCTCAGACAATGGGTTGTTTTGACCCAGTTTTAGTGTTATTTTTTTGGTTCGTATGCAAACTAGTATATGGCAGTGAACTGTTTTAATCTACTGAAGCTCTTTTTAAACTCTCCATGTGTATCTGATTGTTTTTAGGTTTGCAGGAGCTGCTCCAAAGCTTTGGATTAGCTTTAACCTCTCAATCAAATGCTCCCTCTCCATTGACAATGTTAAGACAAGGTGTACATGTTTTCAAAGGCCTTTGGTTGCTCTTAGTGGTTTTAATATTTGTGTGTCATTCTTTTAATTTGTACAACTGCAGTAATTTTTAAATGTGCTGTATAAATAAAAGTGATTCAATTTTAATTTAATTTGAAAGTCATATGCACAGTAGTAGTTTGGGTAAACAACCCAACAGCAATTGAGAAAATAATAAGACTAACACTATGTCAAATCAAACAGTTGGTAAAGTTGTCTGGGTCATTTTTAACCCGGTGATTTCTCCATCTTGGCTTTGTCATACTTGAGGGACTTTTAGAAGCGTGACGAATCAAAAGTATCAGGTATTTTACTTACTTTAAGAATTTGTAGAGTCTGTAAGAGGTAAAGGCATCTGGCATTTCATGTATTTAAAGGATTTTTAGAGGCTGAGGAGGTAACACTAGCCAGTATTTCACAAGAAAAAATGTACATTAGAGAAAAGCAAGAACATTTAAACATGTTTCTGTAACAGATTTTTTTAAATGTATCCCTTTAGTCATCTTGTGGCCCCTCAGATTTATCCTGGGATCTCTTGAGGAATCCCTTCCCCCAGGTTGGAACTGCTGAGCTACAACATCATTTAACAGTCACAGGAGCTGTTTTCTGCCTAATGAGTACTTTTGATGCTTCACATACATCATGCTGATCTGTATGAAATGCAGGGAACTTGAGTATTTTCATATTGTAGTGTCACTACTTCACTTAAGTAAAGGATGTAAATAGTTCCTACATACATGTAACAAGACTCAGCTTGCTCTCCTGTAATGTACCGATCCCTGAGATCATCTCTCAGCGCCGCCATCCATGCGGTTCAGCTGTCAGACCTGTAGGCAGGGTCACGCCTCCTCACTCCTAATGAGGCAAAACTGCTGTAATTACGCTCCCAATCCCCCACTGAGCGCTTTCCTTCCACCATGAGGTGGACGACTCCTGTCCTGGAGGGCCACAGTGAGGACTGTCTCACACCGAGATGCCCCACACTCAAAAATAAAAACCCCTCACTTAAAAACACCGGCCTGATGACAGCAGCGTCACACCCACCTGCTTACACACTGACCTGCGCTACGCTCACCTCTGGATTGACTGGATAGTATATCGACAAACAGTGTCATCTCTATCCCACAGATGAGCATGCTCTGGTGTGCGTGGTTTCCAGGGGTGGAATATGTATTCAGATGCTCACAGCTCATGATACTCAGACTGAGAGAACAGTTTCTAACGTCTTCTGTGGCTCTGGAAAGAACTTTTAAAAGTCTGAGTAGGCCTAAATAGAGTTGTGAAGTGGGAGGAGATATATTTGCCGCCTCCAATTCCAGAAGTAAAAGTCCCATTAATTTTTTCCATTGACAGTGTTATAAGACACACAGTCGAGAAGAGTCATGACACTCTCCTGGAAAATATCTGGCTATTTGATTAAAAAAAACCACAAAGGTACAAGCCTGTGTGTACATAAACAAATTAAATAAAAATGAGGGAAAAACAACCAGCAACCTGCCAAAAACTGCAGTTCCTCCAATGGCCACTTGAGGCTGGCTCCAGAAGACGGTCAGTCCCCATAGACCTCCATGTTAAAATGCTCAACTTTACAGCAAAAATAAACATGTTTACAGCCTGGTACAAAAATTAGTTTTGGTCTTTAAATCTAATTTCAACATTCATGACAACTGGACAAAAGGTGAATTTTCATATAACTCACCTGTTTAAATGTTATTAAGGCTTAAAGTTGAGCATAATTTACCTTTACCTAAGCCCCGCCCCTTTGTGATGGCCCGACAAGCTGTCAGAGTAAGCATGGAGCCCACACTGTAACTAACTGCACTCCCTGAAGAAACATCCCTGAAGAGACAGAGGGGTCTACAGTCTGTGTTTGAAGGATATATCCAGGATGTCAAACTGACTCAGCAGCAACAACAGGTTAAAAAGACAAAGATAGTTAGAAGCTAAAGCCCAACTATAGGCTACAGATCACAGTGTAAAAGTGAACCACCGCATCACTGCTGATCGCCACAGAAGACAATGAATATAAAGGGAAACTCTGCTGATATTGAACCAGCTGTGTGGTGTCACAGTGTGTGCAGATGAACAGTGTTTGGCCTCTGCCTCCGGACGGGCAGGGATCTCCGGGGGAAGACACACAGCTGGTTGAATATCAGCAAAGTTTCCCTGCTTCTCTTCACTGTTCCTGTACAGCAGGGTTGGTCTTTGTTTCAATGTTATAATCATTAAAAAGCAAAAGCAGCATGTGTATACATTCAGTAGGCTTTATCTTCAGCAGCTAGCTAGCTAACCCTACACTTTTCAGGGTTTGATTTTGGTTTTGGAACAAGGAGGAAACGTACATCTTTTTCCAACCTCTCCAGGTAACGAGTATCATTAATACACGACGTGCCCCAGGCACAACATTTAGCTCCAAATCCACAAAACCAGCCTGAAAATGAAGGAAGTCTAAAAAAATTGCATTAGAGTCACTGGAGCACAGCTGTGTTGTTGTGGAATCCTGATCTGAGCCAGCCCAATGCTATGTTATGATTGACCAGTCTGCGTCTGGTGGCGGGACTTAGCAAATGGTCAATTATAAACAGTGGTCATAACATAAACCTTTAGGGTTGATACATTATCAAGTATAGAGTCTAGTGAAGGATAGCGTTGAGTTGTATTATGGGAAATGTAGGATCCAGTGTTCATGGAGTTTGAGCCACACTAGAGACTATAAGTCCAAATATCTTGGCCTCTGCTGCTTCGATTTTGATTGTTATTTTTTTTTACATCAGTCTCTTGAAGTCTCCTCTCTTAATAGAGGTGCATTACTAAATTGCTGGAGTAACCCTTTAAGTAGAAGAGGTAATAAAACAGATTAAACTTACTGTTACAAATAAAAGTCCTGCATTCAGAATCTACTCATGCAAAATGACCCTTATTGTTACTCTATTAAGCACCGTTTTTTGCTTTTGCTTCTTGAAAACACTTCTATTTTGTATATTTGTATATTTTTGCCAGAAATTTAATACTCTGTTGTTTCTTAAACTGGGCCCAGTCAGTGAGCCTGACCCTGCACCCACTGTTTGCCTGGTTGTTACTGGTTGTAAACACTAAATTGTGGTTACTGTACTTTCTATTGAATCTGCAAAGTAACTCTATAAAATGTACAATGTTTAGTGCAGTGGAAGTATAAAGTGGCACAACACTTAAGTGCATCAGTACTTGTAGTCGGCCTAAATGCGCCTTGAAAAAGTTAATTTCCACCACTGATGGAATCACCGAGCGTTCATCGAGCCACACTTAAAGTTTTTTCCTCCTGGGTATTTACCCTGCTATCAAAGAGGATGTCTGCAGATCTTGCTGTAAAGAGAAAACAGTGTAAACAAACAAACAGTTTCTGAGAAGGTGAAACAACCTGAACAGAGTTTAAGAGGGGCCGTACACAGTGAACAGAGAGACAGACACTGACACAGAGCTGTGAGACGAGAGCATGAGAGGCAGGCCGTGATGGTGAATCAGACTTAGTTAAGGTGACAAATTTACCCTCCTCAGCACCAGTGTTGATCTCAGAGTGAGATAAACTCTGACTGACAATTTGATCAGTACTGCCTCCTGATGGTGGAGCTGAAAACTGCACCTCCTGGTGTCACCCATCCTGAACCGGACCTGTCCGGCACCAGACATACACATCAGTGACACACCTCTCTGTTTCAGTTCACTGCAGGATCTGTTTGTCCTTGTTTTAATATTTCTGATCTGATTTGAAATATTCTCACATTTATTAATGTTAACTGTGCTTGTAGATTAGAGGGCCAAATCAACAACAAATTATCCCACTTACCACTATGATACACAGTCATGAAAATGACTTTGGTTTGGCTGAATTTATAGTTAGTAGAGTATTTTTTTTCAAGATTTGATTTAATTTATTTCAATTTAATTTAATTTAATTTTTGGAATTTGTGTCAACTGTAATACATGCTGCAATAATTCATTTGTACAATACTCTTCCTTTTTTGTTCTATTCTTGCATTTATACTTTCACACACTTTGTAGTATATGATGCACATATTTGTAAATATTTCCTATATTTTGTAGTCTTATACATATATATGTTGTGCTAAATATTGTTGCATAATGCCCACTGTTTTTATATTCTTCTTATTTTCTCTTTCTGTTTTCTTCTGTTTTCTCTATGCTTGCACATTGTATGAAGAACAACTGTCACATGTCACATTTTCCCCCTGGGATTAATAGAGTATTTCTTATTTTATTTTTAGTGCTATAAACATTGAATAATGACGTTTTAAAGATTGAGCAAAGTCTTTTTCCTAATTGTAATTGTTTCTCAGGGTATATTTACAAATCTGAATAATGTTCGATGGGAATATTTCTGTACTACAAAATTTTGTTGTTTTAATGTAAACTGCTGATACTGAGGTCAGTGGATTATCCTTAATTACCAGGACATAGATGTTACTTTTCATATAACATTTTCCAGTGTTGTCCATTTACATCTGATCAGTCGAACTAAATTTTTACAACACCTTTCACACACATTAGTGCAATTCAATGTGCTTTACAGATGAGTGACAAGCTAATTATAAGACAAATAAAACAATGTGAGATTAATGCACATTAGGAAAAATAATAGAACATTCTTTATTGAAACAAAAAAAATATATAAAAATAGATGTATCTATTTACCTTTCAGTTCACGTGGCATTTCTGGAACTGCCTGTGAGATCCATCATACAACACAATAATATAATCACAGTCTCTACTTGTCACATATCTTTCTAAATGTGATGTTTGAGTTTCATATCTTCTGATTCTGCAGGTCAAATAAAAATGTCTAACTGGTAGGAGACTGGGGTCGACCCAGAACACGCTGAAGGCATTATATATCTCATCTGGCCTGGAAACACCTCAGGACCCCCCAGGAGGAGCTGGGAGAGGGACGTCTGGAATACATTACTTACCCTGCTACCCCCATGACCAGGCCCCATATAAGAGAAGGACAATGGATGGATGGAAAAAAAGCATACTGGAGGAATATATCTCTCTAAAAATCTTTCCCTGTTTGTATTTCTTTCTTTTTTTTTTAAATACTAATTGTATCTTATTGGAATCCGACTGTGAAAAAAATGTTTTTTGTTAAGTTTTATTGTGAACATAAAATTGTAATAGCCTGATCATTCAACCAAATCTGGAATGTGTCTTGGTTTTGTATGATGGTGACGAGCCAGGCATAAATTCACAGGCTCACATTTAGTCCTTAACTGGTCTAATCAAACACTTTAGGGTCATTATTCAACTATGGTCCATTTCAGTTCGGGAACTTGAAGATAATCTGACACCTATTTAGATAAAAGTATTAAAACAATATTTTCAGTAATATAACACTGCCATTTCCACTACCATACATCTTTTCCATATCAATAAACAAATGACAAGTGAAACAAGTGAAAATGACCTTTGTCTCTTGATCATATGTTAGCTTATGTCCATGTCAGCATTAGCATTAAATTTACACAAAATACACAATATAAAATGATGTTTTTCTTATTATTTGCACATTTAAAGGAAATATCCATGGTCTGGAAATGACATAAACATATTCTTCATTAAACAAAAAATTACCATAATTTCTTCTTATGTCAGTTTCCTCCATGGAGCTAACCTCCTGTCACATGACCATGACTGTGATCACTAAGTATAGAAATTCTAAAAAAATCCCTAAATTTACATTTTGTTGTCCAGGCGGCAACCTTAAGGGCTGAAAAATGAAGCCAACAGGAAGTGCCAAAAACTGCAGTTCCCCAAATGGCCACTTGAGGCTGGCTCCAGAGGCCAGTCAGTCCCCAGAGTTAAGATGCCAAACTTAATAATAAACATGTTTACAGCCTGGTACAAAACGGTTTGGGTCTTTATAGCTAATTTCAACATTAATGACAACTGTATGGAGAGTGAATTTTTATTTTAACTCACAGATGACACTTTATTAGGACTTAAAGTTACACAGATTTAAGGGTGGGGCCGCTTTGAGTGATAGGCTGTCTGCAAGCACTGCAGTCCAAAAGTCAGATCCAACCTCTCGTCCAAATCTGGTCACTTCTGGCTCCAAAAAACAAAGAAAACCTCACGGTAGCTACGTCCATTATTTTAAAGTGTGGAGGAAATGATGGAATAATGAATAGGCTACATCTTATAACACATGACACATTTCAAACAGACATTTGTGTGTTATTTGTATTTGAAGTTAATGTCAGATCAAAAATTAAATTTAAAATTCAGCAGGGTTAAATGTCCAAAATCTGTCTCGGGGATAAATTAAACATAGCAAAACCCAATCTTGAAAGGCTACTTTTCATGGAATAAAAATAATGACTGATCCATCATTTAATTTCTGTATGTTCATTTTGGTGTCAAGTAAGTATAACAAAAAAGAAATGTGTTTCTGTTCTTCTACAAAAATTTTAATATTTAAAAAATCAACCATAACCTCTGGGTCCCAAATCCTTTACAAGAACCCATTACAGCCAAGTTAGATTATTAGTAAGGAATAATGGTTGTTTTTATATTTCTTCTTAAGACTACTGAAACATATGCAAGATCCAAGACAGAAAAAAATATTTCCAGGACATCTAGGAAAATCCTAAAATAACAACACACTTTAATTATAAGTGAAATAGAAAGTCTTATAAGATTGTTCGAAATATAAATGATTTTATTGGGGGAAAAACCTATGGGACTTATTGTAATTTTTTGTTTTTTATTTGATGTGGGTGAACTCAGTGTTTAGGTATTTTTTTTCTTCATACACCGATGTTTGATGTGTGATGAGATGTATCTGTGTTAAAGAGAGAGGGAGCATGCTGACAGCATATTTATTATCCATTATATCAACTCACTCTTTGTCTGCTCAGTCAGCCACAACACGGACCAGCCAGAAGTTGCATTTCCCAGTCTGGTGTGGTGATGGGGGGCTGCAGAGCGACGTGAACACACACTGACAGCCTTATGGGACCATGAGGCAACAGAGGCAGGGAGAGCTGTGGGGTCAGGGCCCGAGGTGGCTACAGGCCATCGGGACAGCACAGCCAGGAGGCGAGCCAGGAGACGACAGAATGGGCACAGTCGCCATGGAAACACAAGCGGCCCAGGCAAATCATGGCAACTGGTAACTAAGTAACAGAAAACGACGGACCATAGAGGGCGATGAGTCTGGTTAATCATGAAGAGGGAGGAGAGTCGGGGGTGGGGGGAGCGGAGACAATGACAGGGAGATAAGGGCCACAGTTCTGGCTCAGTGCAGACCCCTCTCCTCCACAGCGTGTGTGTGAGCTCAGTCCCTCCCCACGTGCACTGGATTGACACTGGATTAGTGTCAGTGTGAGCTGGAGCCTCCACCCTTCATTTCACCATCATTTTCTTTGGAAATCCATGAGGGGGTGTAAATGAGCACGCACTACAAGGAGAGGCGCCAGAGAGCGGCCATTAGACTGAGCTGTTGTGTGCATGAGTGTTGATATTAAAGCGGCTGTGATCAATATTTTTACAATCAAATGACAATGTGATTCATAGTGATGAACCTACAATGAATTATCACCTCAATCTGCAGCTCCTCTCTGCATCACAAAGCTTCATAGCAAGTTTCAGCTCGTTGTGTAGCTCTCCAGCTGCAACTTTACTGGTTTGGGTCTAACAGGAGAAATGGGCTCCCATGTAGCCGCATGGCTTTTTTTTGGTAACCTGTTTTTTAGGACCCTAATGGTGTCTAGTTAAGAATTTTTCTTGTTTACAACATCAACTCATGACCCAGAGGGTTTGTTTGGTGCTCGTTTGGCAGCCTCTCACTCATTATCTTACCTCTGTGACCTAAAATCGGCATTGTGATGGAAGAGTAGGACTCATGGGGTGTTTTTTTTTTTAAGCATGTTTTCAGTTTCATTTTATTGTATCTGTATATTCTGTGCCTATGTATGCATATGTATATATGTTATCTCAGTTCTTACTGTTCATGAGAAAAAAAGGAAAACAAGGATACTATGATTGAACTGCATGTATGTGTATTTAAATATAGTACTGGCCCATTTATGTGGTTATATGTCGACATGCTCAAATAAAACACATTTGACATAATGTGAACACAGATTTTAATTTTAATAACTCCTGGAGCAGACAACATACAACAACAAATTAACCCACGTTTTCATATAACTTTGACACCAGAAATCAAATGGAAAGCTCATTGATGTGGTACAACCACTCTCTATTGGTAAAACCAGGCAAATGACACATTTTAGGCTCGAAACAGTCTGACTTGTTACTATCTTGTTTTGCAGTGGTTTTCTGCAATAGCCAAATGTAACTAGTTTATTATCTGATATCAGTCTCAAGGTTTTCAAATGGATGAGGTCTATGGCACCAGAATGAGCCAGTTCCAGGTTGGTGAGGAAGATTTCAAATCAGATCAGGTACCAGATGAGGTTGGGATAATGCTGTTGATTGGTAAGTGTGGCTTATGTTACATTTTAAAGCATTTATTGAGAGTGGTGTCAGTTTGCACAGATCAAAAGTAAATATATACAAATAAAGAAATTACTGGTAAATATACAAATGCAATATAAAGATAATTAGTGCATTTACAAAACTGATACAGACACTGTTCTCTTTTAGTATATATAAAAATAAGAAGAAAAAAAAAGAAAACGATAAAGTACCCAATCCAACCTAAACACCCAAAACAAAATCAAAGGACCCTACATTAAATTGGTAACATGAATCTGCAAATGGCATTACACTGATATCTTCTTCAGATATTGAATAAAAGGTTGCCAGATGGCGTCAAATAAGTTCACCTGCCCATTTCTAATATATCTGATCCTCTCCATCTCAAGAGTACTGACAACATCATCAAGCCACATATTCCCATCAGGGATATTTTTACCCTTCCACAACATCAGCAAGCATTGCTTAGCTGACATAAAAAAACTGTTTATAAGTCCTCTTTGAGCTGATGTGAGGTTGAAAAATGTCCCTGAAATACTAAAATTAATAGTTTGTGGTTCAGGTTCAATTCTTGAATCAAGAATGTCTAGAATTGTATGGAAAATGTTGCAGCAGTACTTCTGAAAGTTAGAACACATTATATCCTCATATAGTGTCCTCATGTGTGGACATCACATTTTGAGTTTACTTGACCTTACACTAGCGATGGCCAAATGAAGCCTCATGAACCATTTTCTTTATTTTCTTTGCTCACTAGATGGCGCTCATGGTTCAAAGAGAGGGGTTAAAAGAATGGTTATTTAGTGTGCTTTCAACCTTTTGTTGAACAAAAAGCGCAAAAAAAAATGCTTCATGAGGCTTCATTTGGCCATCACTACCTAATACTTCATTCTACTTAACTCAGACCTGTTGTCCTACTTCGTGGACTGTTTTTTTTTGTGCCATCTGGTGGCAGTGAGAGCACAATACACTAATCCATGTAAAAACAAGATGGCAGCCACCTCTGCCAAGTCAGTCAGCAGCTGATCCGACACAAAAGACGACAAGGTTCAAAACCTGATCGCATTTTATGGTTGAAACTTGTTTATTTAGGATTAATAATGTTTGTAATTTGATGGCAACAAATTT
The DNA here is from genome assembly GCA_019142605.1 of Cephalopholis sonnerati. Taxonomy (NCBI): domain Eukaryota; kingdom Metazoa; phylum Chordata; class Actinopteri; order Perciformes; family Serranidae; genus Cephalopholis; species Cephalopholis sonnerati. Next base: position 9,024,633 of record JAGQAX010000011.1, on the reverse strand, counting down.
GACCAATTTTAGCAACAGTAACAAGATAAGACCCTGTCAATGAAAAAGTACTCATATGAGGGACATTGGGACTTAATTATTGTCTCGTTTGAGGACACTGGGACTTAACTGTCATTGACGTTTAATTTTTGTAATACTTATCTGGTCCTTCTGATCCCAAATAGCTAGAAGAAATAAAAAATGCATACCAAACAAAAGTTCAGGTCTCAGGAGGATATAACAGTGTATTAGAGTGACTTCATTACATTGACACTTGTCGCACAGAGAAGAAACAGAGGGGAACAATTTATTTATCTTAGATTTGGATAGATATGCAACCTATGTACTACTTTAAATTGAATAAGGCAATGTCCGACATTAATAAAACATTCATTAATCTGTTTTAAAATATGATTCCATTGTTCCTCTGCAATCTGAATATCTTAATCTTTTTCCCATTTCTGTCTTATATGAGAGGTATCCACCTTTTCAACCTGCAGAGCTGTATAAACGATAGATACCGATCGGGGAGAATATGGTGGGAGCTTGACAATGGATCCAAGTGTGAAGTCAGTTGTTGTCTCATATGGTAATTACTTCCAAACATAGTCTCTTATCTGAAGGTATCAAAAGTTAATTCTAGGTAATCTGAATTTTAAGTGTGGCTTATGTTAAATAGGCTTTGAAGTTTTGCTATGAAAAGAAAAATTCTTAACTTGACACCATTGGGGTCCTAAAAAACCAAGTTGTAAAAAAATGCCATGAAAGAACATGGGAATCTTTTTCTCCTGTTAGATTATATAGTGTTGCTTTTCCAGCCAAGAAGCTCTAAAATCCTACTGTACACAACCAAAACGCCAGAAAAATGTTGGCAGTGTAACTTTCTGCACAAGAGACACAAAATGATGGGAAACAAAGAGATGCAAAACCACCTGAAAGTCGGTGTGTCTTGCTCCTGTGTAGGAGAGGTGGTGAGGTCCTTTACATTTCTGCACCCAGTTTGGGTACAGCCTGTTCTGTATCCTTCTGGGGATTATTTTGTTGACTGCAGGTGTGGTAGAGAAAATTAATTTTGATAAATACACTAAACAAATGCATGTAACCTCAGTATTTTCATGACCACATTTCTACAGGCTACAGACTATCTTAGAGAAGTGTCTGTCAGCCCAACCCGTCTTGATCACTCCTCTGTGGTCTGAGAGGCTTCGAGGGGCCCAGAGGAAGTCTGCTACCTCCACACAAAGGCAGATTGTATGTGCGACCTCTGTGACCTAACCACTGCTCATAACTAAAACGTTATCTCTGACACAACATCTGCGTGTTAAACCAGCACACACGAACAAGTTAAGTGGCAAAAAAATTCTGCTACCCGAGCCGTAAACAAGTCCAGGTTGCCAGAAAGTTCACTGCTATCATCAGCAAACTCAAACACAACCCCGTACCTGTTATGTCCGTTCAAAAACTAACTGATTTACATACTTGCTCACCCACTGTTGCATACTTGTTCACCCACTCCCTCTCACAGGCTTTGGATCTGCCAGTGCCACCTGTTTGTGGCCTCTATCATGCCAATACTACTCGGCCTCGACAGCTGTAATGGGCTCGCTGTGGAGAGACACAAACACTCCTGCCTGCCCAAACACTCTACAGCTTTTATTCTACCCTCCTGATTGGCTGTGACATGCTTATAGTGGCCCCCCATGGCTGCACTGACATCCACTTTGTCACGGCTGTGTGACACATCTGATTGCACCTGTCAGGCTCTGTCCTTTAAGCCTTATCCCTTAAATGCTCCCTCTGACCTTTGTCTCTCTTTTCTTCCCCTTTTCAGACTTTTCTTCCTTGTTTTCAGACCACGTGTTTTTCCTCCTTCTCTGCTCACACCACATGACACTCTCCAAAGTGGCTTAGTTAAGATCCTCAGAGCCCCACACATGCTGACATCATATTAATTGAATAATATCATAATAATTATTGATTGCATTTAATAGTTTGTGCTGCAAGTGGTGTTGTTTTACTCATAAAACAGCAGGAGTTTGCAGTAAGTCGTGTTTTCAGAGAACAAATCTCCACAGTGTGACTACTGAAGTGCCATTTAAATCCAGCTCTTGAATTAAATTAAGTTACAGCATAAGGCTGGCTTTCTTACAGTCAACAAATCCCACGACCAAAACCAACAGTGTGTCAGTTCTTCTCTCTGTGACTTTTGTTTTGTTTTGTCTCCAGACGGAGCAGGCAGCTGTTTGATAAACCAATAAATAAACAACAGAGACACAAACTAAGCAACTAGCCGGTAAACATAGTGGAGCGTTTAGCAGCTAAAGATGCAGTTATTTCCCTCAGGGGTTTGTAGAGACCAAGAACGAAATGAATATTGGACTTACATTCATCAGGAAAACATAAACACAACTCAGAATTAATGATTATGTTGCTCTGTGACGACTGGATGTGCATATAAGCAACTGTTTGCTAAGATCACCATATCAGCTTAAGAGCAGGGTTGCAGTGATACACCGGTTTTAAGGTATACAGTGATATTATAGTTGAAGGTTATCATACCGTGTACATTTGCTTATCTATGATATTGAAAAAAATGCAACTGGACAGATAATCTCCCCTTTATCTTTTATTTTCTACAGGAAGACTGTTTACACAAACAAACAAAATGGTTTCAATTACAGTAATAAAATGTTTGTTCAACCAAAAATAACCCTTTCATTTACATTACATTCTGATCGATAATAACATAAACTCTGTAATACTGTGATATTGTGAAATCGGGGTATTTTCTGAGACAGTTAACGCACCATGAAAATCTCTTTCCGTTGCAACACTACTTAAAGGAGAAGTCCAGTATTTTGCACTTTGAGCCCCATTCCTGGGTTGTTTATGATGAAATAGAGTGGTTAAGACCAAAATCTTGACGATTGCTCCTTCTCTGACAATTTGAGAGAATTTGACTTTCCCCTGCCTGGCTTAACAATGCTGTCTATGGCCATGTGTAAATCTGTCCTAAAACCATCTGAAACGTTCGTTTTCAAAGCCATGAAACTCACTGAGTGATCAGTGGTGTTCGTTGATGTTCTGACATAAAAATCGTAGCAAACTGTGGTTTCCATCCATGTTTTCACTATTCATCTCGATTGTGGAACTATTTTTTCAGCTGCCTCACACCCGTGTGTAAACTTCCACTTGATCGTTCATTTAACCCTCATTCGTTAGACACTCCAGCCCACTTGATGGCTGATAATGCTCCTTTACGTGAGTGTCACCAACCGGCAGGAAACCAGTGCAATGTAATGGGACACAGAAAGAAGCAGAAGAAGAAGGCTGGCGTTGCGTTCAAAGGCATCGTACTGCGAAGGTTGTTTACAAGCGAGTAATAATGGGCAAGTTTTGTGTGGTCAGCGACTGCAGGAGAATTCCTCCGAAGAGGAGGAGCACACACAGCACTGTCAAGCCGGCACTTTCGCTGAGCTAAAAGACTACAATGACTACAACCTTGTCGTAAACAACCCCCTTTCCGTTTCCGGTGGCGGATTTCAACCAACGGACAATGAGGCTTCCTATAGAAAATCAATGCATCGACAAAATGTCAAATAAATCATCACGGAAACCACAGTTTGCTACGATTTTTATGTCGGAACATCAACGAACACCGCTGACGACTCGGTGAGTTTCATGGCTTTGAAAACGAATGTTTAAAGTGGTTTTAGGACAGATTTACACATGGTCCATAGACAGCATTGTTAAGCCAGGCAGGGGAAAGCCAAATTCTCTCAAATTCTCAGAGAAGGAGCAATCGTCAAGATTTTGGTCTTAACCACTCTATTTCATCATAAACAACCCAGGAATGGGCCTCAAAGTGCAAAATACTGGACTTATCCTTTAAAAGGTAAAAATATATCAGCTTTGTGTTTACAGCTTGTCCCTGCTGCCCCCAAGTGGCCAAAATAAATCAGTTACTGCGGGTTTAAATACGTCCCAAAGATGTGGTTTTATTTTAATAAGGGCAAAATGATTTCTTTAAACAGCTGGGAACTGTAGTGTATAGCAAATGTAACTCAAACACGAGTAAATAGTGTGTTTTGGGGGCTATTTTTTAAGCAACAGATTTAGTGGACCTTCAGATAATGAAAGAAATGCAAAGGGCTGTGTTGGTTGTATTTATTTTATGTATTGTGAAATAAGTATTGAATTACTTTTGAGTAAACTAAAATCTCATGTTATACCTCAGGCTATTATTTGATTAAATCACTGAGCAGGTGCCTGCCAGGATCATTGAGGATATAATTGTTTTCCCTTCTGAAGCTGTCGTGTCCTGATGATGTTTCATGTATTCCCTGCTGATAGATCGATAAATAAGACGTCTTTTATGAGACCGATTTTTTTGCCATTTTTCTTGCCATTCCGTCTGAGACCTTTTTTTCGGAGGCTGTTTTGCCTGAGACTTTTTGCCTTTTTTCTTTTTTTTTGTGACCAAATATTTTATTTAAACAAATACACATTTTAGAGCCAAAAGCACATCTCATTGAGACCTTTTGTTCTGAGGCCATTTTTTCTGAAGTAATTTCATCTGAGACCTTTTGTTTTTTAGGCTGCTTCATCTGAGACCATTTTTCTCTAAGGCCGTTAAGTCTGTGACCTTGTTTTCTGAGGCTGTTTTGTCTGAGACCTTTTTTTAGGCTGTTTAGTCTGAGACCATTTTTTCTGAGGCCGTTTCATCTAAGGTCGTTTCATCTGAAGTCTAACAGAGGTTTCCCTGAGACCTGATGGAGGTCTTTCTGAGACCATCTATGGTCTGACACCAAACCCCAACAGCTGGGGATGTCCTCAAATGGACACCGTACACAGTGCTGTTGTCTGTCTGAACGCAGCCTCATACACATTTTGTGTTGACCCACAAGAAACTACAGTGCCCATGTTCAAAGTAATAACAGAGTGTGTCACCCTGCACAATAGTGTACAGTAGCTTAGTGATTACAGTGGAGGTCTATAGCAAAAAGAGAAATAAGCTTAGCCTGCACTCGATACGTTAACTGTAGGGATAAATATATTTTTTGATTTAGTTTTTTCATAGGATTTGTTGACTGTTTTTACAGTGTAAAATACTTTAAGACTTTGAACATACCTCATACACAAACTGAAACAAAGCTACAGACTGTAAAGACGGATGGCTGAGCAGTTAAATTGTTCTGAAAAGCCCCTAGCAGTTGACATTTTCCAAAATGATACTCATTCATAAAAGCGTCAGCCAAATAACTTTATCCCCCAAACACTCTCCAGGACCTTAGTTTCTGTTCTTTTCCCCTTCCCCTTCTCAGACTTTTCTTCCTCATTCTCACACCACTTGTTATTCCTCCTTCTTTGCCCACACTTCACAGACTCATGAAAGTGAAGATTTTTCTTCATATACCTTGATGATTTGTGTAATACTGTGTTGCTATTTCAGTTTTCCATCCAATTTTCATCACGAGGCAGGTGCAGCAGTAACATCTCTGGGGGCCAGAGTGAATAATTAGCGAGTGAATCATAACTTCAGACATTCATATGAGATCAAATGGCATATGAAAATGAAAGTGTGGTGTTGTTTTGAGTTGGGGGTTATACGTTCTCTACCCAGAGTTAATCATTTACAGAAATGGCTCAGCTATGTCTGTCTCGTTGAGTAATCTTATCATCGGGCCCCAGGAGTTTGCAACCTAAACTAATGCTTGAGCTGCTATCCGTGATGAGATAAGTGGAATATTCGCTAAAGAGGAAAAACATAAGGGCCAGCTAACAGATGTATAAACTCTTGCAATTTATCCCTCTTGAACAAGAGCTTTTTCGACACATTAGACTTTGTTACACCAGTCATTCAAGCTTTTCACCAGTGAACTTTATGGTGGGTGTCTTTCCTTCTTTTGTAAGCATGGTCACAATTGAGACTCATGAATTCCTCTGTCTGACCTCTTAAGCCAACTCATGATGAAACCATAAAGAAAACTGCAAATTATCTACCTCTTTTTAGATGGTTTAACTTTTTTCTAAGAACACACACATATATTCACACACTCTCCGCTAGTACACCTTCACTATGTGAAGAAAAGTGACCATTTTGATTACCCAGTCCTTTGGGAGGATGGGCTGGTGGAGAGATGGTTGGACAAACAAAGCCTACCCCGACCCCTGTGACCCTGCTGCAGGCTACCACCAGAGTGGATCTACACTCACCACAGATGGTGTCACAAAGGCCCAGAGTTATCTTCATAATGACATCATAAAAAGACATTCTAGGACAATTTGTTGTTTTCAGTATTAAAGCAATATTTTATACTGTAAGAGCATTTTCACATCAACGGTTGATCACCTTTGCATCGGTCCATAAATACTGTGATACCATGAACGTCAGCTCCCCCCACGGACACACAGTCAACAGGGTTAAGTCTTTGTGGGCCCTTCTCTCGCCATTCACTTAAACTTATTCCTGACTTCGAACATAAATTCAGACACATACATTAACCCCCGGACCTCAGCGGTGACCCTGAGTACCCTCCTCTCTATAGCACATATATGACAGAAAAAGGCTGTAAGTCATTTCAGTCATGCAAACAAAGTTCCAAGGCACAAAAATATTACTTCGACCCTTGATAGTTATAGAACAACATTTTACTCAAGTGTATTTTATGACAGTTTTGTCACTGGTTAAAATATGAACATCTCTACTATGTCTCGACCAGTCCCTTGCTGTGCTTTAGCAGTCGCCTTCCTTGTTGTTTATGCTCTAACCTGTAAATTGTGCTATAATAGGTATGTTTCATGCCTAATATACATTAAGAAACCTAACATGGATGAAGCGTTGTCATTTTTAAATGTAAAAATTCTTCTGCCGTCACAGTGTGTGGAGCTACGCAGCAAGCAAAACACACTGAGGACTGCAGTTGGCCCTCTGAGATTTTCACTGGAGGCAGTCGTAAAACTATAAAAACACTACTGAACAACAAATTCAGTAAGTCAAATTGGAATAATAAAATACCACCAAAAAGAGTTTGACTATAGGCAAGGCAAGGCAAGTTTATTTGTATAGCACATTTCAGCAGCGAGGCAATTCAAGGTGCTTCACACAGGACATTGAAATACAGCAACAAGGGAAAAAGAAACACATTGAAACATTATAAAAGAAACATGTAAAAGGTGATTAAAACAGCAAGTAAGAAAACAACACATAAAACCCCCAAATATAAAAACACACACAGTAAAGTAAGAGTTGCAGTGCAGTTTCGAAGGAAAATATAAAATTTAAGAAGTAAAAAGCCTTTTAGTCAAAGGCAGCAGTGAACTATACAATAATTACTGCCCATTAACAATGAAAGACAAAGGAAACACCAAAATATAGACTAACTGTTAAATTAGACACATTGACCTTTATGCCAGAAAGAAAAAATGTAGGCTATCATCAGTGAAACATTAAGTCCCAATAGAGGATGTGAAGGCACATCACGCCATGTGAGACAGGGGCACCACCTATGACGTACAGCACTCTATTATTTCTATTACCAAAGTGTATACATTACCATCAAACTTCAATAACACATAATTTGAGATAGGCAACAGGCTGGTTTTATACAACCAAAGAACTTCTATTAGAAAAAATGAACTGTTTGGCATCCAGACCAGGCGTCTAATTGAGACAGGAGTTCATTTTTCACAATGTGTAGCTACACCGGGCTAGTAAAAGGGACCAGGTGTTTAATTTGGACTGGGCTTTTAATTTAAGTTTAAGGGTAGTCTGAAAATCAAATAGTTTATGTTATCTGTGTGAGTGGAGGTAGGGCATTGAGGTCTGTAATCCATCTTTAGACTGCCAAGTCAAAGGGATCTATGATCTTTATCGTGATTATCTTGTCTAAACGTTGCTTGATCACCATACCTGGCACAATAACACCACAGACCTCACAAGATGGTGCCCAAGTCCAAAATGTTTAACACAGTGTAACATCAACTTCACATCCTTTGGGTTTCTTTATTGTCCCCTCTGGGAAATTTGTTGTGCAGCAAGAGTTTACATAAAAACACACAATACAAAGGGGCCACATCATCAACAGCAACAACAATAAATACAAATCATGACATAAAAAACAACATACTAGTTCAAGGGAATGGAAATTTCATATCAAGTACAATATAGTCTATGTATGTATTCAGCTTAATAATCTAGTAAACATATTATTAATGAAAAGGAAATGTAAAAGGGAGAAAATATATGTTAAATGTTATATTAACAGTAGAGGAAGCAGTGCAATCTCCCACTTGCCCATTTTAATGTGTTTTTGTCTTTGCTTTTAGGCTGGACCCTGACTGAGGAGGATTGGGGCCTGTCCAAGCCGGGGCCTATAGCACCCTAAGTATCCACTCCTATTGCAGGGCTGAGTGTTGTTTGCTGTGTTTTCACCTTGCACTTTATCTTAAGTTTTGAGTGTCTCTGTGTGTGTGTGTGTGTGTGTGTGTGTGTGTGTGTGTGTGTGTGTGTGTGTCGGTAACCTTGCATTGGCCTGAGTGGGTCTTCAATGGTCACACTATAACACCAGATCAGTTAAACTTCAGGAATATCAATCTGTCCATTTAGGAAGCACAAGTGATTGTGAATCATTTTCATCTGCTTTGGTGCAAATAAAAGTGACAACAGGTGCAATGGAGAGGCAAAAGAAAGACAACCCCCAAAAACAAAATGGTTTTGCATGTGTTGGCCACAGACAGTTGGTCTCTCCTTATCCTTACTGACTGATTCTTTTCTATTTTTGTGTTCTGCCAGTTCTGCTGGTAGCATGAGGCGATACCTGCAGCCCTATCAGGTTGCACAGGAAGTCCAGCTCCAAAATGTGCGGACGGTGGCAAGTCGCTTCGCTGTGTCTCCCAGCACACTGTCAAGAGCAAGGAGGAGATACCAGGAGACTGGCCATTACACAAGGAGAGCTGGACAGGGCCCTTGAAGGGCATTAACCCAGCAGCAGGACCAGTATCTGTTCCTTTGTATGAGGAAGAACAGGAGAAGCACTGCCAGAGCCCAAAATGACCTCCAGCAGGCTGCATGTTTCTGACCAAACTGTCAGAAACAGACTCCATGAGGGTGGCATAAAGGGCCTGATGTCCTCTAGTGGGACATGTGCAAGCATTCGCCAGAGAACACCAGAATTGGCAGGTCCGCCACTGGCGCCCTGATCCAGCATGGCCAGTTTGGTGTTGGGTCACTTATGATCAAGGGAGGCATATCCTTGGAGGGTCACACAGACCTCCATGTCATAGCCAATGGTACCCTGACTGCTGTTAGGTACTGGGATGATTTAAGTCTTCCCTTAATTTTTCTGGGCAGTATGTTTTTATGGTCGCCAACAAAAATGCTTTTTTACATCTTGTTTCTAGTTCATATAATTAATAAACATTATTGTTGCTTCTTGGAAATCTTGTCTCTGCTATCCCTTTGTGTCAAATTGGTAAAAATGATCCCAGTCCTCACCCTCTGATCACATACACAACAGTAAACTGACTTAGAATGTCGTATCAGCAACACATTAGCTTCATACAGCTGGTAGCCTAGCTTGGTTAGCAGTAAACTGTTGAGAGAAAAACTAAGTGAACAAATTGCAACAGTCACAAAAAAAGCATTTGGGGAGTAGAATTAAGTACGTCAATAGCCTATTTGTTTGGTCAGTGAAGGCGATGGTGTATAACAGTTGCTGTGTCTGAAATCATTCACTCATTCACTACTCCCTACTCACTATATATATTTGACTATGTAATGAGTAGCACACAGCCAATGTGCAGCTTTGGAACTCTGCTAGTAGTTGTTGCTACGAGAAACAGAATGTTAAACTGAAACCAACTGCTGTCGGCAGGAAAGTGGGACTTGCACAATCTTGTCTGACTCTGTCTGTTTTCACGGGCAACCCATTTTTTGGCATCTGAGTCCAACTCTTGAACTATTTTTCTCAGTATTGTTCAGTGTATTGTTATTAATGAATGACATTTAAACTTTGTTACAGCACATGAACTAGGACCGTTTACTCCATACTGTAAAAGTATCAGCCAACTGGCATAAGTCAACTGAATTCAAATCTTCTGCTTCACTAATACATTTATAAACACTACTTTGCTGGTGATTGGGGTTTGGGAATATTCTAGCATTGTGCTGCATGGTAAAATTTTATCCTGGTTTCAGTAACCTGGATAAGCCCCTACCCTGTTTTTTAGAAACTTAATTATGTTGGCTGGAGTACTACAGACCCAGTGACTCAGAGGTCTCTCTGGCTGCCATGCTGCTAGGATACCATTTCAGGATATTCCAGCCACTGGGTGTGTCTAACCCCCCTACTGTTCCCTGCTCATTCAAGCTCTATTTAGCCTAAGTCATTCAGGGTGTTACGATGAGATGACGTTTTCTTCTCAAAATCACCCAGTGACCAATGTGTGATGGCCCACATTAACTTAAACTATTATGTTTCTTTGACAAGGCTGGTTTCATTGGTGTAGTGAAAGGTAAATGCAGATATACGGGTTCATCCACCTCTTTCTCTGGCTGTTTACAATATACCTACCTATCAGCCTAAAAGCTATTTGGAATATTTAGGAGCGTATAACCACTATCTCCTGGTTACCCTACCCATCTACCTAGTAACTCATCAACCACCACACCATCAGCCAGTTTGTAGTAGTAGTATCTCCAAGACCTACAGGAGTTGGGCCTCCAATACTGTTTACTGTCCATCTTTTTAACAGCCTAAACCCTAGTTTTACCCTTACATTTCAGCTTAATGACTTCATAGTTGCAAAAATAAATAAATAATAAATAAATCTTCGCTCCATCTGACAGTAGGCCTATATCTTATTCCAGCTCTTCAACGAAGTTAGGATATGATTTTAACATTGATATTTAAACCAAGTACTCCATGTTCTATGGCTGCACCATTTCATCAAATGGGAATATTTCTTGATGTCTTGTGCATCAATTTAGACACACTTCCCCCAAATGTAGCCTGGAAGCAGTGGAAGGTTCTTTAACCAGGCTTCAGAAATTAGTGGCTGCAGATGTGGAGGAAAGACGGCATTAAATATCTAGTGAATATGAATTTAAGGTTTCTCTATGGTCCGTGTGAGTCACATCCCAAACAAGACCAAATCCAAGAAAACACCTATGCTTGTACTGTGTGTGGATCATCCTGCACTGGTGGCAGAACACAACACACACACACACACACACACACACACACACACACACACACACACACACACACACATATGTATACCTTTCAAATCAAAGTTACAAAAGTGCTTTACAGTCATCATTGTCTTAAAACACTACAAGTACACATGAGGCCTGTACTGACATCTAAGGCCTCGGTGACATATTGAGTGTCTCTTGTTCAGGGAGTGTAGGCCTCACTTGCCCCGCTGCACAAAATGGCGATAGTAGCCGCCATGTTGGCTGCGCTAGGTTGTTCTATCGCAGTTGAGCATCGCTGTCAGTTTCTGTCACGAGGCCTCAACAACCGTTAAAATTCCACCGTGATAAAGAAGTCTTGTCGCTCGTTCAGTGACACTCCGTCCACCTGTTGTTCTGATAGAGCGCCATGACGCTGTTACAACGGAACACTGCAGATAGGCCTCAGGCTGATAAACAGAGGGAAAGTGTTTGTAATTGCGACACAGCCACCATGTTACATGTTAGTCAAACGGTATCTTGTGTATCATCGTGCGATAATCGGCTGGTCACGAGCTTAATGGTTGTTTTTAATGTTAGGTAATCACCATATGACCGTTGGGTAGTATGACCGAAACAAACAGTCGCAGGTAAGCTAATGCTACGTCTGTGCTGCTACAATGTTAGTTTGTCCCTTGTCGAAACACGCCTTTTAACTGCCGTTAGCTCACTCCTGTTTTAGTTTAGCAAGGTAAAGTTGGGCTCTACTGTTACGTTTGTCTGTATTTTATTACTTTATTATGTCGCTGCCCAATTTGTGGGACATTAAGTGAAGGGGTATAACTAGCCTACACATCCCTCGGCGACAGCCTAACTTTACACCGAAAGCGGTGCGCTAGTTAGCATGTTTGTCGCTAACTGAAAATCGGTAAGATAATGCAGTGGGTGTGTTGTCTGCCGTGCAGCGCTAGCATCGTGTTATTGACTAATTGTTAATTAAACCGTGATAATCTATAGGGGGCGGATGGTAGGTCTGTCAGCCGTAGGAGTGGAATATTTTCAGAATTAAGACGAGAACTGAGTTGGCTTGGTTAGCAGCATTTTCCAACTAGCTGCAAATCGTCGACACATGTATTTTCACTTTTAGCAGCGCTAGCATTGTAGTGGACCATCAAAGTCCTTTGTGTTCACTATGCCTTGGATGGCGGTTTCACAATCCCGGGTGCAGAATTTCTGTGCGTCCTACTACGGTACAGCCTCTTTCGTCGGTCGTCCTATCCGAAGCCGGGTGGCGGGGGCAGCGGGCCAAGCAAAGCACTCGGGACGTCCCTCCCTCCTAGCAACGCTCCCCGGCTCCTCCTAGGGGAGGTGTTACCAGGCTGGACTCGGGTTGCTCGCGTCCAATGGGCAGCCGTCACAAGGACCGGAGGACCGGTCTAAGGAAGCAAGAGTCAGCAGGAGCATCACCGGTTAGGTAAGTTAATATACGGTCAATCGATTACATAACGTTATACACAAAATCGGACCCTTGCATATTATTGAGAGCGTTTTCTCATAAAAGTGGTTAACGGACGATACGCATAGGGTGATGTTGTTATTTAGTCTGTATTGTCCTGGTTTGTTGTAAATCCAACCTTGTATAGGCTCTCAACACAAAGACCGGCAAACCCACATTGATAGCAAGCAGATTGGATCGTGAGCCGGGAGGTTTTGACTTCCTCATCATGACTGCCATTGACTTCAATTAGTTTATCTATGGTGGCTGCTGTATAACGTGCATATGCACGGTTATTCACCTGCAATTACAATGTCTTTAAGGGCTGTTTGAATGTATCACATTTTGCCTCTTGTTTAACCGTAATGTTAAAACACAAATATCCCTCGTGAGGTCCAGCTGTAGCCTCTGCACGAAATCTGTGAAAGACAATCCCTGACAATAGAACTGGACATGCCGGTCTGCGTGGTAGTAACTGTACCACTTGTGGTGCATTGTATTTGTTTACCTGTAAGTAAAGTAACATGATCTGATGTGTAAAGTCAAGTTTCGCAGTCAGTGCGTGTTCTGTACTGGGGAACTGTTCGCGGCAAAAAAATACACCACGTGAGGAAGGGGAGGGGAAGTTGCATTAGCAACGTGGCCCGTGTCCTGTAGCATTCAGCGACAGCTCAGCTCATAATGTACACATTACAAGAAAACAGTCGGATTCGATCAGAAGACGCAGATGTTAAGATTATTTGTCAGACAGCACTCAGTTTTTCCATCCACTGTCAGACAATAGGAGATTAGAACCCACCCACTGGGACAGTCTCATCCCCTTCCCCCACCCAGGAAGTCAGCATGGGGTAGGGGTAAACCATTTACAGTATAAATAACAATATGTATGTACCTTTGGAAGTTCGGGAAGGGCGTGCATGATCATAGCCTGTATGACAGTGTTGAATGAATGATGAGGGCCAGTTGATGGTGGTGTTGGCTCACACATCTGGTGTGGGGGGCACATTTAAACACAGGATCCAACAAAGCTGTACTATAGATAAATATAACAAATAACAACAAATTATTAAATTGATAAAGTAAGTAAGGTAAATTTTCTCTCACTTTACTTAAAGCATCCTCAATTTGGCATTTAGGCAATTGTGGTTTTACCAAACATAAGTGTAATATAAGACAATCAAGTAATCACTCAAACATACTATTTATTTATAATATAAAATTAGATTATGAGGGTAAAAAGTCATCTTTTTTGGCACTGTATATATGTTGGAATTGTACCTTATTGTTATTGTTATCTTGGATTTGTAGATTTGCACTCTTTTCACTTTGTATTACAACTGCTACACAGCAGTTTCCTTTTGAGTTGATTAAAGTTTTATCTCATCATATTACTCAAATAGATTGCGCTGTCTTCTGCACCCTGCAATGGTCTAGATGGTAAAGGGACTGGCAGTCCTAAAGGATGGAGTTCTTCTAACTTCCTGCCAGTGTCTGATAAGAAGTAATACATGACACAGTAAGTTGGGTGTGGTACTTAAAGATAAATCCAAGCAGAGATACTTGTGATTTAATTATAGTAACTGGGATCAAATTGCTCATTATTAGTGGATGACCAGAGGCCTGTACTACGGAGCAGGATTTAAAGTTAGCGAGGTAATTTCGGGGTTAACTCTGGGTTTTCAGTACTATGAAGCTGGTTCTTTTTTCACTGGGATAAATCACAGTGGTAACTTATGCAAAACAGCTAACCTGCTTCAGAGCAGGCTAACTTCAGAGTATTGGATCACAACTTGTTAACACCCCTGACCTCTGACCAATCAGATCACTGAAGAAAAAAGTGTCCATGGAATAGAATAGACGGGAAAAATAAGGAGACTATACTATATTGCCTATATTGTTATAAGTCAGTAGAATGTTCCAGGGTTCCTTTTCCATTTGTTTGAAACAGATCTTCTTACAACGGAGAGGGCATTTACAACACTAAACACATGATTTTAGCTGTATTTTAACTTATGCAAAGTTTGCTTAAGTCTGCAGTGATTGGACAGTGCTGCTACTTTTACACTGTGATTCCATCACTGCAGCTCAAAATAACATGGGATACACACGTGGTGAGAACTAGAATAAAACAGATTTTATTATTAAAATAATCCACACACACTGTTAATTGGCTCCTGTTATTATGGTATAAATGCCATATTTCGGTCAGATAGAACTCAACTAGGCTACTTTTCCACTCATTACTGCAGGAACATTGTTTAAATGGTTTCAGGTGACATAATCAACCAACTAAACAACAAAACGTTATAAGATTACAGAGTATTGTTTACATCCCAGGCCACATTTTACTGTGTCACAGTCACAGGCAGTTTCAGTACCGTTTCATCTCATATAATGTAAATCAGCCTCCGTCATTCATGGTTCTGATGATGTTGCTCAGAAGTAACACCCCCGCTTCTTTCACATGAATGCGCTCGGGGCTGGATAGGAAAACTCAAGAGTTGACTGAACTAGTTGATAACCAACTTTGTTGTACGAGTTATCCAGATGGCCAATGTGACGGATCAGTCAAGCCAGATAACGAAAAGATATCCTGAGAAATTTCAACTGGCTTCGTAGAACAGGCCTCTGGTCTTTCTCCTGAGCCACAGCCACCCAACAGTCAAAATTTACAAAATTCTGTGATTTTATGTTCGTTGTAGGTCAAAATGTAAAATTTATTATATTCATAATAATGAGTTGACTATGATCATAATGCTTTTGTTTATCAAATGATTAATTTAAGTTTTCCCTCTTAGACAGCTGCAAGATGGAAAGCACAGAGATTGTGAATCGAGAAGCCTGTCGTGATAAAAGCAGCCGCTTTTATGTGGTGAGCTGGATGAACAACCTGCTGAAGACCAACTTCAAAGATGTGCGGCAGATGGGTTCAGGTGATTCATCAGTATTAGCAGATATCAGTGTTTCCCCTATAAGCACTTAGCAGCGGCACTGCTTGAAAAATACCCTCAGGGTAACACTGGATGTAATGCAGTGCAACGTACAGCAGTACATTTGTTACTCGTCACTTAATATATTTTATTTGGAGTTCAGCGTCACTCCTTCATGTTCATACTTTCAGATATCAACCTAATTTCACTGCATTGTACTTGCTAATTTCTTGCTGCTACTTCACATTAAAAGTTTTCCACCAGCAAAGTAGCAGGAGGCTTTTATTGTGTAACAGCTAAATGCAATGTATTGTCACGTAATTGCAGTGAAAGAGTCAGTAGGGGATCTTAAATATTGCAAGAAAGACTAGAACAAGCAGAAACAGCTACAGTGAGCTGTTAGAAGAAGAGATGTGTGGAAAAAAGCCTGCTTCACACCAGCACAGTTTGAATGGTCATGGTTGCTCATGGCTCAGCTATTCGCGATACTCTCACTGGTATTAAAGAACAACACAAGAGTGTCCTTACCTCCATTTTCACAGACAACACTTTCTGAACTGTCTCTATTATCTGTATGATCCCTCAGGGGCCTGTCACTGTCAGATCATGGACTGGGTTATTCCGGGCTCTGTTGACTTGACCAAGGTGAAGTTTGATGCACAAGATGAGGATGACTGTAAGCACAACTTCAGTCTCCTCACTGAGGCCTTCAGCAAGAGCGGCATCACAAAGGTATGGACCTTTTTCTTTAGCAGAAAAGCATTACAGTTTTCTTAGAAGTGCTGGTAAACAGACCTTGTACCTTTAGACGGAGACAGGCTAGCTGTTTTCCCCTGTTTGTAGTCTTCATGCTAAGCTAGTCACAGTCTCTTGAGCATTACATTTAGTGTAGATATATGAGAGTGGTATTGATCTTCTCATCTAACTCTAGACAAGCAGATGTGTGTTTATGAAATTGTTAAATTATTTCCCCGATGTTCAAGATGAAAGTTATATTCATCTCTAAATTTAGTCATTTCTTTTTCTTGGTTTAGTTGATTCCAGTTGAGGAGCTCATAAAAGGGGATTCTAAGAGCAACTTCGAGATCCTGAAGTGGTTCAGAAATTTCTACATCTCAAAAAGGAAAAATGAAGAATACGACCCTGTGAAAGCTCGGAACAGCCAGGATATCAGCCCTATTTTTGTACCTCCCGAACTGCTTGGAGGTATCTTAAAATTTTCTTTCTTTGTGATAATAAAATAAGGTGCACATTGTGTTTTCGTCATCACATTTAAAGTTACTGTGCAGTAATAATGTTTTTCTCTCACTTTGTCAGAGACACCTAAAGCGCAATCAGGCACAGAGAAGATCAGCACTGCAAAGACCAGAGAATTCCCTTTCTCTGAAAAGTGGAAGGATATTTTTGATTGGGCTGACCAGAGTACTCTGGGAGAGCAATATACGTTATGCCGCCCTTGCAATAAAAACCTGAAGACATTTCCGAAAGGACTTCTGGAACTCAGGCGACATGTGGAAACAAACAAACACCAGAAAAGGTCTCAAATTTACAAGAGTGTTGGCCTGCAGAGTAAACCCTCTGCTAATGGTGAACAAGTGTTGAGACTTGCAGGCTGTAAACAGTCGTTGCAGTACTCCAAAGACAGTGGATCCGTTTGCCAACACACTCCGTACAGTGTGTATATTTATGAAGGCAATACCTTGGGGAAGGATGACGTTGCCTCTGTGGTCCTTGTTGGGTATTTTGATGTCGAAGCCTCCAGGCACTGCATCCGATTTCTGGATGCTCCTCGGGCAGTGGATGGTCAAACAGCAGAAGCAGTGGTGGAGATCTTGAAGAAATTCGGGTTACACACAGATAATCTTGCAGCTGTTTATTCTGATGGTAATGGTGCGGCCTCAGAGCAAATCTGCTCACAGCTCAGGGAACTCAACTCGAACATAATAGCCTTAGGAGGACTGAATGCCATCACCGATGCTGCTTGTTTTGCAGGGGTTAAGGAGCTCCCCAGTCTCCAAGAGTTGATGGTAGATATCCATGCCCACTACTCCTCTTGCTCTACCAAGAATGACAACCTCAAGGCTCTTTTTGGCTCAGATAATAATGTGGAGAGTTCATCATTTCATCTCAACACCAGCTGCCTTACACTCTGCCCGTTAGTAACAAAACTCTTGGAAATATGGACAGATCTCATAACATACTTTAAGTCTTGCGATGAGGGTGATGACAAAGCTAAGTTAATTTGTTCCCAGCTGCAGAATCCCAAAGTCAGGGCAACATATATGTTCCTGGAGCAGGCCCTGAAGCCTCTGCTCAGTTTCCAAAAGCATTTGCAGACCCAGGAGGGAGCTACCCGAGCTGATATGCTGCTCATCCTAGAGGAAGCCAGTAGGCTGCTGTGCACCTACACCTCCTACTTCCTTCATCCTGAAGCTGCTGTTCGCTTCCTCAAAGAACGAGATGCTGACATCCTGAAGGACAAGAAATTCCACCTGTCCAGCCCTGGACTTAGTCTGGGCGGAAAAGCTGTGGAAGACTTCCTGAATGAGTCTGAAGCGACAGAGGCTCTACCACTGTTTAAAGAGGAGGTGTTGTCTTTCTACGCAGCACTCACAGGTTGCATTGCAGAGAGGCTGCCTCTAGATGATGAGGTGCTACGGAGTATAGTTCAGCTGCTGAACCCACAGAGCAGAGTGAACATGAATGGGGAAGTGGTTGGGGAGCTTGCGACCAAGCTGGGAATCTGCAGCTCCCCTGAGGACGTCAGCCAGCTCACAATTGAATTCCTTGAGTATCAGAAGGCTGAGGAGGGAGATAAAGACAACTCAGCAGAGGTGTCAGTAGAGAAACACTGGGCCAGCGTACTGAAGGACACCAAGCTGACCTCAGTCTTCAGAAAGCTTGTTTTGACCCTGTTGTCTCTCCCCTGCCCTCCACTTGAGGCTAAGCTGATTTGTAAGGTATATAAATGGAGGTGCTGTGTCATCATCTTATGTCTGTGTTAAGTTTTTGTGTGTTTAATTCTTTCTGGGTGCTTGCTGTATTTCATTTCTCAGGTGCTGGAGAATGAAGATGCTGCACTATTGTCTGAGAATGAAACCTTAACCGAAAGTGAGTTTGAAGTCACCTCTGACAGCGCTCTCTCTGACTACACCAGCAGCACCCCTATTCGCACAAGAGGTAAAAAGAAAGAAAGTCCTTCAGGTAAATCAAACAAGGAAGTCACATTTTCAGTAAGTCAATGCATTGGATCCCATGTTATTCACTTCTTTTTCTTATTTTCTAGAATTGAATGGCTTTAATTTGAGGCCATGTGAAGTCCGCCTTACAAAGATACACGGTAAGTAAAACATTTTTTTTTTTACTTTTATTTGCAGAATTTGCAATTTTTAAAGAAAAATTATCTCTCTTTCAAATGTTATTATAACATTTAGCTCTTACAAATGTACTTTGTGAAATGAAGTAAATTTTAGTGGAGCTTGAAATGAGTAAAACATACAGTACTTCTTTTTCTTGAATATTTTGTAATGAGCATCAGGTTTTGGATCACATCATCCTCCAGATTTCCAGTTTTAATTAACATGTCAGAAAAGAGTTTTCATATCTTTGATCACAATTCTAAACATACTAAAATACTATTTGTTTGCTTCCAAAGAACATGCTGGCCAGAATGGCACCCCGTGGAAAGAGGTAAAATTTTGTCTGAAAGAAACATTGTGGTTAAAAAATGGCTTTTTAATGACAATTAGGACTCAGTTGTTCTGAATTCAAATGCAGCTGTGATAGCTATTATTTGACCATGTACACACAACTACACTGAAAGTCAGAACAACACAGAAACATACTTTTGCTGCATCATAATTCGCTCTTTTTGTTCCCTCTCATCTACTAACAGTCCTTTTGCTCTCTTAATACAACTTTATTTTTTATCACCAACATGAACACTGGTATGATGCAGGGTAGTTTATGCCTAAATGAAGGCAAGTATGTGTGTTTTGATGTGCATTTGCATGTGCATTATATTTGAGTGTGTAATGAGAGTGTGTTGTCTCTCAGATGGCCATTAGGGGAGGTTATGGCTGGGAGAGCAGCTTGCGCCAGAAGCCTCAGGCCCGTACAGTGTTTCAGGCTGGTGCTAGCACCTGGTCCAACCCCGTAAGTGTTGATAAGAAGCTGGAGTCCCAAGATGAGGTGGTAGGTATACTCAAGTATACTACCAGCTGAAGCTTTCACGCACAGCAGCGCAATATAAATGAGTACAGCCTTCGTCAACTCTCTAAAGACGGATTTACACTTGTGCGTCAGCTCTTTGCAGACCCTATGCTGCAGCCTATGCACGTGGCCTACGCTGTTGTGAGCATTTACACTTTGTCACTCTGCAGTAACGCCTCCAAAACACTAGTTGGCGGTGGGGTTTCTGTGAAGTGCTGTAAAGTTTAGTTGATTCAAAAACACACCCAAAACACACTTTAAACATGGCTTAATAGCAATCATTTCAATTACAAGTACACAAATCGGCTTCACTATATCTCACAAGGTTCTTGGACAAAACAACTGTCTCATACTAAGCATTTGTTTTCCAAACAAATATAACATGCTTATGTTATTAGCACAAGCTTATGGTATTTTACCTTGTATAAATAAGCCTAGTGACTAGCAGAGATTTCCTCTGCTCATATGAAGCCAGGTCGCATGGTGGTGCAGTGGTTAGCATTGTCGCCTCACAGCAAGAGGGTTCCTGGCTCAGCCCCAGGGTGGGGGGTTAGAACCCCTGGGGAGCCCCTCTGTTTGGATTTTGCGTGTTCTCCAGATACTCCGACTTCCTCCCACAGTCCAAAGACATGCAGATTAATTGGTGACTCTAAATTGCTTGTAGTTGTGAATGTGAGCGTGAATGGTTGATTGTCTCTATGTGTCACCCCTGCGGTAGGGTGTATCCCGCCTCTCGCCTAATGTCAGCTGGGATAGGCTCCAGCACACCCGTGACCCCCAACGGGATAAGCGTATACAGAAAATGAATGAATATGATGCAAGGACAAATCACATACAAGACGTAAAATGCTATTTTAATGGAGGCTTTATTGTTTTCACAATTTTTTTCTTATCTGTAACATTAAAGTAAATAAAAGCTTTGTTTCCACTGAGGGAAATGATTTCAGCTTACAAAAATAGACAGGACGTGTTGTTTCATTTCTGGGGAGGTGCACGTCAGGCTACGGTGTAGGTTACGGCGTAGGCCCTGCATCGACACAAAGGTATAAAGCCCACTTAACTCTCCACTGTCTTTCGCTTCATACTGCTGAGCTTTGTGTGTGTAACACAGCGAAACACCACATGCCATAAATGACCGCAAAAGCTAGTATGAGACTATTTATGTTATTTGCCAAAGTTATGAGCCCCTTGTCATTTCAACTCAGCGTGAGAATGTCACGCATTTTGCTGTCATCTATGGCATATGGTGATACATTGCGCAACTTGGAGGAGAGACAGACAGTGGTGAAGAGCTGATGATAACCACACTCCACATCACTGCAAGTGCATCAAAACCCCTGCGAGCAAAAAGCCAATAAGCATAACTTTTTTTGTAATCTGCGCAAAAAATGCACAGATGAAACTAACACTCAGCAGCATACAGTTCATTCAAGTAACTCAGGCAAGACTGTACAGAAGCAACAAACACTGGAGAATAGTAATATTAATAGTCTTGAAATAATTAGGAAAGTTCCCTCGAGACAGCGACAAGGCCAAAAAGATGAAAGAGAGGGTTTATTATTTTATACCAGCTACAATGTGAGCATCTGGCACGATGACAAGCATGAGTATCTTATTGCATGATTACAACCAGGGCTGTAGCTTAATAGCATTTGATCAAATCTGAATCCTTCTAAATAAGGCTCATACAGACTGTGAGATTTTAGCAATCTTATAAGTTTAGTGCAGCCTACACTGTGGGACATCGATCTAATAATGAAATCAAGTTTGATGTATGCAGACTGTACGATGATAACACCTACTGAATCACAGGCTACGACATATGTCCGTTGACATCAGTATGCAAGAACAAAACGTCCTCAGTGTGTGTCATCCATATATGCTGCTGTAGCAGTAAGAGAAAAATCAAAACAAACATGACCCGAGCCCTTGCTTTAGTGGCCTTTATGTGTGTCAAAAAAGTCTGAAGAGGAGGAGGAACGTGTGATGAGGTTGTGGCTGGGGAAAAGAGGCCAACTCGGCATGCCAGTTTTGCAATGAGAGTGAGAAGTATATTTATTAGCATCTACTAGCATTTGGCATTGTCACACTGGTCAGTGCATCATTTCATGCTGCATTTCTATTGGTTGGTCAGTAGACTTAGGTCATAACAGAAGTCACACAGTGAGATGGTCATCCCAAATTTCTGGTACTGTCAGAATTTTATCTCAGGCTGTCTTTGATCGCAAGACCTTGATAACGGCCATCCTTGAACCTCTCTCACTGTGCAATGTAGGACCAACATTTCAGAACCATGACCAAAGATATTGCCACGTTTCATTCACATTGGTCATCTTTTGTCTGTGACTGTCAGAAATTGCACAGTGAATACCAGGTTTAAAAAAAAACTGACGGCAACTTAGGAACATTTTTTTTTACATTATTATGTTACATTTAATATAAAATAAGCATGCCTGTTTTGTAAGATGACTGAGTGTTGGCCATCAAAACAACTTCCTGAGTGGATTACCCTTTAGACTCTGAGCTTAACAAATGAAAACATGTAAAATGGAACCAACTATCAGAAGCTAATCCCACCTTTAACACACCTTCATTTAAGATTCATCAGTCACTTTGTCAAGTCAAAGTAGGAATGAGACAGTAAGTTGAATAACACATCCTCCTAATCATAATAATGAATCCCATGTTTTAATTCAATTTATCATTTAACTTGAAACCACAGTTTTATTTGTTTTGTTTCCCCATTTTGATTAATCCTTATATTTCAGTATGTCATACTGCTTTGAACAAATCGAATGTTCATCTCTTAGTAATGATGAAGGGCTTAGCTGCTTCTTGTTTTTTTACAATTACTCTTCTCCAGGTCGCCAGAAACAAAATTAAAAAACAACTATGATAGTAATTGGTGGTAAATTTAGAAGTAAGAACCATCAAATGTAGTAATAGTACACAGATCTTCACCTAACCTACTTTTTTATCTTTTTATCTTAAAAGTTTGACTGTATTCTAAATGTATTTGACTCTCAGGCAGAAGAGACATCACCATCTAGTAAACCCACACCAAGACGACGGCAGAAACAGGCCTACCAGGTAATGTAACACCTACAGGAAGAATCCCACAATGCAGTTGTTCCCATAGTCTGCCAATGAAACATCTTGTTGCAGAATTAAGACAAAAATGTAGTTTGATTTTTTTTTTTTTTTTACATCTCCAGGATGGGAAAGGGTTCCCAACAGGAGAGCTGGTATGGGGGAAACTGAAGGGCTTTTCTTGGTGGCCTGGGATGGTGATGCCTTGGAAAACCAAGTCAGCTCCCCCGGGAATGCGGAGGGTGGAGTGGTTTGGAGATGGGATGTTCTCAGAGGTTAGTAGATGTGCTTTAGCCACAGAAACACGTCACATGTTGAACTGGATTTTTATGTCCTTGTTTTTTCCTGTTGCAGATCTATACAGAAGGTCTGATGCCATTTCGTGTCTTCACTAAGTGCTTCTGCAAAAATTCCTTTGCCAGTTTGCCCATCTACAAGGAAGCCATCTACCAGATCATTGAGGTAAGAAACTAAAACTATAACTGAATCAAAACATTTTGTCCCTCAAATTTGATTTTTCTGTGCAGTGTCTCTTCCTACACATTCTCTTAGCAACTTTTTTGTCACCCACCAATGTAACTGTCACGGGTGTAGTCTGAGCCCAATAGCTGCACCAAAGACAGAAAGACAGTTTGTAATAGTCTTTAATGAAACCACTTGTCAAACACAGAGAGCAGGCAGGTAAAAAACTGAGTCAATGTGTTGGCTTGGAACCGTCCAAGACATGGGTTTAGTCAAATGCACTTGGTGTGGCGTCCACTGGATGCACACAAATGGCAAACAGTTAAAATGTGTGCAGCGGTACCATGTAGGAGCTGATGGGAAACAATGTCAGAAGGGCAGAGGGTCCATTATCAGGTGAACACATTAGGGAAGCTAACATACCTGTGAGGAGCTGGCTTTAGGTAGGTGGGAACAGGTGAGGAGTTGAGGAGCCAGCAGTGATGATGAGTGGATCCTGCAGTGTGCCGCCCAACGAGGTAATCCACAGCACAGGAAATCACAGGCAGCAGAACAGGGAGACTCACAACGTAGAGTTGACTGGCAGTCTCTCCACACAGCCACAGCAAACAGGCGAATAGAAACCAGGAACGTGAAAGCAGAGCTCTCGGTCAAGGACATAAGGCTGAGTGGTTTACCGGGGAGCAGATGAAGCAGGAGAAGCACGAAGCAGGAGAGTCAGAGACAGGTGCGGTTGGAAATGAGGAAGCATTCCGAGAATAAAACCTGAAAAGTCTTGCATGTGTATGACAAAGAACTATCTGGCAACAAGGGTCTGTGAAGCAGGAGTATTTATAGTGGCAGAGAGGCACAGGTGAGAGCAGTTTGCTTGATGAGGTGGGTGTGGTGAGACTGGCAGGAGTGAGAGATGTGTGGTGATAGGCTGGCAGGTAGGTGTGGTGGAGAGGCAGGGTGGGTGGAAATGTACCAGGTTAACTGAGAGAGTGCCATTTATGGCAGGTCAGAAGTGCACACTGCCAGGGCGTTGGTAGCTTAGTGGATAGTGCCGGCGCCCCATGTATAGAGACGATGCCTCACCACAGCCTTCAAATTCAAGTCCAGCCTGCAGCCCTTTGCTGCATGTCATACCCTGCTCTCTCTCTCTCTCCCTCCCCATTTCACCCTTTTCTATCTAATAAAGGTGCAAAGGCCAAAAACATAATCTTTAAAAAAAGAAGTGCATGCTGTGGCAGTAACTTTGTAGTACATTACAGAATGTTTCATTGCATCTTGATTTAGTTAAACTGTGGAAGCTACAACTGAATTACCTTTATGACTTTGGTCTAGCAATTGTGTGTGTTGCTTCTCCTGAAAAGGTTTTAGTCAGCTCAAAGCATAAATGATGAAGTCAGTTCTCAACCCATCAAAACTGACATCACAGAGTGGTCATTTGATCCAAATTTTCTTTGATTTTAATTTAATAAAAAAGGGCACAGATTCACTCTGAAAGTCTCCTTCTGTCTTTAAATGGGACAGTTTAATGACAGGAGTTTGGCATCATGGATAGCAGGTGTTTGTTGTTATGATAAATCAGGGTGTTTGGACCTTTAAAATGTATTTAATAACATTCCACTTTTTTTAGCATTCCCTCTATTGAAGTGTCAAAATACTTCAAAAAATCTTCACTCAGTTTGCTCTTCTATAGCAATGGCTTGAAGTCAATCAGCAGCACTCAATCAGTCACTGGAGACGCTTGGATCAGATGCAAAAGAGCTTTATTGTGCCATAAGTCATAACACAAACAAAACTCAGTGAGTCAAGCTCCGGAACCAGACTAAAAATCTAACTTTCTGCGCTTTGCTTTATATGCTGGGTGGGACTGCTGAGGGTTTCTACCCCATTTTCTTGTAAACCAATCCCTAAAATCAAAACACATTGGTGGGACGTCCTGGATTATTTCCAGACCTCCCCCCCATATGTTCGGGCTGGTACCTCCTTCCCATATGTTCTCTTTTTTTAAAAAACATTTCTTTAACCACAGCATTAATCAAAGCATCATCATTACAAGGGGTCCAGGTGCATTAAACATTCAATCCCAATGTTATTACTTTTCATAACTCAATATGTGTGTCTTGGTGCTTCTTTCCATGCATATATGTGTTCATCATAGTGTGATATGCTATAATAACATGCTAAAATAATCCACTCATCAAGACACGCTTGTGCAGTTAAAATATATAAGATATACCATAATTGTGCAGTACAATAATGGTCTGGTACAGTAATACAGTATACAATATTTTTCCAGTAAAATAATACAGTAGTAAAAAGTCTGAGAGCAAACTGCATCATTCCTAGGCCGGCCAACAGAGTGCAGACTCAGGCCGAGATGACCTCATATCTCTCACTCATCCCACCCTGCCCTCTGCAGAGAGCGAGGTGAATGCAAGTTCAGGTCGAAGTGACCTGACTCTACACTCGTTGGGAAACGCAAGTGTTGTTTACCTGATAAATCATTTGGGTCTTTGTCTGCCTACAAATGCACACTTGTCCTCTCATTTACCCAACCTTGGAGGGGAATGCTCATTCACACAACTTTGGGGAGGAATGCAGGTGTTGTGCATGATCAAAACATTAGAGTCCTCATAACACAATAAATGCACGTCTGGCTCCTCTTTTACCCAGCCTTGGAGAGGAGTGCAGATGTGTGCGGACAGTAGAGATCAACACATTAGTAGGCCAAAAATTAGATAACGAATCAACGGCTATGTGCAACTATCCCAGTAGAGACGGATGCGGAACTGTGTCTCAATGAAGACCAAAACAGCAGCCAGCCATGGGAAAGCAGGCACCAACCGTGCTTCACCCTCTACACACACACAGGGAGTAATACAGAGAACTGAATAGAAGCAATGTTGTTTTTGCAAACATTAAAACAGGCATTGACCGGTATGTTTTGTTCCTGGGCCAATAATGATTATTACTAAGCAGGGAGACCAATGACCAATACACATTCACTGGTCACTTTATTAGGTACACCTTGCTAGTACCAGGTTGGACCCTGTTTTGCCTTCAGAACTGCCTTAATTCTTGGTGTCATAGATTCAACAAGGTGTTGGAAACATTCCTCAGAGATTTTGGTCCATATTGACATTTGTCAGCTGCACATCCATGATGTGAATCTCCCGTTCCACCGCATCCCAAAGGTGCCCCATTGGATTGAGATCTGGTGACTGTGGAGGCCATTGGAGTATAGTGAACTCTTTGTCATGTTCAAGAAACCAGTTTGAGATGATTTGAGCTTTGTGACATGGTGCGTTATCTGCTGGAAGTAGCCATCAGAAGATGGGTACACTGTGGTCATAAAGGGATGGACACGGTCAGCAACAATACTCAGGTAGGCTGTGGTGTTTAAACCATGCTCAGTTGGTACTAAGGGGCCCAAAGTGTGCCCAGAAAATATCCCCCACACCATTACACCACCACCACCAGCCTGAACCATTGATACAAGGCAGAATGGATCCATGCTTTCATGTTGTTTACACCAAATTCTGACCCTACCATCTGAATGTCACAGCAGAAATCAAGACTCATCGGTCCAGGCAGTGTTTTTCCCGTTGTCCAATATTGGTAGGCCTGTGCATGCCTAAATGCATTAAGTTGCTGCCACTTGATCGGCTGATTTGCTATTTGCGACAATGAGCAGTTGAACAGGTGTACCTAATAAAGTGGCCGGGGAATGTACATTGAAAAAAAAAGATTATCTTGGTGTCAACATTTAGGATAAGTCCATCACAACATCTTACCTAAAGTTTGTAAAAGCATATGTTAAAGAAATGCTGCAGAAGACAACTTCTCAACATTACCTTTAAAACATTTAACATTATCCTAAAGAAATAAAGGATCCATTACTCTTCCCATGCTGACACCTTTCGTGCTTGTATTACAGTCCGCCTTCTCTGGTGTTGGTTGAGTGTAATGCTTCCATACTGAGACAGAGAGAGAGATGGTTTGATGCAAGACAAAAAACTTTCTTTAATCATGAGACCCAGCGTTACTTCACAGTTGAGTGAAGTGTATGAACTGCACTGCTGACTGAAGTCTTTACTAATAATGACAAACGAGGTGACTGCTGACTCATATGAACAGGTTTGACGTAGGTATCCTCAGTGAGCTGCGTTTTGATAAACTCTGATATTCTGGTCACATCTATCATCCGCGTTCAGGCATTGTCTCACACCCTCTGCCTCTCCTTGCAGTTCTCGTACTCGTACAACTAAATTTACATTGAGTAACTACTATTTTTTTAATGTCAGAATGTTACCACTGGAAACACTGAGTGTTTTTGCAGATTCATTGTGATGTTTATTACAAATTCAGTAATATCTGCTGCCTCACGGTCGACACACAGCTCCACTCACTCACCAGAGCAGCTCTGGTCTATATTCATCATTGCCGTCTGTGCCACAGCAGCCTTCTGTGTTGATAGGCGTGATGTGTAACCCATCAGATAGTGCTGTGAGCAGGGTAAAGGCAGAGTAGCACATTTTTTAATTGATTTATGTTATCAGTTATCAGATAAAAAAAAAGAATCCAGTGTATCCAAAAATACTGAATATCGCAGCCAGTAATTGGTCTACCACTACATCAAAGATATTTCATGCATCACGGTGTCAAGCTGATTGCTCAGAAACTCTGTGAATGTGTTAACTCAGTGCCAGGAAATGTTCGTAATCTGCAGTTGGCAGGTGAGCGATGTGGGAAGTCTTTTGCTGTGGCTGAAGGAAATAAAGAAAAAGAGCTGAAGTTGATGCTGGAATGGGCCTCTGAAGGATTTCTGCCAACAGGACCTGAAGGATTCGTTCCTTCAGGTAGGTCCACATTTACAAACATTTACTTATTTTTTTAATCGCTGAATTTACAGATGCCCCAGGTAGAGGCTGGTTCAGA
Organism: Cephalopholis sonnerati; assembly: GCA_019142605.1. Taxonomy (NCBI): domain Eukaryota; kingdom Metazoa; phylum Chordata; class Actinopteri; order Perciformes; family Serranidae; genus Cephalopholis; species Cephalopholis sonnerati. The sequence continues at coordinate 8,996,360 of JAGQAX010000011.1, read as the reverse complement.
CAGTGTTGCTATATGTGAAAAAAATTCCTCTTGATTCCATCTTTTCTTCAAGATGTTGCTGCACATCGAGATTCTGACTCTGCCCAGTCTGACAACCAGCCCCCTCCAAAAAGGAAATATGTTTTTAAAAACAAGGCAACTGCTCCTGCCATCATCTACAACAGAGGTGTGTATAATTTTTGTCCACATTTATTGCACATATGTGACACGAGACTCTTGTAAAAAATAAAAAAAAAACACCTCCTAGATTCAGTCATAGATTTTATGTTGCTTTCATCAGTATTTCCCTGTTTGAGATCTTTTTTGATATTGTACTTTACAGAATCGATAAGAGAAAAAGTTAAAGAGAGAGGCAAAACAATTGAAGGTAAGTTTTGTGCGAGCGTATTGAAGAGGTTTGTCATCTTCTTCTTTGATATAAACATGAAATTCTTAATCTTGAGGAAACGGTTTGTTATTTCAGATTTTTGTTTGTCTTGTGGATCGACTGAGATTGAAGTGCAGCACCCTTTGTTTGAAGGTGGTCTTTGTCTAAGATGCAAGGTAATCTAATAATCCAACAATCTATCTCTGTCTGCTGTAGGTGGTCTGCTTTCCTCCATCCCAGCCCAGTATGTGAATGTCTAACCCCCATCTGAAACACAACTGCCATTAACATCCCAAATGCTGCAAAACGACCTTGTCACTTTTTGCAGGAAAACTTCTTAGAGACACTGTATCGCTACGATGAAGATGGTTACCAGTCGTATTGCACCGTGTGCTGCGCCGGCTTGGAGGTCATTCTGTGTGGCAACGCCAGCTGCTGCAGGTAAACACTGCTCAGCTGTTATATTGATGTTTATTGTTTATCACTGTAACCATAGGTGTGATTTCTTTAGTATTTCAAACCATGACACACAAATCTAAATTGACAATTCATATCAATTATAAATGGGGATTGCTGAAACACTGCCTGCTGAAAATGTTTTGCTTTGACCTACCATCACCATACTGTCCTTTGTGAATAGCATGGGGTAGATCAAAGTCGATACTGTAGCCCCCTTAAGACAAAATCAAGGCAATTGCTGCAATTGGTGCAGTTTGCACTTCCCTCTAGTTCCTCCAGTTCCCACAATGCTTTGAAGGATGTAAACAGAAAGTCAAATGTCAAAAATGTCAAACTCCATAACCAGTGCTAAACTAGAAAAGTACACTTAGAGTGCAAATCTCCACCAAGTGGCCAAGCGGCCGCTGGGGCTAACTGCGGCTACATTAGACAATTGTTATAATTCCAGCAGATGTAGCAAAGTGTATTTCAAAAGCATCCCAAAAGCTAAATACAATTAAAACAGTCAAAAAAACATGTAAGTACATAGCCTACTTACTCACGTAAAGTAGATGCACATATATCAAGGAAAAAGAGACCAAAACAGCAAAAGTCTACAAAATCAGGCAGGCAAGCTTCTGACAAGCTCTTGTTGTGGTATGTGTGGTGACAGACAGATACACATGATCAAATGCATGATCCCCTCCAGGCTTAGCCTGGCAGACATAGCAACGGCAACAGTGCTGACGAAGTTAACGGTGCCCAACATGACAGAACAGGAGAATGGGCGGTAGCCACCATATGAGGGCAGTGCAAAGCGGCAGTGATGAGCTAGCAAGTGGGAAACAAATATGCGCACTAACAATCACATGCAGCCAAACAGGTCTACCACAACAAACTACAGAGAAGCTCAGATTACAACACAAACAGACATTCATTCTCTGCTCAGGAAGCCTTTACTCCACTACATCTTGACATAACAAGTAGTGTTCCACTGCTGCATCAATGCTCTGACTGTGACACACAGAACTGTTAAAAGTATGCGTAATGAGCTGTTGGCAGTTCCTGTTCGCAATGTACCCATAAAATGTACTGACAGCTACCACTGGACAACTTTGATACTTAAGAAAACTTAAATATTTGATGATTCCAAGGCAAGTTCTGGAGTTATAAAGAGCATTTTTATATGATTTCTAAGTGGGTTTATGGGCATTTGTTGTTGAATGAACACCAGAGATCCACCACTACATGAAGTTTAACTTCTTCTTGCACAGTTATCATTTTCTCATTCACATGGATGTTCTCGGGTGTTGTCTGTCTCTCCCAGATGTTTCTGTAAGGACTGTCTGGAAATCCTGGTGGGACCAGGAACCTTTGACAAGATGAAAGATGTTGATCCCTGGAGCTGCTTCATGTGTACGTCGTCACAGTGCGGAGGAAACCTCAAACTCAGACCGGACTGGAGCGTCAAGGTTCAGGACCTCTTTGCCAACAACAGCGCCATGGCATTTGTATGTACCATACTCTGTTCTCTCAGTGCACAGAAGTACACACACACACACACACAAACGCGGGTATGATCGGGGGAAGTAAAGGTGGAGATCTACTGTATGAGGGTGCACTAAAAGCTTTATAGGTGAGGGGGGTTTTGAAATCAGCTCTTGTCTGAAGATATAGTCAATGCAAAGAAATCAGAACTGGTGTTAATATGATCCAACTTCTTCAGTCTTGTTAGGACTCTGGCAGCTGCGTTCTGAACTAATCGCAGACCTTTTGTTGCCTGTCATAGGTAGGCCAGTGGCAAGTGCACTACAGTAGTCTATTCTAGATGTTATGGAGACAAGTACAAGGATTTCAGTCACTGGTTTTGATAAAATGGGGCATATTTGGGCTGTTTTACTAAGGTGAAATGAGCCAGTTTGTGTTATATGCTTATTGTGTGAGCCTCAAATGAAATAAGGTGATTGAGCACTGTTTCCAGTTTTTTAACTGAGTTGGTCTGAGATAATGTGTAGCCAGCAAAGTTACTGTAAAAATCTTCAAAAAGCAATTTCACTCCTATGTATTTGTATATACTCTTTATATTCTCTTAAAACAGGCAGTTTAATAAATGACTGAAACAATTAAGCAATAATAAAAATAGTTTCCATATAGTAACACTGATTGAGTAGTTCAATCGTAATTGTTGCAGCTATAAAAATGATTCCTCTCATGTTGATCGCAACCAAAGTCAAAAATATTACAATTATTGATTTGTTATATTTCTCCACATACTTGTACATGAAGCCATAGCCTTTCACAGCTGTCTGCTGCTGAATATGCTGTTATAGAACTGATCGGTGCAGCTGTACTGAAAGTTGTGTCTTTATTTTGTATTACAGGAGCCTCACAGAGTTTATCCCTCCATCCCTGCTGATCAGCGCAGACCAATCAGGGTGCTCTCACTTTTTGACGGCATTGCAACTGGTTTGTTCATTATGTAATGCAACAGTTTTGTTTTTTAGACAAACGCATCTCATCTCTGTGATGTGTTGCCCCTACCATAGGCTGTAAAAAAGGAGGGGATATAGCCTCCAGGCCTGAAAAGTGACGCCAATATAGAAGTGCCCTAAACCTGCATTCTTTCACACGACCAGTAGGGGTCGACTTCATCGGTTACAAAAAGAAATGTGATTGTATAAAAGTCTATGAGAAAAAGACCCTGCTTCTCATTTGATTTATTAGCTCAGTAAACATTTTCATAATGACAAGTTACTACCATGGTGGTGTCCTCGGGATCTCAGGCACATCCACCCTGTGCTCCTCCACAGCTCCAGCCTGTTGTCCAAATATGATCACTTCTTGCTCCAAAAAAATACAAGATGGCCACAGCCAAAATGCCAAACTCAAGGCTACAATAAGTGATGTAATGGTGTTTTCTTCCACTTCTTTTATATAGTCTCTGATTTTAATAAGGGACACAGAAAGGAGTTTACACTGCATAAAATGTGTGTGTTGTTCTTTTCAGTGACCAGTTTGTATCTACTGTTGTATCGTGACAGGATACCTAGTGCTCAAAGACCTGGGCTTTAAGATTGAGCGCTACATTGCCTCCGAGATCTGTGAGGATTCCATCGCTGTGGGGATGATCAAGCACGCGGGAAAGATCGAATATGTCAATGATGTTCGTAGCATCACAAGGAAACATGTGCGTACAAGCGAGTACAATTACTGCTGAAGTTTGTTTGTGTGTGCCTCACCAACCACAAACCTGAACTCAACCTTTGTCTGGTCCAGCTTATGTAGTGTGAGTCACATCAACGAGACTAAACAGAATAAAAATATGAACTTAAGCTCTGTAGTTTTGTGTTACAGGTTGCTGAGTGGGGTCCATTTGATCTTCTGATTGGAGGCAGTCCGTGTAATGACCTGTCCATGGTGAACCCTCTACGGAAAGGATTGTTTGGTATGCAGCCTTTGAACTTCTTTTAAAGGCATTTTGGTAGCTGTAAATGCTGAACAAATAAACAAGAAGTGACTGACTGAAATAAGGACTCACAATGTTTTTAAATGAACTTCTATGTTTATGTCTCTCTGTTTGCCCTGCAGAGGGAACTGGAAGACTCTTCTTTGAGTTCTACCGCCTTCTGACGTTGTTGAAGCCAAAGGAGGATGACGACCGTCCGTTCTTCTGGTTGTTTGAGAACGTGGTTTTCATGAGTGCCAATGACAAGTATGATATCTGCAGATTCCTTGAGGTGATTATATTTAATTTCAGGTGAAAGTAACCTTTCAGCCCGATGGCAGGAAACAGACTGCATTAAGCTTGATTGCCCATAAATTGTGCTCTCCCTTTTTTTCAGTGTAATCCGATTCTTATCGATGCCGTGAAAGTCAGTCCTGCTCACAGAGCGCGCTACTTTTGGGGAAACCTCCCTGGCATGAACAGGTACATACTAAAACACAATCATATTCCTTCTCATGATACGTATTCTCACACTCTAAAACAAATTAAAAGAAGTTCTTTAAAAAGATGTGTTTCAGTTACATATCTGTCTGCGTTTCTCTTTAGACCTCTCGCAACATCTCTGGATGACAAAGTGGGCCTCCAGGACTGTTTGGAAGTCGGACGCATGGCAAAGGTAGAAGCATTTAAGCCTGTTTTCACCAAACACTTTCGGTATGGTACCTTCGGAACCAATAGTAACCCTTCAGATGTGGTACCTAGACCCTACTGTTTCCACTGCAAACGGTACTCTTACTGCTCCGTCCAGCACTCACTGTATTCCCCCATTACCGGTGACACAGAGGGAAGTCTGCACCTCGTTTATTGTCCACAGAACGAGGCTGCATGCTGACATTTTCAGAACAAAATAAAACAGGCTGCAGTGAGTGTCTCTCTCCATGGGATATTAGAAAATAGCAGGTTTCTGCATTTAGTCCTTTTCAAGCAAGCTCAGGGGTTTGACAGAGTTGCCATATGGAATATTTAAGGTGTGCTGATGGATTCATGTCGTCAACTCGTGCATCGAGTAACATTACAAGTTAACGTTCCACCTTAAAAGTCGCCAGAAGTCAGTCCAGTGAAGTTTCTTTTCTCCGACTCCAGCTGCTGCGAGAGGCAACAAAACATCCTTTCATTTTATAGTTAGTCTATCAATAAAACTCCACAGTATGAACAGTAGTTACACATGAGCCTCAAAACCAGCCACAGCTCAGCCCTGAGCAGAGTGACTGTCCACTATTGACCAGTCAACGGACTGCAGTGTTCACAGCCCCATCTCTTAGTACCAGATCTGTGTGCTAGCTACCCCAACAAAAGGGGTTCCATTGGTACCATCCACAACTTTTCACAGTTGAAACAAAAAAAGGTGCCGAACTGAACTGAACCGTACCGTTCTGCTCAGTGGAAACAGGACTTTAGTTTACTGCGTATAAGATCGATGGTGACCACTCAGAAGGGAGAGAGGGCCATCCATTAATCAGAGGGTTGGAGGTTTAATTTCTGGCTCCTCCTGTCCACATATTGAAGTGTCCTTGGACCTCAAGTTGCTCACAGCATATTAGTGCAGTCCATTTACCATTTAACCTGAAGTGAGTACACTCTATGTTGTTTATCGTTGTTGAAGCAACCACATAACCAGGAAAGCATGGTATCTGCAGGTCTTGAAAAGTCTTAAAAAGAATTCTGCTTTCTAAAAAACTGGGTCTTTAATTTTATTACAGAAAGCGGTAATGTTAGTTCGAAAACATTTTTGTAACTGATTACAGGCTGTTGTGGGATCTTATATGTTTATGAACTAAAAGTGAAACTCTCTGTACAGTAGATCTTGTTTGTAGAAGGCTCTTCAGTCCCTTTTTGTGGAGTTTCAGTCATCACCATCAGACCTATAGCAAACAGTATCACTAATGCAAGCTACAGTAGCTAGGGAACGCATCGTCTCACAATGGGCCAATGTCAAATTTAGCATAAACTTAAATTAATCATTTTTAAAGGGTTAGTCCCTCCGTCATAAAGAATTATTGTTATATACTGCTGGGAACTACTGAAGATATGTAATATGATAATAAATAATGCTAGACCATACTGCCATACTGATTTTCAGTCACACTTTCATACTTTGTCCAGTTTGAAACAGGCATAAGATTACATTTTATGTGGTATTAAAGAAGAAACACCCTGATTCTGATTTGTCATCTTTTCCTGTAGTTTGAAAAAGTCCGCACCATCACAACAAAGAGTAACTCTATAAGGCAGGGGAAGATGGGACCACTACCCGTCACCATGAACGGGAAGGAGGACTACCTGTGGTGCACCGAAATGGAACAGTGAGCATTTCTGGAAAATATTTTTTGCAGGCCACGTCTGGGTCGTGACCACATATTTTGTAACTAACATTTTCCACTTTGTCGACTCTTTTAGGATCTTTGGCTTCCCTAAACACTACACAGATGTAAACAACATGGGCCGGAACCAGAGGCAGAAAGTCCTGGGTCGCTCCTGGAGTGTTCCTGTTATTCGTCACCTCTTAGCCCCGCTGAAGGATTATTTTAAATGTGAATAAGGACTGTGAACCGAACAGCAGCGGTAAACCTACTGCCTTATTCCGCCCTGCATAACTAGGTAGTTCAAACTCTCCAGTCTTTTTATGAAACATTTAATTTAGTATTTTGACTTTTAGAAGGGATTAATCATGAGCTCCTTTAATCCACGAGTTGTCAGCTATCCATGAGCCACGATCACCAGACACTTTTCAGTTTTTTTCAGGTTTCTTTGAACAAATCATGTTACTGTTATCAAAAAATGTTGTTGCTCCGAACAAGGACCTGAATCATGAAGCAAGATCAGACGGTTAGCCAGCTATCTTTGAGCTCAACTCAGGTTTCCTGTATAACGAAGCTTGTTCACCTTTAATCAGGGAAGATCACCTTGGTAACCTGCCAATAGCTCCATCACTGACCAATCAGCTGAGTGGAAAAATGGAGTCATTCCTACAGGATTCTGACACTAGCCTTTTTTACACAGAGATCCAGCCACAGAGCTGCAGTGAAGACCCCTCATTATGCTGACTATGCTTTTTTATACAGAACCAAACAACACCAGCATAATGCCACCCTTGTGTGTGATTGTAGACAGAAGCAAAAGAGGCGTGATGGGCGTGAAGCATAACAGTGTCATCCAATTTGACTTGACGTGTCAGCAGCGCTTTCTAAACAATAAAAATAGCATAACGTGGCTATTATAATCTTTTATCATGTTACATGGCGGTCGATCCCATCCTGTGCTGGGAGGGTAAGGAGCTGCGTGACCTCATTGTGTCCCCAGTTTGTGCACATTTTCAGTTGCTCCTTGACTAGCTGCTAACTCCTGCTATCTGCATTTTAAATCTCCCAGCGGTGGGTTGCACACATAGCATCATCAAAACATCACATCAGATCCATCCTGCTGGCTGTCCATTTTACACACATTGGTGACTATACTACCTCCACTGTAGGCTTAAAGGCGAGACAACTCTCATCTCGTGATAGCACCTTTTATACAGAACGACAATGCCGGACAACAGCGTGACATTCTGGCCTTGAACGTAAAAACGGCTACTGAGATCACAATGATGCCATTAGTTGCAATAGAGGCATTTTTATTTTTTAGAAAAGTAGAATCACTTTGCCTACCATGATAACTATAATTATTAATTATAATTTATCTTTGCTTTGGCAGCAGGAAGAGTTTTACTGCTGTTTTTAATTATATTATCAATTCAAAATAGCTTCTTCATCATTGGACGAGATACCTTTATACTAATACCTACATTTATTCCTTCATATTTGGATATCATTCTGATATTTCAACATTTTCTTATGCTATTCTCATTGTTTTATAATGATAGATTAATATTTTTATATTGATAACCAGCCTTGTGATGTGGGTTATTCAGGATCACCTTGTCAGTAACCCAATGAGAGCCGTTGAACTTGCTTCCTGGTTCGGTCCTCAGGTCTCTACCTCAACACTGATTTAATGGTTAAAAATCTGCAGTTACAATTTTTATTCTGTATTTAATTTATGAATACGAAATCTTTCTATGTGATTGTTTTTCTGTTTTCTATTATTTTATTACATAATCCTACCAGGGATTTAAAGTCTGACCTAATCATGTTCATCATTAGCTGTGATGAATTTTAATATTGTTTTTACTAGCTGATTTTATTAATCTCCTTTTTAAAATGTTTTTTATCCAAATTACATTCATCTGACTGTAATGTACCAGTGGGTTTGTCCAGAGTTACCTCACTGGTTTTGCATTGGTGCTAACATTTTATCTCTTACAAGCACTGCTAATTTATACCAAAAATATGTTCTGTCTGCTCATTTAGAACAGACAGTTGTTAGTGTTTTCAATATTTTAACTGGAGTGTCTTTAATATTACTGTAATAAGGACAAGAGTGCAGAGGTCTGACATACATAATGAACAGTGTCTTCTAATGTAGGAGATGTGTAGAATCATTGTGATGGTTTTGCACAATTCTTACCCCAAAAATGGTGATAAAGACTTTTAATCTTTTTACTTAAATGGAGCAGCGAGCCCTGAACTTGTTATGGACAGAATCTTACCTGTGTATCAGGACCACCTGCTTTGTGTTTCATAATTGTAAGATGCAACTGGTGCTTCCTTTAAATGTTTCTTTTTGTCATCTTGGACTCTTCAAAGTTGGATTTTGGATTTTAAACCATTGCCTGGACAAAACAGTCAAGTTGTGATGAGCTGATTATCCGGTAATGAAAGCAGTTGTTATTGCCTGCCCTGTTATAATCAAAGTAAGCAGCAATGTTTATGTATCATATACACAAACACCAGTGATACGGTCCGTTAATCTCAGTGAGACATGAACCATTAGTTTGCGAGTGTACTTTTGTTTTTTAACTTTTGAAATATTTTTTTAACTAAACCTTTTTTAAAATTCTTTAAAAACATCGACAGTACTGTTCAGGTGGACCTAAACTACGATTTATGCTCACCTGTGTTTTTATTGTTTAAATGGGTCATGTCATCTGTACTGAAAGTTAAAGGAGCTCTATACGATATTCAGAGTGTATCTGGGATTCAGAGGTTATCTCCATGTGGCTCTCAACATGAAGATGGCTAGCAGTTATAACGGTGCTAACAGCATGAAAAGTGCTCACAATGGCAACAGTGGGTCCGTTTTTATAATCAGTCGTGTTGTTTTGTGACTTCACTCTGTTGTGTTCGTGTGTGTGTGTGTGTGTGTGAGTGTGTGCTGTGAAACATGCCCTGACATGCAGAGAGGCTGCTTCATGAAGCTAAAACTTTACAAAGTAACAATAAGAGCAGATAACGTCGTAGCTTATTATTATTAAGGTCTTGAATAAATTTGCGTGCGGCCCACATGGGTACCCAGCTGTACAAAAAAAAAAAAAGCACGAGCTTGCAGCTGATTGGTTGCAAGGTTCAAGACAGTTTGCGAAGCATTGCCCGTGATTGAACAGGTTGAATCCCTTGCAACTGCATGAGCCGACCTGAGCCGATATGCAACTAAGTCATTCAGACCACTGCATTTTTTCTCTGCAGTGTCCTGAAACCGTTTCGTTGCATCTGTAATCTTTGGTCTGAACTGGCCTTAAGGCCCCGATCACACAGAGGCAGCAGTGATGATAGCCAGTGGGACGAACGTACATGCACTAGCAGGCATGTGCGGCTGGACCATCTGCCACAACAAACGACAGAGAAGCTCACATTAAAACACACACAGAGGTAGCATAACTTCATTCTTTGCTCTGGACGCTATTACACATCCAGATCTTTACCAAGCAAATAGTTGTTTGCTGCTTCATTAATGCTCTGAATGTCGCATACAGCCCCTTTTACCATCTTGGTGCTGCTTTCATTATGAGCCTCTGTGGTTGAACACATCACTGTACTGTATCTGTTCACTGCATGTGCTGCAGTTACATAAAGACATACATCTTTGATTGACTTTTGATTCCTGATGGTGCTCTGCTAATGGTGCTAACTTTGCTTGTACAGTTCGATTGTGGTTTTGTCTTTTTTTTTTTCTTTAACCTCTGCGTTAAATTGGGAGTAGCTAAACGTGAACATGTCTTGTAGCCTGTTGTTATGCTGTGTGTTTTTGAATGAAAAATTAGTTATTATTGATCAGCTGCTGCCTGTTTTATGGGCCAACATGTTTTTTTTGTTTGTTAATTTCTACCAGGTCCTAAATTTAGCCCCCCCACCCAAATAAATCAATTTCTTGAGCTAAAACATTACATTTTTTGGTTTTAATACTTAATTCATGACTAATTAAAAAATAAATCCTCGATGATGTGCCCTGGACCCCTGCTTAAAAATCAGTAAATGTATTATTCTGTTCACGGAGTTTATTAGGACATTAGGTTGGAGATCACTCAACGAATAGAATAAAATCTGATCTGCATAAAATATGATGTTTCTGTATCAAGTTATTTAACATTTTACAACTGAAAGCACTTTTATTCCACCACAAGAGGTCAACATGTTCTCCACAGTGCTGCAGTAAATAATATGGGCCATGTTGGGAGAGAATCAGTGGCTTTGTGTTCAGCTCATCAGCCTCCTGTGGACCTACATCCTGTCACAAATGCAGCTGTTTAAGATGGATATGTTTATATGGAGGTAACGGTGATTATTTTACCAGGATAATCCGTTCAGTATCAATGCAGCTGTCCAAGGAGTTCTGGGTATAAAATCAGAAAGTTGAATGTTGATCAGGTGTCCTGATTTTCAGATTTCAGTCCCATCTGACAGTCTGTAGACCAGTTTATTCCAAATGAGACCCGTTAAACTGACTCTAGACATTACTAATACTGCAGGCCACACATGAACATGGATTTCCAGAAGATGTTGATCCCACCTCTCAAATACAGTGTGTAACTGTTGGTGGTCTTGAAGCCCACCTGAACCGGTGTTTCAGGTACAGAGGGGCAACATGATACACAGATTCAAAGACCACAGCCAGTACAGTACATTTGCAGAGGGTTGCTTTGGTGGACGAAGTACTTAGATCTCTTAGTTAATAAAAAATAGCAGTACAACAGTGTGAAAATACTCGATTACAAGTAATATTCCTGTATTCAAAACCTTACAGGACTTAAGTAAAGGTACTTACTTTCCACCACTGTAAGCTTGTCAAACTTTATGAAAACCCTAAGAGCCTCTGTTTCACAGTAATCTAAGTGAGTAAGGAGGAGGACAACGGTAGGCAAGCGGAATAATTTAAGTCACGTTCTTACATATTTACAGTAAGTTCGTATTTTAATTACAGTGGAATTTACCTGTGGACCTCTCTGACCTGCAGGTTTCAGTGCTTGTTCCTGCTTTACCTTTAAACCTCAGTCCCAGTTATAATAATAACGTGATCTAGTTGGAATTTTTTATAGTCTTTATTAAAAAATATATAGATTTTTAGTTCACAGTATCTAAAAAAAAAAAAAAAAAAGTGAGTGGTCACTTGGAAACTGACGATATTTCCCAGGGTTTCAGTCTCCTCTCCATCTGAGAAGGTGTGGGACTCTGATTGGTTGGTTTCACATCCAGTTTTTTTGTTCCAGGCACTTCCTTTCCCTCCTGAACCAGTCGCATCACCTCCGCAAAGGAAAGCTGCTTCACTTCTGTCTCTGCAGATGCTCCTGCTGTCTGGTTTTTAATGATTTCAGAGTCTGGAAGTGTCCTCTGGTCCAGCTGCTCAGCACCACAGTCTACTGGAGTCACATGAGAAGAAGCAGAGCTCCACTGTTTGTAGCTGGTGCGGTTGATGGGCTCCACAAACCTGGTGATGACAGACAAGGATTCATTTACTGTGGTATGTGACGCTAAGCTCAGACAATATGTAAAAAATCGTAATGTAAAATTGTAACCTGTGCTGCAGCAGATGTACTCAGTACTAAACATGTTTGAGGTGTATGTAGGTCTACTTGGGTTTTTAGAGTTTCTGCTAGTTTCAAACATGGTTCTCTTTAATCCAGCACAATGATCAAAAACACAAATGGCATTATTTTGTCAATAATACTACTACTACTCTTTTTACTACTTTTTTTCCCTTTCAATTTAATTTATTCGTCATTTTCTTGTAATTTCTCTGCACTTTTGGCATTTAGAAGTGGAGTTCAGTGTGTGCAGGTAGTGATTACATATAACACAACCAATACACAAACAGCATCACTCCATCATTACAAAAAAACATAAACTAACAGGCAAAAAACAGCAGACAAAAACTAAATGTACCTCACACGACACATGGACAAATAGTCCTACAATAGAAATTTCATATTGGCATAACAATGTTACAAAACTAGCTCAACCGCAACAAAGACAAATTGACAAAAAAGGCATTCTTGAAAAGATAAAGTGTAGAGATCATTCACAGTTTTAAGTTTCACCACATACACCCATCAGCCAAAACATTAAAACCACTGGCTGGTGAAACGAGTAACATTGATCATTGTGTCCCAGTGCAATGTTCTGCTGGGAAAACTCTGGTCCTGGCATTCATGTGGATGCCACCTGACACACTTTATCCACCCAAACGCCGCATCAGACCAAGTACACTTCCTCATGGCAATGGCACTCTCCAATGGCAGTGGCTCCCCCAGCAGGACAATGTGCCATGCCACACCATAAAAACTGCTCAGGAATGGCGTTAGGAACGTGACAAGGAACTCAAGTCGATGACCTGGCCTCCAGATTCCCCAGATCCCAATAAGACTGAGCATTTGTGGGACGTGCTGGTACCACAGAGGTGCTTCTGATCCATCGTGGGGCCTCCTTGGATTGGACTTAGCTCTGAACAAGGGACCTCTGGGGGTGTCTTGGGGTGACTGGCATTGGTGGCGGATCCGTTGAGTCCTGTGGGTTATGAAGTGGGGTAGTGGCATGTCCCATGGATGCTCGATTAGATTGGGGTCTGGGGAATCTGGAGGCCAGGTCGACACCTTAAGCTCTTTGTCACGTTCTTCAGGCCACTTCTGAGCAATTGTTACAGAGTTGCATGATACATTGTCCTTCTGGGGGGCAATGGAGAGTGCCGTTGCCATGAGGGAGTGTAGTTGGTCTGTAACGGTGTTTAGATGGGTGGAGCGCGTCAAGTGAATGCCAGGACCTGAGGTTTCCCAGCAGAACATTGCATTGTTATGACATGATCGATGTCATTCAGTTCCCCTGTAAGTGGTTTTAATAGTGTGGCTGATCTATGTATCTTTTCTCACCACCCCTCAGCTTCAATAAACTTTCCCACCTACCTAAGTAACCTTGGTTACGTTTATACTATCCTTCTAAAGTAAACTGGTGCCTTATAAATGAACATTTTCCCTAATAATATAATTAAATTAACAGTATAGGTCTTTGTTTCTGTAACATCCCCCAACATCACAGAGGAGAGATCCAGGTCCAGGTGTAAAGTCATTTTTGAGCACATTTTTTGAACCTCACCCCAAAGGCAGATACAATATGACAATACTCTAGTTGCTAGAAAGTTCTAAATTACTTTTAATTGAAAGGACCTTGTAAATGAGTCAACAGTTGTTTTATATGTCAAACCAAAAACACTTTACATGGTGTAGGGCAGTCTACAGTATCATCCCATTTTCGATAAGCACTGTATAACATACTGCCTAAGGACCGGTGTGTTAAATAAAAAGTGTTTTAACTTATCTTCTTGTTTTGCAGCCATTGGTGATTGTCAATAATTGGCAATTTTGATTGAACCCCTGGGGGAAAATTCACAAGCTATCCAGCCGGGGAATGGGTGATTTGGGTCATGTGGGGCAAAGTGCCACCTGCTGGCAATAGGAAAAAAAAGTGCTTTTATTTATTTTATTTAATTATTAATAATTCTGTATTAATGCATGGCATAAAAATCCCCTGTTGCTGCTGTTATAATAAGGAATTTATTTAACCGCTGACATGGTGTTTATTATCTTAAAGAGTAGAAGACTATAGAGAACCTGGTCTTTATTATTATATTATAAAGAACAGGTCAGAGATTAGGTAAATTCCTTTTAAAATTGTGTTTTAAATATGCTTAGCTCGCCCAAGTGCCTCTTGTATAGAAAAACAACAATGCGCATGTCCAAATCCAATTGCCATAACTTTAATTTGATTTGCTGTTTGCCAAGTACTGGTGATGTTATTTGATCATAGTTGGCAGCCGTTAGATAAGTAATGTTATTTCCTTTAAAGAAGATACTAAGTGGTCACCATTAACCCATTAAATCCTGCAAAAAAGTTTGAAGTTATGGGCTATAAAAATGTTACGGAATGATGTATCAGTGCATTTCCAGCAAACAGTCTCAATGAAATATGTGCAGTAGCACATATTTAAAAACTGACTTGGTTGTATAAAGGATAGTACAACATGGACTCAGGAACACTTTGGAAAACCATTGCCAGTAAACACAGTAACAGTTTGTTGCTTCATCTACAAATGCAAGTTAAGACTCTACCATGCAAAGTGAAAGCCATATATCAACAACATCCAGAAACACTGCTGACTTCTCTGGGTCCGAACTCTTCTGAGATGGACTGACACAAAGTGGAAGAGTGTGCTGTGGTCTGACGAGTCCACATTTCAAATTGTTTTTGAAAATCATGGACGTTGTGATGTGACACAAGAGGATCATCCAGCACCATCCAGACTGTTACCAGCTCAAGGTTCAAAAGCCAGCATCTGTGATGGTATGGGGGGGTCTTAGTGCCCCATTATGGGTAACTTGTTCATCTGTGAAGGCACTATGCATGCTGAAAGGTACATAGAGATTTTGGAGCAACATATGGTGCCATCCAGACAACATCTTTTTCAGGGACATTGCTGCTTATTCCAGCAAGACAATGAGACACATTCTGCACATCTGTGGCTTCATAGAAAAAGAGTTCAGGCACTAGACTGACCTGCCTGTAGTCCAGATCTGTGTCCCATTGAACATGTTGCGCATTATAAAGCACAAAATGCAGTAATGGAGGCTTAGGACTGATAAGCAACTGAAGTCGTGTATCAGACAAGAATGGCAATGATTGTTGTCCTGAGGTCCTAAACACTTACTGAGTGTTGTTAGAAGAAAAGTGGTGTAACACAGTGGTGAACATGCTGCAGTCTCAGCTGTTTTGGAACTTGTTGCAGGCATTAAAATCAGAATAAATGTATATTAATAAAATTAAGTACTGTGAATGAGTTTGAACTTTAAATATCTTGTCTTTGGATTGTATTCAATTGAGTAGAGGTCAAAAAGGATTTGCACATCATTGCATTTTGTTTATATTTACATTTCACACAGCGTCCTAACTTTTTTGAAACACACGATCCCACCGGTCACGACTGTGACCGACCATAAAACACACTGAACTGTACTTGTTAAATCGGTTGGGTAGTTGAAAAATATAAACTCTTAATATGTTTTGTATGTAAATATCTTACTGTGTAAGCTGTCAGGTAAATGCAGTAAAGTAAAAAGTACAATATTTCCCTGTGGAGTGGAGTAGAAAAACAAAGAGGTATTAAATGTGTCCTTACAGTCACTGAGTAAATGTTTTCAGGATATATCCCACCGCTGGCTGCACAGATGTTACCTACCTGTTATAAAAGAAGAGTTTCAAGTCCAGTAGTTGTGTCTCCTCTCTGCTGCTGCTCTTTAAACCCCTCACACCGTCCTGAAACCGCTCATCAGCCTCAAAGTCATAAGAATTAAACCTGAAGAACACAGACTCCATCTTTACTATGATTTAGGGCTGATTGAACTGACGATCATCTTATCTGACACACAAATATCAGAGCAGGGGAGCACTTCCGGTATTGTTTCTATTTGGCATCAACAAATGTTTGTAAAGAGAGCACACAGCTGACAGAAAGAGCAGAGACGCAGATGCAGCGCCCCGTCAGGTCAACTGTAGTACTGCAGCGAGTTATAAGAAGTATCAGCTCTTCAACATGAGAGCAGAAGTAACATCACAATGTTTAAACACAAGTCAAAGTCCTGCGTTCAGTAAAAATACAGAAGTACGATCAGCTATCAAAAGTAAAAGTACGTGTTCTACAGAATTACTTGTTTGAGAGTGTTAAATTATACATTGTACATTGCTGGATTTTTTGAATATTGATAATAAATTCAATTTAATTATATTTATTAAGTCCAATATCACAAATCACAATTTGCCTCAGAGGGCTTTACAGCATATGACATCCCTCCAAAATGATACACTAAGAGAAGGAGAGACAGTGAGAGATGCAGGACAGACAGTGATGACAATAGCTTCAATAGCATTGATTTTAGTAATAACATAAACACATTATGATACTGAAATAATAATAATAATAATGATAATATAATTTGGTAGCATATATGTTATAAGTAAATATTAGTATATGACTATATTTATGTGACAATAATGATAATAATAATAATAATAATAATGTATTTAATAATATACTTTATCAATTCCACAAAGGGAAATAAAATTTTTATCACAAATGTATTAACATGTTAAGTTGGAGCTGGTCTTGAAGAAGCTATTTTGTACCACAATATTTATTTTAGGTAGTTTAATTGAAAGTAATGCATCATCATTGTGATTGTCTTTAAATGATTTTGGTTTAAATTATTTTTACATTAAGTATTGGCCCTGTTGTTGTCCTGTGTTGAACGGCCTGCAGTTCTAGAAATCAGAAATATGTCTGTGGCTCATACAGTTAGTCAGTTATTCTGTCAACAGTGCACAGGAGGAGAATGTTTTGCCAACGCCAATACACTTATAGATTAATTGTAAAAGTAAACGTTTATACATATACATTAATAATACTAGTTGTGGTGGCAGCACTAGTTCACACTGACTGTTTTTTAAAAAATATCTAATTACAATATTTTTATAAATATATAATAAGTCATAAAAAATCCCTGAGAAAAAAATCAGTCAGTTAAATAACATAACAACATTTGTCCTGATCAATTGACAATTGGTTGCAATTGATCTGGGACCCCAGCGGCCTGAGGATCAGGGGTGGTTGCCCACTCTGCCTGTATGGTGAATGATCCACTCAAATCTATTTTCAACATAATTTCAGATTTACAGTATGATCTCAAAAGTGCACAGCAGGAAAAGCATTTCCCCCCTTAAGCTATTTTTCTCTTTGAAGATTGTCACATGCTCATAATATGCAATAATGATTGTTTCCATTTGTTGTATTTCTGTAAACACAGAGTGAACTGCAGCATGGGACTGAAAGAGGATTATTCATCAATATCACATTTGTTTCAGAATGTTTGTCCTTTGTCAAAAAAGTTGTTTACTGCCCTATTTTCTGTGTGTTTTTGCCACCTTTTCACTAATCTTGTGAAACTGGGTTACGGTGAATTAAAGGCACTCCACTGGGAGGTAACCCACATTGTTGTGTGTGTGTGTGTGTGTGTGTGTGTGTGTGTGTGTGTGTGTGTGTGTGTGTGTGTGTGTGTAACAGAAGATGGTGAACACGTGTGCTGAGCAGAAACGTGACACCGTGTGATTGTGTGACTCCGTCCTTGACCACCATGGGCCAGCTGCCAGCCACCACAAAGTTGAGACAAAGAATTTCAGCTGATCTGCTCTGAAGAGAGTCTGAGCTCATGCCACCAATCAACATCTACCTCCCAGGTATTTTATAACGTTAGAAAACTAAATGTTACACTTTTATGTGCTGGCTGCAGTTTTTCAGTGACAGTGACAGTAAAGAGTCAAACAATCAGAGAGTGAGGGAGAGGGGGAGGGATCATGCTCCTGACAGACGAGGAAATCTTATCTCATTAACTACTTAGCAGTTACTTTTCTTTTTTGAGCTTGTGACGTAACAGCCTGCAGCCTCCCCCTGAAGCAGCTGATTCCTGCAGAGTAAACAAGTTTCTGGATCTTAAATAAAATCACATTTCAGGGAGATGTCTGACTATGAGGCCAAACATATATGTAAATAAATAAGATCACGATACTTCTGTTATTCAGATCTCAGGTGTTTATTCAATACAACATTTAAAGGTTTTTCTCTACGAAATACTACAAAGATAATATAAATTCAATTTGCATTTTACAATGTAAGTGTGAAATCAGTTTTACACAAGTTTTAAATTGTAAATATGACTTAAGCATTGTAGTGTCTTGTAACTGAACTGAAATGAAGATGAAGCCCATCTGTAAAAAGAGATGAGTGCCGTAAATTGCACCATAAGAAGTCCTAAGGACTGAGCTATAAAGCCTAAACAACCCACATGCAGTCTACCAGTTCTCCCAGTTCATCCACCCTGCAGTAAAGCAGGGGTGACATGTAAAGATTACATCTTAAATTCCCTTCCCTGTCGCTCTGACCGCTGTCAGCTGTCCACAAGTATCAGTATGTTTCTCCGCCCGTTCACTCACAGTTGGAGTCTGCTGCCACGCTCGCTGGAGGCGAGTATCTGTGTCGGTGGAGTTTGCTCTGGTTCGATGTTTGTCTCTGGGTGGAGCGCGATGGTCGAGCAAAGCAGAAGGTCAAAGTGCTGCTTGAGCTGCAGTCATAGTTTCCTTCCTGCTCAGAGACAGAGAAGAGAGCAGACAGAGACACTTACAGAGAGTTGATAAAATAACAGAAATGCTTTACTGCACAGTTTGTTAAAGCACACTGGATGTGTAACTGAAAGTTATTTCCATTATTAATGTTGCAGTCATTTTTAAAGTTATCATTTAGGCAAGACAAGTTTAGTTATAGAGCACATTTCAAGACAATTCGAAGTGCTTTACATCAGTGGTTCCCAACTGGTGGGTTGCGGTCCAAAAGTGGGTCGCGAGTCCATTGTGAATGGACCAAAAGGGACTCACAGAGGCGTCAAGTTTGTAAAAAACTTACTTTGTCTTTAGGTTCAGTGAATTTTTGGCACAGAGCTTTGATTTTAAAGTGTCCTTTCCTGCTGTAGAACACATCCTCACTCTGACCTCGTCACAAATTGACGTGCTCAGTCGTGGACTTTCCACATCCACATAAGATGTGCAAGGTACCCTGGGTGTGACGCTTGTTCTGGGACACTGTGTTAAGTTCTCTTCTTTCAAAATACACTTCTGTTTTCACAGGAAATTCAACGTTTACATTCATTCTCTTTCAAAATAAAGGCACTACGTCGGTACAACACATGGTTGGGTTTAGGATAAAAGAACAGGGTTTGGCTACAAAATCTTATGGGACGCGAACAATGCTCTCTTGGGTGAAAGTCAGAGATTGCCGGACTTTCGCCGCCTTGACTTCTGTACTTGCTCTGTTGCGTTTCCCCCGACACCGCTGGGCACCGTTAAGCTATAACAGCAACCAGCCGCATATCATGCTGACATTAAAGGACGGCTTTTTTCATTGGTTCCTGATGCCGCAAGCCAGATTTTGATGACTTCAGAGTGAGACCAGGCTCGCTGTCGAGTGAGTGATTAACAGACAGCTAAATGACAGAGACAGCAAACTAGCTCAACCACATGGCCAAACACAACTATGACACTGAATGTATTAAACTGTGTGGACCTTGAACTAATGACTAAGAGGAAAACTGGACCCCGTGGCTGGACCAGTTGGGAACCACTGCTTTACATAACACATCAAAAACATCAAGACAAAGTGCAAATGGCACACATTATCAAATGTAATTTAAATACAATTTAAAAACAGTTGTTAAAGGTTTACTCTGCAAGACTTTTTTAAAGAAAAGAATTAATAGACACATACAGAAGTAATCTCCCCTAAATCATCGCTCATGACCCACTAGAAGTGTGTGACTCCGCCCCCTGCCCATATTTTCTTATTTTTTTTTATTTTGCTGAGTTCAGGACGGTCCTGGCCACAGCGCACAGCTGAACAAAATAAAGTAGCAACTGGTGCTAGACTGTAAGCAGCACTCCTCCAAGAGGAAGCTACACAAATCACAGACACAGCACCAAAATAAAGCAAATATAGTGAATGAGAGTGAACCTGTGGTTGGCTTTCACTCTTGCCGACGAGCGTGTTTACAAACTGTAATGGACAATTCTTGCGTAGTATACCTTTAAGCCCCGTTTCCACCGAGCAGCAATTTTCAAGACACTTGTGTCTTCATTTTACTTGTTTTGTCTAACCAACCGTCCAAACCCGCCAAAATATTCAATTTGCAGCAACACAAAGCAGAAATAACAGCACATCCTCACAGCTGAGAAGCTGTAATCAGCTAATGTTTGGCATTTATGTGTGATTTAAAAAAATAAAAGAATTGTTGGAGATTAATTTTCTGTCGACCTGACTCATTAATTGACTATTGATTACAGCTCTAGAGCTCATGTTTGGTTTTAACTTATAATTAATTTGATGGTCAGATCATCTCGTCTCTGTGTACTAATTTCTGGAAAACTAAATTATAGAAATGGAAATATTTCAAAACAGAGCTTCATCAAAGTGGCACTGATGGTGTTCCTGTTATTTTGTCCACATCTTTAAATTCATGGTGAATCAGCAGGTGTGTTTTATCAGGTATCAGACATGTTGTTTGTTACACTCACCTCTGTTGTGAGGGTACTCGGGCTGTGTCGGACACTGTGGTTCAGACTGCTCCCCTTCTCCTCCCTCTGGGCTCGACCGGCCTCCTCTCTCTGTTTCATGAACCTCTGGTTGACGATCCTCGTCACACTGTCGTTCCTGTGCAGCGGAGCGGCAGGAGGCCTAGTTGGAACGCGTTCCAGGTTCTTCAGACCGCTCTTGGTTTTCTGGCCTGACCCCGGTACGGGTTTCTCTGCCCGGCCGCTCACCCTTCGCAGGAACTCTGTGACCATGCCATAACGGTTGTTGCCTACAGGTTTACTGGGAGGCTTGGCGCTGCTCAGGGAGCTGTTATTCTGTCCTGCACCGACTCTTTGACTGGTTTGTCGGGTCCATGTGAGGCCGGTGTGGCTTTGGTGGTTCAGGTTCCACAGTGCTCTATCTCTAGAGGTGGATGAAGATGAGGAGGAGGAAGAGGAGGTCAAATTGCTGGATGAGGGGGGAGAGGACGTTCCAGAGGCAGAATGTCTCCGGTACAGTTTAGGTGAGGAGGTGGAGGGTCTGGTCCTCTCGACTCTGCCTGGTACCCCGTCCAGGGAGGCGGAGATGTGGTGAGAGCGGGCGGAGAGCAGGGAGGAGCTCAGGACTCTGGATGGACTACCTCTCACAGTGACTGACACATCTGTCTGCAGACCAACACTCACCATCTGTGGCTTCATGTGGGTCTGAGTACCTGAACAGGCCACGTCCACCCACCGCTGCTGTACTCTCCCTCTCCTCTCCTGTGAACTGCTGTGAACCGTCTGCCTCCAGCTGGCCGTCATTTCCTTCATGTCGTCGCTGAGGTTGGCAGCTGAGCCCAGGCAGAGCGGAGAGAAGGAGGTCGGCGGTGTGCACCATGGAGAGCCAGAGTTGACAGACACTCTGTCTGCGACGGGGCTTTGCTTCAGCTGAGCCAGCTGGACTCTGCGAGCTGACGGGGGGCTGTAGTAGATGCGGTAGGCAGACTTCTCCGGCGCAGTGTGGCTTCTCTCCATGGACATCTGCTCAAAGTCCAGATCAGGGAAGCTAAGCGGCATGATTAGATGGTCCCACGTCTTAACGGGGTCCTCTCGGTCCAGCTGGGCAGCCTCCTGGCTCAGATAGCACCAGTTCTTCCTCTTACAGCCGTGTGGAGAAAGCTGTTGCCGAAGTCTTTTCACTTTTGAGCTGCACATTCTGTGAAAACAGCAGGTGACACATAGGTTATGATCTCAGTCACTTCAGGCACAAGGTGGACAAGATATGAAAAGCTTTAAAAACACTCACCTGTCAGCTTCATCATGAACGAGACAGCTGGCGACACGCTGAGCAAAGAGACAAAAACATATTAGCCAAACAATGGTTACGGAACTTGAACAATACAACATTTTGGACATTCATGGTCCCCTGATGATAAATTTAGTGTTAGAGTTTAGAGTTTTTATGTAACACCACTATCAGGTCAGAATTTCAATCAGCGTGATGCTTTTGTTTTACATACCTGCTAAACTAATGATTTTCCCGTCAGTGTCAGTTAGGCACAGGACGATAAGAACATCATGATTATCCTGGCCAAAATAATCATTACATGATTCACGATATTATCCTGATAATCATTCAAATGTGCTTGAAAATCTTAAATTGGCACTAAAACATACTGGAGCACAATGAGTGAAAGGAGAAACCAGACTTTTTTACTGACTCTATCTGTTTCATGTGCCTCTGCATGGATGTAGTAAACATTTCAGCAAATATGACAAGTTATTTTTATAAAAGTCACCAGCTGTATCTTTAAGTGCCACCTCACATATATCGGCACATTCCAAAACTCAGAGCTTCCCATTATCAAGTACAACTTGGACACTGACTTCAACACTCTTTACACAGACTTATAAATCTAATAACTCTTTCATGACATGAACACTGCATCAGGATGTCATCACTGTCATTGTGAGCACGCTAGCATACTGACTTTAGCGCAGCCTCACAGAGCTGCTAGCATGGCCATAGACTCTTAGGGCGCTTTCAGACCTTGAGTTGTCTTGTTTTGGTCCGAATCAGGGACTAATTTTGTTACACAGTTGTATAATTTCCTAGAGTTGGTTCGTGCATTTACAAGCAGACCAGATCAAATGCCTTGCGTGAAAAAGCTGCTCTTGATTGGTCAGAATGTCCATGCAGGAAAAATCCAGGAAGTAAACAAAACGTTGAAGAAGAGTACACTTGCAAGATAAATGTGACACTTTCTAATGTCACAATGGAAGGACAACTACGCAGGTTGATTTAAGGGCTGGTCATCGTGGACTATATTGCTGTCATTGTTCATTTGAGTCAAAGCATACAGTTTGAAAACGAGGCGCGGCTCCAACTAGAAAACAATGTTTTGATGCATTGGATGTGCTGAATGTGCATATTAAGGCAGTACAGGAGGAGGCGCACATTAATAATCCTCCAGGACTGTAACATGCTCATGTTTAACCCAAACAATGTGTCATGTGACTGCAGTTGGTTTGGATCAAGGTCGGAACACGTTCTCACCACAAACAAACAAATTGGTCCAGTTGTTTTCGTGCACACCTGACTGTGATTGCTGTGTTCACATCTGCCCAAACAAACCGCACTTAGGGGGCAAACAAACTTGAGTTTGATTGAACTGAACCAAACAGGGCTGGTGTGAAAGCACCCTTAGTCTTGTTGTTATCTTAACATATTAAACGTGCCTCAAAGGAAAGGAGGCATTACAGTCTAGCCAGTGGGATAAGGAGGAAAAACAGCTATTAAAGAAATAAATCCGGCCCTTCAAAGCAGAGCTTGAGTCATGCTGTGCAAAGGACACACCAGGAGTTCAGTGGCAACAACTCAAATATTAGATTACATTTCTTATCTCATTTTTGAACAAGCAGGCAGAAACAATAATGACGGAGCCGTACGTTTGAAGAATTTACATTCATGCACCAGGTCTGGACTCAATACACAGAATCAGTTGAGTGTTTTCATGCAGCAGATTTGAACATGCCTGTCCTGTTTGGCTGCAGCCCCTTACAAGAGATTAGCCTAAATACTCTGGCATCAGTCTTTTTCATGATGCCTGGTGTGTCAGGAGGACGTGTGGCCAAGGAGACGGATCATGAGCAGGACTTCCCACTATATCGCACAGCCCCGCGCACAGCATGAGAGGCACATGCCTGAAGGGTAAACACCATCCTTACCTCAGCTGCTTTGCCCCGCATGGCCTTGGCTTCACTGTCAGATTCAATCCACTCATCCCGAAGCTCTGCACCAAGGTCTTGCAACAACCCCCGCAGCACAGACATGGTTTTGTCTTTAACCTAAATAAAAGAATCCAGAATTATTTAGATGTATAAATAAACAAAATGTGTCGATTTAGAAATCAAAAACTTTAATTGTACCTCTTTTCCTTCCAGCGCTGGTCTTTTAATTTGACACCACTGATGGAGGACCCACAGAATCTGCAATGCCACTCGCATTTTTGGGTCCCTGCAGCTGTGGATGAGGTCGGATTGGAATTTTTGTTTCTCTGTCTCCTTAACCTCTGAGTTGCGGGGGTCTTCTCCACACTCCTGCTTACTTGGTGGCTCTTTAAGATTCAGATCTTTACAGTCTCCAGAGAGAAACGAGAAAGTGCAGGAATCCCAAACATGTCCGTCCTTGTGAACGGAGAGTTTGTCTAAATCTTCTCCTGTTAGATGCGTCTCCACCCTCCCAATGAAAGCCAACAGCATGGCCTGCAGAAGCTCCAGAGCCTCATTCAAAGGCCCTGGTGGGAATATCTTCTGTGCCTTGCCATTCGAGTCCACCTCTGTCGGAGAAGTGAAACCACATGAGGTAGAAGAGCGGTGGCCATTTTTTGGTGGTCTCATCAGGAGCTGAAGGGCTGAACTCAACACACAGGAATGATCTCTGAGAGCTAGAAGAGTTTCATAGTCTTTCACTGTCATTCCTTTGAGACCTCTGTCAGGTTTTTTGTCGTTATCACTCTCATGACTCTCTGAAGGGTCCCACTCACCACCCACAGGACCCTCTCGAGTAATATGACAGGCAGTAATCGCCCCGTCAGTCTGTGATGAAGTCTCAACATCATTTTTACCTTTCTCTGCTTCCTCGTCCTGACCCTGCTCGTACGTTGTGCATCCTGTATTCAAACTTCCCTCTCTGTCCTTCTTCGGTGTGGAAACTGTCGGATTCTCCTCCAACACCTCCCGATTCTCTTCTTCTTCCTCTTCCCCTCCTCCTCCTCCTCCTCCTCTTCCTATTTTCTCTCTCAGGTCGCTCATTTCAGCTCGCAGTCCACGGTTCTCCACCTCCAGTTCGACGATGCGTCGGCTCAGGAGTGTGGCCTCCTCTTCCACCAGTTTCAGGTGAACTTTGACCTCTGCCTCCCTGGCGTGGGCGGAGTTTTGTTTGCCCTCAGGCGATTGGGTGGTGTCTATGTCGCCGTAGGCTGAGCGGTATTTGGCCAGCTCCTCACGCATGCCCTCGCTCTCTGATACCAACTTGGTGAGCTTCTTGCACATGAGAGCTAATTCTTCTTTGGCAAAGTGGAGTTGGCACCTGAGATCTGCGCTGTCATCCTTTCAAGCAAAGAAACAACAATTAATATCATTCTGACAAGAATATAAATACATATATACTGCACCATACAATTTAAGGTCACATTTGAAATCAGACTTGAATCATAACAAACCTCAATCTGCTGAGAGAGCCTCTTCTCAGCTCTACTGGCAGATGATCGGGTGCTTTTCCTCTTCAGAGTGCTCTGACGATGACAACATGAAAAGGAGGGTTATAAAGGTGTAATACATACAAAAACAGATCCAGCTGAGCCACTTGTCATTGATGAGCAATGTGAATCACTTTAGATGTCTCAGTTTCTTGAAGTTAAGTGACATACAGACTTGGCTGCACCTTGTAAACGTCTTTATCTGCCTTGCGAAATTCTGATATACTGTAGAGACCTCACTGAAGTCTTAAGTTCACAGAGAGTGTAATTCAGTTTAAAAGTAGAGAAAAAAGAACAGTTCAACATTTAATGCAGAGATTTTAATTAACTCTGAGATCAGTCTGTTCAGTATGAAGCTAAAGCCAGGAGACAGTTAGCTTGGCTCTGTTTCCTGCCAGCACCTCTAAAGCTCACTAATTAAGACATTAAATCTTGTTTGTAGAGTCGCTCTGATACCAGTACCAGCAGCGGAAATGCCTCTGATACTGCTTAAAATACTGGATCGGATATTGTGAGTACTCAGGTCTATGCACTGATCCATATAATTTATTAACAAATTTTAAAAGTGTTTCAAACCTCTATAAAATGGCACTTTTCTAAGAAATCAGTTCTTCTTCGCTGCTCTAAAACAGTAGCCTACACAGCAAGTGCAGCCACTGGCAACTGCTGTTTCAGAGCAACAAAGAAGAACTTAATTCCAGTAAACACACTGGTCATAAGAAATATTTTGGCAATGGTTTATGGGTTTGACCTGAGCAGTGCCATACAACAAAATCTATCATTTTACATCCATACAGGGTTGGTAGTATTCAATTCAGTTCAGTTCCTTTTATTGTCATTGTAAATGAACACAACAAAATTCAATGCACAGAATAAAATGGAACTCATTTAAAAAAAATGTAATAAATAAGTTAAAGGAGGGGATAAAGTATCGTCCATTCATACTGAAAACACACACACACTGCACACACATTAGACACGCACGCACACATATGCACACACAAGCAATGCCTACATGTGCAGTGAATATACACAAGTTAGAATTATTTGCACATAAAATATATAAATAAATAAAGTTATTGCACACAATGTAAGTATGAATATTAAATGGAGGCACGACAGGTGAACAGGGTAAAACTTTTAACTACGAGATATCACCAGACATCACCATGGGGGCGCCGATTAGCTCACCTGGTAGAGCAGGCGTCCCATGTACAGAGGTTTTGTCCTTGCTGCAGCGGCTGTGAGTTTGAGTCCAACCTACAGCCTTTTGCTGCATGTCGTCCCTGCTCTCCTCACACTAACAACTGTCCAATCAATTATAGATACATCTTTGAAAAGAAAAAAAGCGCTATCACCATGACACTCTCCCAGGTGATTACTTACATCAAGACAATTATTTTTTGTATTTCAAGTTTTTTGAAACTTAATATTTAAATATGCAAATGATACATTATCAAGTTAAATTTGCTGTAACCTGCACACATTTTCATAGCAGAAATCAAAACATTGGATAAATCCAGGCTCAAAATTCTTGTTTCATTTTGTTGATGTATTAGTCAAAGGGTTTTGCAGAGGGAATTTTGGATATCTCTTTTTATCACTAATTAAATTATATTATATTAAATATATTAAAATATATTATAATATTTTTGACATCATTTTCTTTTCACTAGTCCAAAAGAAGACATGTCGTCGAAACAAAATAGCCCCAAATTTTTAAACAGTTGTTTTCACGTGATGTGTCTACCCCTTAAAGAAATATAACTGAAACTCTTCATCATGCCTTTGTGTTACTTTTATAGATGCCTAACATGCACCTCCACGGTGTGATTTGATCCAAACTCTTTCTCACCTCTGACTTCTTCCCCTCTCTACATGAATGCGTTCATTTATAAGTCTGAGCATTGCAGGAATGTTAGCTTATGTCTGGCGTCATTGTCTTACTCTGAGACACGAGACAGGATGTCACAGTGTTAATAATAGTTATTCTTCTACAGGCCACAAGTGGCAAACATAAGGAGTGGGTGTCAGTGTTTTCAATTCAAGGTCAGTGGGTCTGCAGGCTGTAAAGATACTGTTACCGTGACCTGAAATGATGGAGATAAACTTTACTTGAACTGGAAAATGTCCATAATTTGTGTTGCATTTCAAAATAAAAGTTTTAGTCTTTACTTATTGTTTCGTCATTGTTTGGGCATCTGCAGCTACACTGTGACCTGACAGTATTAAATTACCATTCAGCGTCCTACTAACAGGGTCACAGACAGTCCAGTTGCAGTGTGAGTCTCTGAAATGTCCTTCACTTCCCTCTAGACTGTGTTTTGTGCCCTTAGATTAGGTAATCTAAGTGGATTTCCCTGCCGGGATCAAAGAGACTAGCAGCTGCCTCCGATGAGTGGGCCAGACTGAGCTCATGCCAAAGCACCGAATCCTGGATTAAACCAAACACGTGTCACTGAAGTGCACGTCTGTTATCGCAGGAGCCATCGAGGCAGGAGCGGCCTCAAGAATAAAAGGTGGACTGGAAATTCAATCACTGCCGGGGTGTGGTGGCCACCATATGATAAAAGCATGTGCAAGGATGGTTGTAGGTCAGTATGCCAGCACACAAACATCAATTTGAATGCCATAATACACGCTGATCCAGATTTAGCCCAGCTTAATAGGAGCAGAAAGAGAGAAAGCAAGTCTATTTTTGTAATCTCTCTCTCCCTTTTCTCTGTGAGGAGATCAGCTGTGCCTGGAGTTCAGGCTTCAGCATACCAGGCAGCTTCACCCCGCCCAGGCACCACGCAGCTGCTGGCCCTCCACTCATATCATTGATCTACACCCGGGTCATGTGTCACCTGACATCAGGGTGGCTGAGGGATGAGGGGGACAGCTGGCTGGGATGGGTGCAGCTGTGTAGCAGCAGAAATGGAGGAGGATTCCTGACGCGAGGGATGGAGGCTCATGAAGGGTGTCAGTGGCAGGACGGAGGTTATGTTTCTGTCAAAATTTAGGCTCAATGTCTTGATCCAGTATTCACATTAATTTAAGATCCCCTTCAGACATGTGTAAGACATAAAAACACTCTCCATGCTCCATCATTCTGCACAGTGATTCTTAATGTAATTGTAATTTTTGTTTTTTTAATGTTGTACCTCTTTGACTTTCTCCACCTCAGCCTGTAACACCTGCTTGGCCACTTCCAGTTCCTGAGTCTTCTCACGTAGCGCCTCATTTTCCCACTCCAACTGGGACTTCTTCTTCTGAACCACCTCCAGCTCATTGTACAGCCGGAGGGACACGCTCTTTGCAACCTGTAAACAAAGCCAAAAGCAGGTTAGTGTAGCAACAATCACGGACGGAGCATGAGAGAATGGGCACCTGGGGACAGACATGCAAGAGTCCCCACCTTCCCTACATAGGAGCAAAACCCAGAGATTGAAAGAGACTTCAATAGTCTCCTTGTGAGGGTATTTTGTGTCACCATAAAAACATAAATGCAAATAACATGCAACCAAACAACGAAACCATACTACAAACACCACATATCACATAAGACATTACAAAAAGTGAATGCAGCACAAGCAACTTAATGGCTCCCTTTAACATTCAGTGTTCGACCCCGGTACAACAAGTGAGTTCCTCAACCTGTTCAGTCAAGTCTGTGGGACTCTGAATCTTCTGTGTGACAGCAAGAGCTGATATTCTTCAAATAAAATGTGAGAGGGGTCGGCTGTAATGTTACCAACCAGAGACAACGTTCTTTGAGAATACACAGTTTGAAAACTTGCTTCGAGAGTTTGACCCACAGTCTGTGAGCAGATCAGTCGCAGTACATTCAGTGTAGCTTTAAGCTGAACAGAGACACAGCAGCACCCAGCACAGAACACACTGTATTATTAACCGGAAAATAAAATTGCTCCAAAATGACCTCAGTCTCCTGAGAGAGTAAACGTCTACTGCTTATGTGCATCCCTTTGTGGTAGTTTCTGCACTTTTTGGTGATAGTTTTGCATCTCTTGGTGGTAACTTTGTATTTCTTTGTAGTTGTTTCGTGGGGATGGGGGGTCTGGTGATATTTTTATGTTTTTTGCTAACAGTTTTTCATTTGTTTTTTGTCGTTATGCATTCCTTTGTAGTAGCTTTGTATCTTTTGGTGTTAGTTTTGTGCCTCTTTGTGGTAATTTCTCTGGTTTTTGGTGTTAGTTTTGCATCTCTGCGGAAAATTGCGTCTCTTAATGGTAGTTTTGAATGTCTTTGTGGTAGTTTAAGTTTTTTTTTAGGAGATAGTTTTGCATTTATTGGTGATACTTTTGTGTTTCTTTGTGGTAGTTTTGTATCTTTTGGTGATAGTTTTGCATGTCTTTGTTGATGTTTTACAGGGGTGGGGGGTTTGGTGATATTTCTCTGTTTTTTTGCTAATAGTTTTTCTGGTTTTTCTGGTTTTGCGCCTCGTTTTTGTAGTTCTATCTTTTTTTGTTGATAGTTTTGTGCCTCTTTTTGTGTTATTTTTGTAGTAGTTTTGCCTTTTTCTGTGGTATTTTTCATTGGTAGTTTTGCATCTCTTTGTGGTAGTTGTTTGTTTCTTTTTTATAGTTTTTTTGGGGGGGGTTCGGGATAGGTTTGTGTCTGTTTGTTGTAGTTTTTGCATTTTTTCATTGATAGTTTTGTATTACGTTGTGGTCATCATGCATCTGTTTTTGTTTCACAAGAAACAAAGAAAACAAAAAAAAGACCTCTTTATGGTCATCACTCCAAGCAGAGGCTCTGGAGCTCAGGCAAAATGCTGTGAAGGAAATCTTTTGGTCCTGATTTCACCTCCTTCCCAGAGTTATAAAAGTGGAAATGTTTGTGACAGGAATCCACCATATGAGTGTGTGAGTGTGTGAGAGGGTGAGGCTGTTGGGAATCCTACACCACCACCACCATCATGCGCACTCTGGCTCACAGAAAGAGAGTCTGGTTTCCACCACAGAGCCTCATTTAACAACAGAGAGTTTGACCTGCTGTGATTCTGATAAAGATTACTGTGCTTTTATGTTTCCTACTCGTGGAGAACAACTCACCACATAATTACACCTTGGTATGACAAAAATATAAACAGGATGCATGATGAAGACATTTCCAGCTAATGAAATTTTTGTGGTACCGACGAACATCAGGAAGTATTTTACAGCACAGCGAACAGTGGTGACTCAGGCTGCTGTCAACTGATTACAGTCCAACTGGAGCAGCAGTGATTCAGTCAAAAGTCAGTTTGGGAGAATTTACTGTTTGTTGGCGGTGAGTGAGTTTTAACAAGACCACACAGTGACAAAGGAGGAAGAGGAGTAACTGTAATGACCTCTGACCTTAATATCATGCTCTAGGCTCCGAACCAGCTCCCCGTCCACCTGTCCTGTCTGAGCCACCCGGATGCTGCGGCGCTCGGCCTTGCGGAGGCGGTACTGCAGGATGCGACAGGTCTTGTTGGCCTGCTCCAGCTGCAGCCGCAGCTCCTGCAGCTGATACACCTCCTCCTCCTGGAACATGTCGCGCATCTCCAGCATCTCACAGCGAAGCTCCTCCACCTCATCCTGGCACAAACAACACAGACATACAACCATCAAGGAATCTGCTTTGATTATATATTTAAGTATCCATGTGTAAAGAATTCACATATAAACAGTATTTTGTGTCTATAAGGAAAGTGAATACAATATTATTTATTATTGTGCCTCAAGTTCACTTCCCTTTGAGCCGCCAAAGTCAAAGTCCACAAACTTTTCCACTTTCATTGTATTAAATAGGAACGTTACAGTTAAAAGGCTTTAAAGTAAAAGTTATGGAAGTCCTGGTTTCTGACTGTTTATTTATGTCTGTTACGGCAGTGGTTCCCAACTGGTGGGTCGCAGTCTCAAAGTGGGTCACAGGTCCACCACAAGTGACTTGCAAATGTGTCAAGTTTGTAAAAAACACATCTTATTTTTAGGTACAGCACATTTCTGGCACAGAGTTTTTATTTTGAAGTGTCATTTCCTGCTGTAGAGTGAGTGAATAACAGACAGCTACTTGTCAGTGACAGAAAACTAGCTTGATGATATTGCAAATGCAACTATGATGCCTAATGTATTAAACTGTGTGGACCTTGAAATAATGACTGAGGAGAAGTCTGTGCTCTGGGGCTAGACCAGTTGGGAACCACTGTATTAGAGGACAGATGTCAAATATTATGTACATTAAAACATTTAGGCTTAATCCTTTACAGCAGTCTGGGTCCTATTCCAGCCTGCGTCCAACCTGTGTCATCCCCATTTTTTCTCCCTCTTTCCTGTGACTCTCCAGCTGAACAACTATAAAGGCGAAAGCCCAAAAAATATTTCACAAATATACAACATGCATTTACAATTACAGTGGATATGATAACAACTTCCAGTTGTTTTAAGGTGATGGAAAACAGCCAAAGTTTCAGATTTGAAAGATTGAGTTTTCCACTGTATTCATCGTTGACTTTGTCTACTTTAACTCATTGACTTACTCTTAATATTCAACAGCGTGTTTCATAATAATTTCTACTCTAATGGTGAAAGCATCTTCCTGCTGCCTTGTAGCAACATTTTCTTTAAAATTAAAAAAATCTTAAAGGGGCACTCCAAACACACTACAAACAAGACAGAATAAACATGCTACACACAGTTCCTTGGAGTTAATGGATGCTGGGTGACTTTGCGACTCCACTTAATCTACAGAGCTTCATTGATTTGGCTCCATATCTTATCAAATTGTTTCTCTTTGCTGCCGTCTTCCAACATTGTCCCTTTAATACACAGATAATATTCACCGGTTGATTCCACCAATTTTACACATGACGTGATTTTTCACTGAGCCTGTGGAAACATTAGTATAAATGTTTTCTGTGGCTCTGGTTGGCTGGCTGGTGCCACTGGCCAAATGCTGCCTTTAAATGCAATTCATGAGCTCATGCTTACGACACAGGAAGTTGTGTACACGACATGCTTGGCATTCAAGTGGTTACATCGTGAGCGTACCGCTGCCAGGAAACAGGAACATGAACACTACTGTCAGCATCTACAGCCACAGAGGCAAACAGTTTAATAAGCTGGTTGGCAGATCATGTAACACATGAAATGCAAAGGCACAGTGTCAGAGGAAAAAAATAAGGCCATTGGGAATATCAACATTTTCCTCATAAATACTGTAATGATGGAGAAAAACTATAAACCACTAAAATTACAATATTCTATCTAACCATCCACTGAAAATGTAACTTTGATAACCTCCGCCATTTCTCAATATATCAGCAAACACATCACAACTTGTGAACTCTGAGCTTTTAGAACATTTCTACCTTCAAGGTCATATGGAGTCCTCTAATGAACGTGGTAAATACGACCACATTCAAAGGCAGCATTTACCCCAATGATGTCACAGTGATGTCATCAGAGTAATCTCAGAGTTAAATTTGAAATAAGTGGAAATGTAGGAGGCAAAGGGACCAAATGGAAGAAGCTGTCCGGGTGCATTGTGGGAAATGTAGGATCTGGTGTTTTTGGACTAAAAGTGTAGAATTCTCAGTTTCTGCCACTTTGGTTTTCAGCTTTCTCTAAATCTCTCTCTTGTAAGTCTCAACTTTATGAAAGTGCAGCATATCACTTGAGCCGCCCTTTAAATGCAGTAAATAAATAAAATGTAAACCTTCCTACTGGACCCTCTGGCTGGGTTTCTTTCCACTTTTTAAACTCCTAATTCACGATTTTTCACATCTTGCTTTGTCTTCCAGTTAACTGTTTTATCCCAGCATAACATGGAAACGCTTCCGATTGTGTCACGGATAATTTGTGTCCCGCGAGACTTTTGATTGTTGCATGAGATATTCCGATCACTTGACCTAAAGTGTTTAATGAAGATTGACAGGAACATTGACAGGAAATCGGCTCTAGTGTTTAGAGTCTGAGGGCCTTTTATAGCTCTCACAAAGAACATGTGGAAATTTCGATGCAAACCTCCTGGATGTCATGCAAATACAAACTGAATTAAACAAATAAGATTTCAGCTAAATTAAATTAAACTTACTTTCAAGTACTCGTTCTCTGATCTCAGATCTTCCACCTCCCTGACCAGATCATCGGTTGTCTCTCCCATCATGAGATCCATGAACGCCCCCGAGGAGTTAAATAAACTGAGACCCACTCCAGCAGCATCAGGCTGGAGCGCGCAGGTTTCCCTCGGCACCTTTACGCACGGTTTGCCGTCGCCTTTTCCCTCACTGTCCGAGCTCAAATAAGCTCCTGGCTCTATCCAGCTTAAATCACTGTCGCTGCTCGGAGAGTCCTGCTTATTGTTGCCCTCCGAGGGGCAGTCGGATATTTCTGAGCTGCTGTCTGAGGAGGAGAGTTTCCCAGACGGGCAGCCGGAGTCTTTGCTCAGGTCCTCTGAGGTGTTGCTGGCATCGGACAGCTTCCTCTGCGCGCCGGGGCACTCCACCGTGACACTCAGTGACACTTTCCCCGGTCGTTTTCCCTGCAGTCCCGCCTGTTTCACCTCCTTCCCAGAGTCGCAGTGAGCTGACTGAGAGCCACAGTGGGCATCTTTGGAGGACGGGTCTTTCTTCTTTCTCTGGGCAGAAACCTGCTGCTGCGACCGGGGTTGTTTCTGGCTCCGGAGCGCAGTCTTTGCGCTCTTGTCTCCGTCTCTGTTCATCCCGACTGTCTCTTTCTATTCTTCTTCTTTCAAGTAGGAAAATAGCAGATTTTTTTGTTCTAGATAATCGTGATGTTTCCACAGACACGCTGAAAAGTCTTAAGTCCTCACAGCGCTGTGATGAGAGTCGACTGGTTGATCCCCATCCTGGAAACTGAAACTTTGCCAAAATGCTCGCAGAGAAAGAGGGCAAAAACTCACCGGCAGTGTCAAGCTAACGCAGCTTGTTCATGACTTCCGGTCACCATTTCCAAAATAAAATCATCTCATTTACCCTTAAAATGTTCTGCATTGTATTTTTATTTTTGATCAAAGAAAAATATCTAATGAAGACATTTTTCCAAACGGTCCCAATTATGATAAAGACAATTTATAACAAAAAAAAGTAAAACATCACTGCCACTGAAAAGTTTGGAATCTCCTGCTGTATTGATGTTTTTCTTCTCCTCTTCAGTAATGGCTACTTTATAATAAAAACTCTAATTCAGACTACATATATATAAATTACCATTGAAGTAGTTTTGACCCTAAAGAAGACAAATTCAATTTTTCTTCTGTTTAATCCATGTCCTCAAATTGTTTAAAAACAGGGGCGAAAAATGTTGGAACTTTGATTCATGCATTGATGGGCTTTATGATTATTAGTTGTGAATACTGATTGATTTTGTTTAAAATTAAAAGCTAGAGTAAAAATGATTTAACAGTCTTTACAAATATTATTTAAAAGGAATATAGATATTTAAAACAAAGTATGCATATTTTTTAAAACTGCTGTAAACACATTAAATAAAATTCAGTCAGGAACACTTTAGTCAAAGAAAACTTTATTTCCATTTGCAGTACTATATTTGGCGGTATGACTCTGTTCTGGGGCCCCTCTGCCCCTCTCCCACACGTCTACATGGAAAGCCTAAGACGGAGAGAGCACATCTCTCCGCCATTCCTCGTGGAAACAAGGAAAGCCTGAGGCAGAGAGCAAACCTCCCTGCCCTTCCATGTGCCTACACGGAGAGCCTAAGGCAGAGAGAGCAGCAGCAAAGACCCCCTGTGAACAGAGCAAAGCAGCATCAGTGACACTGATAAGTCAGACACAGCATGAAAAGGAGGAGCTGGGGTGGAGGCAGGTTGCAAAGTGGCTTGCAGAGGAAGCAGCAACAGTAGGCAGGTCAGAACAGTTTAAATAGGGCGCTCTGAATGAATTCGCCAGTTGGTTGCATAGAAAGGAATCATGTGATCTATCAGCTGCTCCATCAGTTGATTGGGCTGTTTGAGATAGGCTGATGTAGCTAGGATGTAAGCTGAGCTTGACATCGTGTTCTGCCTAAACTAACGCCTTGCTCAATATTTGGCACAGTATGAGATTATTTATATTAACAGTAGTATTCAACATGAAAATGTGTTCGATTTAATCGTTAATAATTTGATTGAAATTTTGTGATTTGTGTTCTTTAAGACGTGGACTTATTGGTTAAATTAACTGACCTGATTTATGTCTGTCTCTTTGAGGTTATCAAACTGAAACCAAACTGTTCATTATTTCAATAAATGAAGGAAATGAGTGAAGTTGTCCAGCGTTCTCTGTTGTTGCCTATGCCGAGCCGAGGTCAGGCAGGCATTGAGGTAGACACCCAACAGAAACTCAACATGTGTTCATTTTTTCAGCTCAGAAAAGTGACCCTCGATCATTACTGAGCCACAGTGGTGCAGCTGGGCTCCAAATATTGAGTTTGTCTGTATTTCTCTGCAGTCCACTCAGCAGTTACACTAAACAGGTTTGAAGCGTGACGTGTCACTCCACAGTTTGTTCAGCTGATATCCCAACAGTACCAGCCCTGGACCAACCCACTATTTCTATCGTGAAGTTTGAAGAATAGCTTTGCTGTTAATTCCGGCTCGTTACAGACATTATTGTGCACTTGACAATGAAACAGGAACTTGTTAGGGTCCAGGCTGCTAAGCAGCCAAGGACCCTATTGTAATCGGAAGAATTCTTTCTTTCTTTCTTCTTCCGAGGAAATCATACTTCCCATGGGCAAAAACTCACCAAACTTTACAGAAATGTCCGACCCCATGCCAGATTTACTCAGCTCCAAGGACATGTGCCACCCCCTCCTGGCGGGGGGGGGCACAATAAACGTTTAAATTTAAAAACTTTAAAAATTCCTACCAAACCAACGATACATGCTACAGTTTTGAAACTTCACCACAATGTAGCCCCAGTACTGCAGAAACTTTTGTCCATTTAGACTCATTACAAATTATGAAGTCCATCACTCTGTTTTTTTCAGAAACTGTAAAACTTATAAAACGTATCTCCTCCCACAGTTTTTGCTCAATTGTCACCAAACTTGCTAGAGAGCATCTCCAGACTGTCCTCCACAAAACTTGTTTCTTGGATTTTTGATTAATCAAAAATTGAGCCTGCAGTGCATGAAAACGTTTGACTGTAAACACTACTGTAAATATATACCATCCAATTCTTGCTAAACACATTTTCAATCTTCCTGAAAAAAATTGACAATATTTTGGAGTCGTGGTTGATGAAATTTGGAAAATATCAGAATTTTATCTCCAAAACTGAATTTTCTAGAACATTTTGAATTCTGCTCTCATGGGAACAACTGCCACAACTGCAGCCCGGTCGGTGACTTCCTGAGTCTATTTGAGAAGCCACACACCAGGTCTCACTTCCAGACAATTAGCTCTGTGAATTAGGAGCTGGATCACAGTGCCAAGGACTCTGGGTTCAAGACCCAACAAGGGGGATGAGTATGACACATCAAAACTACAAAGAGTCTTTGAGAAACAAATGTATAAAATTTTAGAGTCACGGTAGATGATGTTTGACGAATGCATATCAGAATCAATACAAGAAATGTATTTTAAACAACAGTTATTTACTTATGAAGCAAATCAATCATTCTTAAAAATAAAACATGGAGGCGGTGTTTAGCTCAGTTGGTAGAGCAGCCGCTCCATGAAAGAAAATACAGCCCTCAGTGCAGGCGGCTGCAGATTGAATCCTGTGTTGGAAGGTCCTTTCCTGTGTGTCATCCCCATCTCTGTCTCTCCATTTCCTGACTCTCGCGACGCTCACTTTTCATTAAAGGCAAAAAAGCCCCAAAAATATATAATTTTTTTTTTTTTTTTTTACCAACATCTCAATGCTGTCTAGATGCAATATGTATATTTTCAGAAAAACTGCAGTCACTTTAAGAGTGGTATTTTTAAATCAGATTTTCCCTTGTGACGCAAAGCACTTATTGTTAAAAACAAATCACCAACATTTATTTATTTATTTATTATTGTGTAGTGATTTCCACTGATACAAAAGTGTACTTTGCAAATTTATTCCAATATTCAACTACTTTTACTTTTCAATTGCTGCAATACAATTTCCAGATGATGCAACCTGCAAAATGACTCAGCTGATGCTAAATACAGATTGTAATATCAACTTCCTTGATGTCTTCCTATTCTTCTGCTTGTTGCTCAGAATTGCCTAAAAATGCCCGGACCTGACCCATCGCTGCGCAGCAGCTATAATGTTATTTAGATCTTTAAAAACTAGAAATACCGCCCTGCGGTTGTAAACACTTTGGGTTCTGGGTAAGTGTGACACTAACTATTTCCAGAATTTTTACAAACCAAACAATCAGTCGATTAATGGAGAAAATCAGCAGATTAACCCATAATAATAATAATCATTAGTCAATAGGTCAGAATGAGCTCCACCTCAACCAACTACAACAGTAAAATCCTGCTTTTACATTAACGCATGAGTCATAATCATCTTATGAGATCATATATAGGAGCAGACTACAACAGTCACAGGGGACATTTTACAGTACTTTAAAGTGCATTTTCCTGATTATACTTACATACTTTTACTTAAGTAAGATTTTAAAAGCAGGAATTTGACTTGTAACAGAGTATTTTTACAGGGTGGTATTAGTTACTTTTACTAGAGTAAAGGATTTAAATACTTCCTCTCCTGATCCAGCTTTTGGTCAGGGTGAAACACTCCACTCACATAACATACCTGCTGCTGTCAGAGAGCAGCTGAGATAATAACACACTGCTAAAATCCCCAAACGCAAGCCCAGCAAGAACAGGAGACCAAAAGAGGTCACTGTGGAAACCATCTCTCGGCAAGCGCACATACACACACTCACAGAGAGTGAACTTATGTTATGACAGCAGGCAGGAACAGTGGTTACACACTGTGGCAGCATCAAAACCTCGTACAAATAAGAGGGGAACATGAGCATAGAAAGGTAGCAGCGCATGTATGGGCTCTAACAGTGGTGACTGTGTGTGTGTAACAGCCTGCAGCTGACAGTGTGTCACTGGATGCAAAGCGTGTTTAATACTAAATGAGTTATTAAAAACTCAAATCACATGTATCACGCCGACAGAACTGAATAAAAGCACATGGTGCAGCTCATGATGCTGCTGTACATACTGCCATTCCTCCGAGGAGAGCATTAGGCAGGAGGTCAGAGGTCAAGCCGCTGCAATATATGCGTCATCAATTTTAAAAATGAAACTTAACTTGTCAACATCTAGGAGAATATGAATATTTAAGTCCTTTGAAGTCATCTGTCTCAAGCCATGATTCAAGTCTTTCATCAGTATTAGTCAAGCAAGTCACAAGTCCTCAGACTCGAGGCAAGTCATGTGACTCGAGTCCCACCTCTGAATAACTGCTTAATAATCCAGAGAAAACAAAATATTTTCTTTTTGTGATGAGAAGCTCTCAACAAAATGACTATTTGCAAATCAGTTAGTCATCCCCTCCCTGTTACCTTGAATTCATGAAGAAAACTTGGTTGTTGGTTTGTTTGTTTTCTCGTATGCTTCCACAGATAACGGTGAACGCATTGATTTATTGATTAACTGGGGACCACGTTTAATAACAGCAAAATATCAAAATATCAGTTTATGCACTCACACAACTTGTGCAGTATAATCCAAGTCTCATTTATTCTGTCGTATACTCAGTGCTTCCCAAATACACGTAATTTCACTAAAGCCTTACTATTTTAAACTGAACTGAAAGTCAGACTTATCTCTGCTCTCTTAAAAGCCAGAGTCCAATGTTAAGGTTTTTTTTGTTTTTGTTTGTTTTTTTGTGAAAAAGAGGTGTTTGGGAATTATTGAGCATGTGACTGAATGTTTTAACAGATGTTTTAATATAAAGCATTCATATTCTGTTGTCATATGCTTTCCCCAATTGTGCAATAAATTGTGAATACAAAGCTTTCTTCTAGATTTCAAGGTAACACAGCCTTACTTATTGATTCATTTTATGGGGGAAATATTCGTTTAAAATTGTGCAATTTATTGAATTTTCTTATAATGACGGTTATGATTTTTGTTTTGTTTCTGTACATTTCTTTATAGCTTAAATTGACTAAACACTGTCTACTGTAGATAGATAGATAGATAGATAGATAGATAGATAGATAGAAGAATGGAACACAAAGTGCTTCACACAATAAAAACTGAAACATATAGAAAGAATACAGAAAGAATAGAAAACAATTTGTGATCCATCAATAATAATATTAATGATACGGCAAAATAAGTAGTAAATAAGTAATGAAATAGAAAAACATGCCAGCTAAAAAGACAGATTAATAAAATAAATAAATAAACAAACGAATTATTATTATTATTATTATTATTAACATAAAAATATATAGAAATATAATTTAAATATACTCTAATAATATTATAGAAAAAGTATTATAAAAATATAGAAATCTAAAATCTATACAAAAATAAGTAGTGCTAAAATATAAAATATACAAGACAAACATAAAGGAGTAAAAAAATATATCAAAATGCCTGAGTAAAAAAAGAAGATTAATTACAGTGAGAGGTGAGGTAGAGGTTGTAACAACATGTGCAGACAGCTAACAAGTGTGCAATTAGTTATGACCAGCAAACTAGTAAAACAGACTTGTGAAACCACATGCTCTCTTTGAACTTATGGTAGTGAATTACTAAATAAAATATAAAATCACCTCCTCAGTTTGTCAAGTCATCAACTGTTCCTTTAAGAAACATTTATATTTTAAATCAGGACAGATACACTCTTCATCATATCCCACATCTTATCATATCTTTTATTGAGCTCTTTCACAAAAGCACAAGTAAAGTCAAAATCATTTATATTTGGGCCAAAACGTTTCACTGGGAGTTATCAATGCATTTTTTGAAAAAAATAAATAAATAAATAAAAAATCCGCAGCGCGTTTTTCTTTTTGTGACGTCACCGTAGTGGTTCTGGAATGGAACGCAGCCGCTCAATAAATAAGGCCGCTCGTCCTCACACTCAGTCAGTGTACATCTCGCCACTCACAGTGTCGGATCAACACAAACTTTGCTGGTTTACTGAGAGAAGAAATTGTTCAACTCCATTCAACCTCGCACTTCATTACTATTCATTATTGTTGTCACTGCTACAATGTCTCGGTAAGTACTGGTGTCAAAGTGCAGGACATCTGCAGGTCACTGCTTTCATCATATTTCCTAAAACTTAATGTGTGTGGCTGACTTACTTTATGGATTAATCTGATGATTATTTTCATGATTAATTGTTTAATCTGAAAAATAAAAATAGATTCTTCAAAATGTTTCTGTTGTCCAACCAACAGTCTAAAACCCAGAGACTCCTCAGTTAGCCTAGAAATGACACAGAGAAGCAGCAAATCTCACATTTAAGAAGCTGGAAATAGCAAATGTTTGACATTTCTGCTTCAAAATGACTGAAACAATTAATCAGTTGTCAAAATAATTAGCAATTAATTTTCTTTTAATTAATTAATCCACTAATTTACTATAAATGTGTCAGCACAGTAGGAGGCTCAAGGTTTCTTAATATAAGTCTGTGCACATACTTTTTGTGTCATGGCTGTTGTTGTTGACTTGTGCACTAACATGCAAATGTCCCTTTTCAGTCCAACTGAGACTACAGCTCCACTGTTCATGGACACCACACAGTGGTATGGGCTCACTCCCCCAATCAGTGAGGCTCTGCCTGAAGAGGCAGACTTGGTCCAAACCAGATCCCTGAAAGAGGTTTTGAGATCAAATAATGTATTTTAGGACGACTTGGAGCTGCAGCACAGGTATGACACATCTTTCACTGTGTCCATAAAGTCATAAAACAGCTTGGGGTGGTAGAAGTCAAAAGACAGTGGGATTTTCAGTGTGTTTTTGTGACTTTTCAATGTCATGCCATTGTTGAGCTCTTACCTGGGTTAGTGTCAGTGATTGACCTCCAGTGGACAGGACTCTAACATGTTTTCCTTTAGAGACATGACAATATATTAAAAAAATGTTCTTTGTGTTTTATTTGCAGAGAGAAAGTTGTGAAACAACTGGAGTCACTCTACAAGGAGTGGCTCAAGGAAATGTGTGAACAAATGGTAAGACATCTGCCTTCATCTGCACTGGTTTGTTGTTGTATTTTCAAAAGTAACTCCACATATGGTACTGAAAACATGTTACTGTGTTGTTCATCCATTTTAATAAATTTTTTGTGGTTTCAGAGCGTACCTGAAACAGTCACCGCACACGTTGGCGGCAAGGTCGTCCCATTTGGCTCCTATCATCTGGGAGTTCACACAAAAGGTATGTATTTTCTTTCCTCAGCTGTAAGAGCATGTTAGGACTGTAGCAGCTCGTGTTTCAGAGAGGTTCATGACTTTACTGATAAATGTGCTAGCCATCAATTTCACAAGTGACACCTAAATGTTGTAGACATTGTCATTCAGCATGAACGTCCAGAACATGGTGGAGATAATGGCTCAGAGCATAGGTACATATTTAAATAGACTCTCCTCTCATATGAATCTGTGCTGCTCTGACAGGTGCTGATATCGATGTCCTCTGTGTTGGACCCGGCTTTCTGGAGAAGAAAGACTTCTTCACCTCCTTCTTTCAAAAGCTGAAAGCTCAGAGGGAGGTCAAAAACATACGGGCCATTGAAGAGGCGTTTGTCCCAGTCATCAAATTCTCCTACGATGGAACTGAGGTAAAGTAGCTCGAGGAAGAACTGAAAACTCTGCTGTGTGCAGTATCCCTCTGTTAATGATCTGTCTTCATCATTGTTTCTGTGTTCCTGTTATTTTCCAGATTGACTTAGTGTTCGCCCGCGTGCAACGCAGAAGCATTCCTGACAGCCTGGACCTCCTCGACAACAACTTGTTGAAAGGCTTAGACAAACAGTGCGTCAGGAGTCTCAACGGTGAGCATCAGATCATATTCACCAGCATGATTCAGCATTAGTATCTGACGGCTGCACTCGTCACTGATGTTTTTGTGATGCATGTGTTTTTTACTGTGACTCTTTCTAAATGAATCTTTTTCTTATTGTGCTTTGCAGGCTACAGAGTCTCAGAGGAGATCCTCAGGGCTGTGCCTAACATTTATACCTTCAGGCTGACCCTCAGAGCCATCAAGCTGTGGGCTAAATGTGAGCTGAACACACACACCACTACTAGAATTTCTTACTTTGAAATAATACTTTATAAAATATTGCTATCAGACACAATTTTTGATACCACAGTGAAAAAACAGAGGGCTTACAGTTAATTTTTTTATTCAAAGACAATGATTATATGGCTATAACATGACAACTGCGAAGTAACTGATTCAACACATTTACAAACTCAGTTTGCAGTGAGCTAAAGCAAATTAGAGCAGGCCATAATCATCATTAGGGAACAATGTAAACTAAACTTTGTCTTATTCCTCTTCAGGCAGGAACATCTACTCCAACATGCTTGGCTTCTTGGGC
The DNA here is from genome assembly GCA_019142605.1 of Cephalopholis sonnerati. Lineage (NCBI taxonomy): Eukaryota > Metazoa > Chordata > Actinopteri > Perciformes > Serranidae > Cephalopholis > Cephalopholis sonnerati. The sequence goes on along the minus strand of JAGQAX010000011.1, from coordinate 8,953,282 downwards.
GGTGTCTCCTGGGCCATACTGGTAGCCAGAATCTGCCAGGTGTACCCAAACGCCACAGCATCCACCCTGGTGACCAAATTTTTCAAGGTCTACAACATGTGGTGAGTTGTCCTATCTATGAAAAAAACATGGAACTGGTTTTATTAAAAGTCACTTAGCACTGAGATCACTGTAGTCAGGGTCACCTCACTTGACCATGAGTCTAGTTAATGCCTCATTATAAACAGACTGCCTGTCTGAACCTGCTCTCTATGGACAGACTACACACAGTATGCACTCACTCCAATAATCCAGTTTCTCAGTCTCTCTGTGGTGGACTGTCAATTGTAAAATATGAGGTGGTATTTGGGGTAAAACAAAGCACACCCTTTGATATGCAGGTTGTTTAGCATGTGCTGGAACAGCAGTGCTAATATAAAATGCATGTCAGGTTACATTTAGAGATGTTTCATCTGAAAGTGTAGCTGTGAGTGAACGCTTTGTAAAAGTTGCAGATGAGATGATCTAAACATGTTGTGTTTTGTATCAGGGAGTGGCCGATCCCGATTCTGTTGAAAAGAGCAGAGGACTGCCACTTCAACTTCCCTGTGTGGGATCCCAGGGTAAGGCCCCAGCACCACTCTTATTAGCATTTACACTACAGATGTAAAATCACATCAGTCAGTTATTAAATCTGCTCAGAAGCACACAAAGCTGAAAACACTGTGTTCATCTACTTCTCCAGGTTAATGTCGGTGATCGCTTCCACCTGATGCCCATCATCACTCCAGCATACCCGCAGCAGAACACGACAGTCAACGTGTCTCCCTCCACCCTGACCATTATCACGGAGGAGATCAAGCGTGGTATGTGGTTCATATCCTCACAGTACCTGGGCCCATTAACTTTATAGTCACAAAGTAGATTTAACAACCTCAGAACATTCCTGTTGGCTTGAATGCAAAATCAGCTGCTCAGTAAGAGGCGTTCAAACTTCACTTACTGTGCTGTAATTTTGGATTAAGTTGACAGGATTTATCCATGTTCTGCTTGAAAAATACTACAAGGATTAAATTAATGAAACAAAGATGGAATTTTGTTTAACAAGTTTTCTCTTCCTCACTCACAGGCTATGCTATCACTGAAGAAATCCAGCAGAAGAAAGCAGACTGGTCCAAACTGTTTGAGAAACCAGACTTTTTTGAGAAATACCAGTATGTATTTTTACAAATGTTGAAAATAAGGATCACCACATTCAAAATACTCTCACATATACATGGACATTTACAACTAGTTTGTTTGGAACATTTTGTTATTTTAAACATATTCATTTTTTGATCTGCCGTGTGCCTTGAGCCTTTTCTAATTGTTTAAATATGCCTAAAAAAGGGAGAGCTTTATACCTGATGTTTTATGTTCCTTTTATTTAATGAAGATATTTATATGTATGTAAAAAAGTAAACCTTGTGAAAATGCTCCTGTACTTCAGTACCCTATGTGCTCAAAACTAAATGATGTATGTCACATTTTGTACAATTTATGCACCGTATCGCATCTTTTACTGTGAATTAAGTGGACGTGAACCCGTTTTGTTTTCACACGTTGCATAATGTAACCAGTATGGTTTTGTTGTTGTTTTAAAGTGAACATGAACTGTAAAATGTGCCAAACTGATGTTTGCATTTTGCTTTTATAATTATTACTGTTATTATTTTTTATTGTGCGACTGATTTAAATTTGTATCTCACATTGTTTCACTTGCTGAATGCCACTTTCTTAATGAAGGTGCAGACAGGGTTTTGTTGTTTGCTGTAATTAACTGAAAATGTTGACGGATTTTGTTCAAGTCATTTGAGAAGAAGTGGATCATCTGTTTGTTTTTTATTCGTAGTCCAACCTTTAAACCCTCACTAAGCAGTACTTGATTTAAACTGAGTAGTTGAATGCAGATTGTTTCATGGATGTGCAGACCAGGTTCTTCTGTTCGCTGTAATGGACTGAAGCTTTTTCAGTTGATTTAAGAAGCTGTTAATGTGTGTCGTCTGACTTCAGTTTGTTGTTCCTGGAGTTTCTGTTGCTTGTACTGTATTTCTTATATTGTCCCGTTTAATAAATCTGCTGTGTGTTCTGATCTCTTCTTTAATTTTGGTGAATTTGTCCTGAGATAAGGCTAATGATATAGTTACCAGCAGGGTAAAAAGTGAGCAGCTGTGTTACTGAGATTTAGCATTAAATACACAAACGCAGATTCATTACAGGAGCACGTTACTTTCTGAAAATGTCAGCATAGGGTTTGTCCTTGAAAGGGACAGTTCACCCAAAGATCAAAACTACATATTTCTCCTCTTACCTGTAGTGCTATTTATCAGTCTAGATAGTTTTGCTGTGATTTGCCAAGTGCTGCAGATATCGGCCGTAGAGATGTCTGCCTTCTCTCTAATATAATGAAACTAGATGATGCTCAGCTCAAAATGCCAAAAATACATTTGAATAACTCATTAGTAATGTCTCTCTTGAGAAATCATGACCTGCTTACTCAAGATAATCCACAGACCTTGTTGTGAGCAGTTTATGTAGAAACTATTTTCTTTCTACCAAACTAAACCTGCCAACCGAATCACTGTGCACCACTGAGCTAGCTAATGTTTCAGCTCAGCTGATGAGGACACCTTTAATGTGCACATCTCGCGCTGCTATGAGCATGAGCCTCTCATCCATGAGTAGATGCACGCTTCCCTCTGTGTGGTGATTCTGTTTGCAGATGTAGTTCAGTAGACAGAAAATAGTTACATGAAACTGCTCACAACAAGGTCTGTGGATTATCTTGAGTAACCAGGTCATGATTTCAGGAAAGAGACATTGCTGTTGAGTTTTTCAAATGTTTTTTTTTTTTTTTTTTTTTTCACACTTTGAGCACCACAAGCTGAGTGCCATCTAGTTCCATTATACTGGAGAGAAGGCAGACATCTCTACAGCTGATATCTCCAACGCTCTGCAACACAAAAACTGTCTAGCAACTGTCCCTTTAAAAAGTTAGATGTGTTATGTTTGTAGTTTATAAGGATATGATGAGGACTATTGTCCATCTTTGTTCCATAGCTTAGGCCTGATTTCAGTATTGATCAGATAATTGCTTCAAGTATGACTATTGGTAAAACAGGAAATACGATTCATGTAGTAAGTTCCCAGCCTTTATACAAAGGCACAATGCTGTTACACTCGATGTCATTGTTCTGTCTCTTATGTTTCAAGGCACTACATTCTGCTGGAAGCTACGTCAGCTACAGAGACGCAGCATCATGGATGGTAAGCACACAGCAAAGCACCCAAGAAGCCAAGATTCAGTAAAACTGGAACCAGTGTAGTCTTTTTTTTGTAAACAGAGTCATATCTTTGAGTGAGAAGGCTTCTTGTTGTGTTTCACACTGAGGAGAAAACAGTTTGAATATTTGATTTTCACTTGCTGTAGCACTTTCTAAACATGATGTTTTGTTCCCTGTATCAGGGTTGGCCTGGTGGAGTCTAAAATCAGACTCCTGGTGGGAAGACTGGAGAGAAATGTCAACATTTCCATGGCCCACATTCACCTACAGTCCTTCAGTGGACCAAGAAACGGCAACACCAAGTAAGGACATGTGATTTCATGGTTGTATTTAATTAAGGCAGGAAGTTCTCTCGAGCATTATCCCTTAAGCAATGTTAGATGTGTCAACTCATCGACCTTTATGTCTGTTTCAGAGACAGAATGAGCACCAAGTGGCTGATTGGACTGCTCTTCAATATGAACGGGTCTAAAAGCCTGAAATTGGACCTGACCTCTGACCTCCTCTCCTTCAGAGAAACAGGTATGCTTTCTGAACTTTTCTAAATTCAGTAGAAATGGAGCAATGCCGTGTAAAATTTTAATCACATCTCCATGTTGTGCTGTTGCAGTCTACAGTCAGGCAAAGAGCTGTAAGATGTACAAGGAGGGGATGGCCGTGTCGACCACCTACATGAGCAGGAACAGTCTCAGCTGGGAGATGCCTAATGGAGAGTGCAAAAGGGTTTTCAGTCCAAAACTGAAGCCCGCAGTGAGCCGCCAAGTTTCTGCCACTGTAGCCGCGAGTCACACGCCAGCTGTCAGCGCAGACCGAGCAGCCACAAAGAGAAAAGGCTGCTTTGACTCAGAGATGCCGGCCAAGAAGGCCAAAGCTGACAAGGTACGCCAAGCCATTCCATGATGTGAAAACACTGTTGATGTTTTAAAGGGATAGTTCCACATTTCTAGAAATACACTGTTTTCTTGCCAGGAGTTAGACAAGAAGACTGATACTGCTCTTATGTCTGTACAATAAATATGAAGCTACAGCCAGCAGGCCGTTAGCTTAGCATGTTACATCTTGTTAAATCTCATTTGTTTAATCTGGACAAAATGCAAAGTGTTAAACTTACAGGGTGTGATTTTGTGGTGGGTTACAGTATGTGCTGGACTATCTCTTGGACAGGTGCAGTCACTTCCTGGCAACCTCACAGTGGTACCAGGAAGTCACTGTGCCCGACCAAGAGATATGCTATTGTCACATGGGGCTGTGTTTACCATGATCACCAGAAGAGCTCATTTGAGTGCCCCCCTCATGGGACATTTACAATCGCTTAAGTGGAAATTTTGTTGAAGCTCCAAGTCCACGAGTTGTGACATGTTTGCTGACGTTTTAAAAAGTGGCACAGGCGTGATTCTTCGAGTTGTGATTTTGTGGTGGGTTACAGTTTGTGCTGGACTATTTACTGGACAGGCGCTGTCACTTCCTGGTAACCTCACAATGGTATCAAGATTCCAGGAAGTGACTGTACCCGACCAAAAGATAGTCTGACTCATAACCCCCATATAAAACCCCGACAGGACATTTTACACTTCTGTTTTTGTATCAAGTAAACATTTTTGTACAGGTGACCTTTGGGCTAGCTGTTTCCCTATTTCGGTACCTTTACATGTATCGTACAGACACGAGTGGTGTGAATCTCCTCACCTAACTCTTCGCCAAAAAGTGTATTTCCCAAAACTATTCCTTCAACATGACTAGTACTTGTGGCGAGATGTAAAAAATAAAAAAAAACAACAACAAAAACAACATAAAAAACATTGTCCTTGTTCTCTACAGGAATCGGTGTCCGTGGCTAACGGCTCAGCTTTGCAACCATTGGCGCCCAGCAAACCTGCCCCACCAACCACGACTCCACAGGCCAAAAAGAGACCTCATTCTCCTCAGTCAGAACCTTCATCTAAGAAGTTTAAATCTGACGAGGAGCCAGCCATCGGCACCTGCTCTCAGTCCTCTGCAAGTGTCGCACCAGGTGTCTCACTCAGTCAGACTCCATCTCAGAGTGCAATCCCAAGATGCACCAAGAGGCCGCGCACTCCTGAGCCTGAGACACCCAACAAAAAGGCCAAAATTGACCTGGTGAGCAAATCTATCTCTGAAGATGTGCTGTTAATTTGACATGCACTATTAAACAGTTTGTTCAAGATAAATTAAGACCTATTTGCTGCACTGTCCCAGTGTGTACTTAATAAAACGCTGATCTAGTGATACTCAGATTTTGTTTCTTACCTTACCGTTGCTTCTCTGTCAGAGTCCATCCACTGTGGAGCTGTCAGAGCTGACAACTGAGCCTTACAAGCCTGTTTCAACTGCCAAACGGGCCATCAAGCTCCAGCTGATCAGGTACATACACAATCTGAAGAATAGAAACTTCTCCTTAGTCCCCCCAGCTGCACACACTTCCTCTCTTTTCTGCTTTGTCATGTGGCCCTTATGAGCAACATCCTCACGTTTAGTACTCATGCTGAGATTCATAGAAGGCCTCCTGAAACGCTGACAGATAGAGCTGGATCAGTGTTGTATGTTTTCGCCACAAGAGGGCAATGAAGCCTTTCTGCTGGCCTCTTCTTCAACCATAGCAAAGGAATGAGCACACAGACACACCGTGTCAAGACTGCTCACTTGCTGATGCATTAGAATTTAGGAAGCATCTTTACCTTCTGTAATCTTTCAGAAAAGGTCGAGTCTTCATGAAAGGAAAATGAGGACTATGAAGGCTTGCATTACCACAACTATATGTCTTTTAACTGTTTAATTGTAATTCAGGAGGTGTTAGTTGTTTAGGACTGGTGAATGGATGTAGGTGGGAGTGAAGGTGGAGGAGGGATGTCTTCTGTTAGGTTGGTCTGGGAGGATGAACTGGAGATCGGGCAGAGGGAGACTCAGTGTGGGGGCTCTGTCTCAGGTGTTTTAACCACCTTAGCTGATTACAGGCCTCCAAACGATACCTAGAATGAGACATGGGAGAGGTATGCACCAGACTGAATAAGGAGAGATGAGGGAAGAATGGAAGAGAGCAATTGTTTTAAGGCCTTTTTGGATGAAGAGGAGAAGAGCTGCGTTAAAGTGTCCAAGGGTTAGTTCTACATCATACAGTCCTCTATAACATTATGTAAATAACATCCTCAGAAGAAACTACTACATTGGCTTATAAGGTAGTTTCACAATCTTTGGTGGGTCCAGGTTAAAAAGAAATCACTTCCTTCATTTGATAAAGACACTGTGAGACGAGAGGCTGTTGATATCAAAGTGTTGTCTCCTTCATGGGTGACATCAGATGAGGCCTAATAAATGTTATGTTGCTCTGAGTGGTCTGACCAGTGTGGTGGAGGAGAGATGTTATGGTGGACAGATTGGCTGGGATGTGTGTTGTTGTCAGTTTTTACTTGAAGGAATATTGTATACTGCAGCTGGAAAAGGCTTCCAACTGTCAGGATTTTTTGGGGAGTCTCTATCTGACCCTGCTGATTATCAGAGCGTGTGTGGTGCTGTAAATTACTTTTAGATGTTTGAAGCTGGTTCCAACGGTGAACACTTTTGTTTTTAGTACATGTACATGCATCAACCTGATATAAACAGTGAGGTAGCTGATCCCTTTCTGCATTTAATTTATATGGCACCCATAGGTGACCTGTTGAGGGAAGAAGTGTTACATGCAACTCTGTGAATGTGTAAATTTTACAGCCCCTTTTCTTCTTGTGTCTCTCACAGCAGGCGTAAGTGATTCAGCTCTGACCAAGAGGGAAAACAACATCCTTACCCTCCATCAGCAACCACCATTTATTATTTTTTTACTTCATTTTATTCTTATGGTTAAGTTTCCTTTGTTTTAATTCTTATGGTTCAAAGTTCTTTGTTTTATTATTATGGTTAAGTTTCCTTTGTTTTAATTCTTATGGTTCAAAGTTCTTTGTTTCATTTTTATGGTTAAGTTTCCTTTGTTTTATTCTCATGGTTAAGAGGGAAAGCAACATCCTTACCCTCCATCAGCAACCACCATTTATTTTTTACTTCATTTTTTCTTATGGTTAGGTTTCCTTTGTTTAATTCTTATGGTTAAGTTTCCTTTGTGTTATTGTTACTAGTGCAGTGCCCATAGGAAGTATGTTTTTCTATAGAAAAGTGGAAGCTTAAGTAGATTTTTCATGTATGGCCAAATGAGGCTGTGTTTGATGGTTGGATGTACAAAGAGGTGTACATACTCTTACATAGTGTTAATAGAGAAACTGTACATTGGGTAAGACATGAACGTACATTGAGATATGGAGAGACACGCAACATCATTAGGTTTCCTAGCTTTCTGTAGGCGAACAATCTTGAAATGGTAGCTAGCAAGCACGTAACCCTGCACGCCTGAAAGGAAAAACAAACGTTTCCGACCTAGCCATACTTTGGTATGGGAAGTTTAGGCAATGTTTTAGTCAATCTAACCATTTTGTAGCCATGTAAGCAAACACCATGAGCAGATGAGAACAGCGTGGTGAAACTTAAGAAATACTACTTACCATGAGATTACTGAAACATGTCATGTTAATGCAAACTGCACCACTTCATCTATTCCTATATGGGGGAGGGACGAAAGGGAATGCCATAACCCCGGGTGTACACTGGATCCGTCGCGTGAGTGGTCCGGCCGTGGCACGGACTCCTCCGTCCTGTGCCGGGCGTCAATGTCCACTGGAAGCGTATCTATAGCGGCACGCACGCGAGCAGCTGGAATTGACGGATCGCGAGATCATGATGTCACGCGATAATTTGTGGAAACACTGGAGGTAAAAAGACATCAACAAACAAAGAAAAGATTTCTCTACCTGCCGAGGGCCACAAACTTTGACTTCATGCTGTTGTAGCGATGTGAAATACGGAGGTCTATGGGATTTTAACTTTTAATGATAATGTTGTGAATATGAATCCTAAAAACTTCAAAATCAAGGATGCACACCATCGTGCCTAGCGCAAGCCATATCAGAAAGCTCAGGTTGATCTAAAGAAGAAGCTTTATTGTCACTGTAATAAATACAGTGAAATTTCGTATGGTGCTCTCTTATAGCAGCTACAATGTCTTTGTCATAAAATAAACTGGGGGGGGGGTGGTCATGGTTCCTCTAGCAGCCTCTTCACAGCCATCTGACAAATCGTCAGAGAGATATGCGAGCCACAGACACACTGACAGAGATTTCTTGCTTTATAGATAGATGGTTAACTTTCCTTTGTTTTATTTTTTATGGTTAAGTTTCCTTTGTTTTATTATTATGGTTAAGAGGGAAAGCAACATCCTTACCCTCCATCAGCAACCACCATTTATTTTTTACTTCATTTTTTCTTATGGTTAAGTTTCCTTTGTTTTAATTTTTATGGTTAAGTTTCCTTTGTTTTAATTCTTATGGTTCAAAGTTCTTTGTTTTATTATTATCATTTGGTCTGTGGAAATTGACGCTTCATCGCGCGGCGTCCGTCAAAAAATAGACCCGGTGCATATTTTTAGCGGAGCGCCGAGCCGCTTCTGGTGGAGCAGTTTACATTGACTTGAATGGCCGCGATTAGCTCCAACACCCGCGCCGTGGCTGAATCGCCCACTTCACGGATCCAGTGGACATCCGGGGTAAGCCTGTGCAAAGTTCTGGGTGACCCAGAGCGGTATAGCAGTAGGATACTTTGATCTTTTATTCCGTGAGGCGTGGCTACAGCTGCGAGCGAGAGCGCGATGGGCTGACTGGTTACACGGAGGTCTATGGGATTTTAACTTTTAATGACAATGTTGTGAATATTAATCCAAAAAACTTCAAACTGAAGGATGCACACCATCGTGCCATGCGCAAGCCATATCCGAAAGCTTAGGTTGATCTGACAAATAGAGAGATATGCGAGCCACAGACACACACACAGAGATTTCTTGCTTTATAGATAGATGGTTAAGTTTCCTTTGTTTAAATTTTTATGGTTAAGTTTCCTTTGTTTAAATTTTTATGGTTAAGTTTCCTTTGTTTTATTCTCATGGTTAAGAGGGAAAGCAACATCCTTACCCTCCATCAGCAACCACCATTTATTTTTTACTTCATTTTTTCTTATGGTTAAGTTTCCTTTGTTTTATTGTTACTAGTGCAGTGCCCGTAGGAAGTATGTTTTTCTATAGAAAAGTGGAAGCTTAAGTAGATTTTTCATGTATGGCCAAATGAGGCTGTGTTCGATGGTTGGATGTACAAAGAGGTGTACATACTCTTACATAGTGTTAATAGAGAAACTGTACATTGGGTAAGACATGAACGTACATTGAGATATGGAGAGACACACAACATCATTAGGTTTCCTAGCTTTCCGTAGGCGAACAATCTTGAAATGGTAGCTAGCAAGCACGTAACCCTGCACGCCTGAAAGGAAAAACAAACGTTTCCGACCTAGCCATACTTTGGTATGGGAAGTTTAGGCAATGTTTTAGTCAATTTAACCATGTTGTAGCCATGTCAGCAAACACCATGAGCAGATGAGAACAGCGTGGTGAAACTTAAGAAATACTACTTACCCATGAGATTACTGAAACATGTCATGTTAATGCAAACTGCACCACTTCATCTATTCCTATATGGGGGAGGGACGAAAGGGAATGCCATAACCCCGGGTGTACACTGGATCCGTCGCGTGAGTGGTCCGGCCGTGGCACGGACTCCTCCGTCCTGTGCCGGGCGTCAATGTCCACTGGAAGCGTATCTATAGCGGCACGCACGCGAGCAGCTGGAATTGACGGATCGCGAGATCATGATGTCACGCGATAATTTGTGGAAACACTGGAGGTAAAAAGACATCAACAAACAAAGAAAAGATTTCTCTACCTGCTGAGGGCCACAAACTTTGACGTCATGCTGTTGTAGCGATGTGAAATACGGAGGTCTATGGGATTTTAACTTTTAATGATAATGTTGTGAATATGAATCCTAAAAACTTCAAAATCAAGGATGCACACCATCGTGCCTAGCGCAAGCCATATCAGAAAGCTCAGGTTGATCTAAAGAAGAAGCTTTATTGTCACTGTAATAAATACAGTGAAATTTCGTATGGTGCTCTCTTATAGCAGCTACAATGTCCTTGTCATAAAATAAACTGGGGGGGGGGTGGTCATGGTTCCTCTAGCAGTCTCTTCACAGCCATCTGACAAATCGTCAGAGAGATATGCGAGCCACAGACACACTGACAGAGATTTCTTGCTTTATAGATAGATGGTTAACTTTCCTTTGTTTTATTTTTTATGGTTAAGTTTCCTTTGTTTTATTATTATGGTTAAGGGGGAAAGCAACATCCTTACCCTCCATCAGCAACCACCATTTATTTTTTACTTCATTTTTTCTTATGGTTAGGTTTCCTTTGTTTAATTCTTATGGTTCAAAGTTCTTTGTTTTAATATTATGGTTAAGTTTCCTTTGTTTTAATTTTTATGGTTAAGTTTCCTTTGTTTTAATTCTTATGGTTCAAAGTTCTTTGTTTTATTATTATCATTTGGTCTGTAGAAATTGATGCTTCGTCGCGCGGCGTCCGTCAAAAAATAGAACCGGCGCATATTTTTAGCGGAGCGCCGAGCCGCTTCTGGTGGAGCAGTTTACATTGACTTGAATGGCCGCGATTAGCTCCAACACCCGCGCCGTGGCTGAATCGCCCACTTCACGGATCCAGTGGACATCCGGGGTAAGCCTGTGCAAAGTTCTGGGTGACCCAGAGCGGTATAGCAGTAGGATACTTTGATCTTTTATTCCGTGAGGCGTGGCTACAGCTGCAAGCGAGAGCGCGATGGGCTGACTGGTTACACGGAGGTCTATGGGATTTTAACTTTTAATGACAATGTTGTGAATATGAATCCAAAAAACTTCAAAATGAAGGATGCACACCATCGTGCCATGCGCAAGCCATATCCGAAAGCTCAGGTTGATCTGACAAATAGTCAGAGAGATATGCGAGCCACAGACATACAGACACACAGATTTCTTGCTTTATAGATAGATGGTTAAGTTGCCTTTGTTTTATTGTTATGGTTCAAAGTCCTTTGTTTTATTATTATGGTTAAGTTTCCTTTATTTTATTCTTATGGTTAAAAGTCCTTTATTTTACTCTTATGGTTAAGAGGGAAAGCAACATCCTTACCCTCCATCAGCAACCACCATTTATTTTTTACTTCATTTTTTCTTATGGTTAGGTTTCCTTTGTTTAATTCTTATGGTTCAAAGTTCTTTGTTTTATTATTATGGTTAAGTTTCCTTTGTTTTATTCTTATGGTTAAGTTTCCTTTGTTTTATTATTAGGGCCCGAGCACATACCGTGCGAGGACCCTATTGAAATTGAAGGAATTATTATTTTTCTTCTTCCTTTTAATGAATCGCATTTTTGGGAGCTTTAACATGCTCAAAAACTCACCAAATTTGGCACACGTGTCAGTCATGGTGAAAATTTACATGTGATACGGGTTTTGACGATGGGCGTGGCCACGTAAACAGCAGCCACTGCGGCACGTTTCACCGACATGCATGAAAATCGGTACACATATGTATCCCACCCAGACGCACAAAAAAGTCTTTTGGAGCCATAGGCCAAACCCAACAGGAAGTCGGCCATTTTTAATTTAGCGGCCATTTTTGGCTTTTTCCACGTTTTGTATTTTAACGAACTCCTCCTACAGGAATAATCAGAATGGCTTCAAAATCGCTGTGTATCATCTACACTACTTTGTGATCAAAAGTTACTAAAAGATCAGTTACCTGTTGAGGGGGGAATCGGCTTTTTGGCGGCGAAGTTTGACGTCTCGCCATGAAAAACAAAATTGCTATAACTTTGGGGTTAATGGTTCGATCTGCACCAAACTTCACTGGATATATAATAGTCCCGCCCTGAACACGTCTACATGCAGAAATTTTGTATTTGTCATAGCGCCCCCTGCTGGAAACAGAAAATGCCATGTTTTAGACTTTGAGGTGCAGCTCTGAGCCCGTTCAGCATATCCAACTCAAATTTGGTCAGAGAGGCCTCAAGACCTTGGTAATGCTACATTATGAACATTGTGACATATTGTCAAACAGCGTTGCGCCCAGAGCATGGCAAAGTCGATGTTTCGCCAAAACGCATAAAAGTGGCCTTAACTTCAGTGTCCTTTGTCGTATCTGCCTGAAACTTTATATGTGTGTTAACGGTCCAGGCCTGAACATGTGATATGAGTTTCGTTGATGGGCGTGACGAAATGACTTGGTCACGCCCATTCATAAAAGTAACCCCCATAGGACATTTCACCGATATGCACGAAAATCAATACACACATGTATCACATAAAAGATTAGTAGATCATTAAACGGTTTGGCCATCAGATGGCGGCGAAGTTTGATGTCTCGCCATGAAACATGAAATTGCTATAATTTTGGGATACATTGTTCAATCTTCACCAAACTTCACATGATTCATAATAGTCCTACCCTGAACACATCTACATGACAAAGTTCTGAGATTGTCACAATGCCCCCTGCTGTTGACAGGAAATGCCATGTTTTAGACTTTGAGGTGCTGCTCTCAGGACGTTGACCTTATCCAACTCACATTTGGTCAGAAAGGCCTTAAGATGTTGGTAATGCTATATTGTGAAAACCATGATGTCTCGTCAAACGCTGTCACCGTGGCAATGCCTTATTCGCCATAAACCATGAGCTTGTATTTGAGGGGTAAGGGATGCTTGTAAAGTCATGAAACTTGGCACACATATAACAGGATCCGATTGGTGTTGTGTGATGTGATTTTTGATCTTCGATGTACTAACATGGCTCATCAGCGCCCCCTATAAATATTCTACAAAGCAGTCCCAGAAGGTGGTTTGACCTACATCTATGAAACTTGGTAGGAACAAACCCAGCAGGAAGTCCGCCATTTTGAATTTGCTTGTAACTGGTTCACAACTTCACCATACATGTTCCAATCTTCCTCAAATATCACAGGATTGATGACAGTCCTGCCCTCAACACATCTATACGCCAATACCTGGTTATTAGTACGGCGCCACCTACTGGCAAAATTACATGTCTCTGTATGATTTGAGGGATATGACGTGTAACTCCTCCGTGAAGGGTCTGCCTTTGACAGGAATGAATGGTGGCGTTAGCTGGCGTCCTGCCAGCGCCCTCGAGTTGCGTGAAGGTGCGAGGGCCCGTTCAATGCTGCTTGCAGCTTTAATTATTTTTCTTCTTCCTTGTAATGAATCGCATTTTTGGGAGCTTTAACATGCTCAAAAACTCACCAAATTTGGCACACATGTCAGTCGTGGTGAAAATTTACATGTGATACGGGTTTTGGCGATGGGCGTGGCCACGTAAACAGCAGCCCCTGCGGCACGTTTCACCGACATGCATGAAAATCGGTACACATATGTATCCCACCCAGACACACAAAAAAGTCTTTTGGAGCCATAGGCCAAACCCAACAGGAAGTCGGCCATTTTTAATTTAGCGGCCATTTTTGGCTTTTTCCACGTTTTGTATTTTAACGAACTCCTCCTACAGGATTAATCAGAACGGCTTCAAAATCGCTGTGTATCATCTACACTACTTTGTGATCAAAAGTTATTAAAAGATCAGTTACCCGTTGAGGGGGGAATCGGCTTTTTGCCGGCGAAGTTTGACGTCTCGCCATGAAAGACAAAATTGCTATAACTTTGGGGTAAGTGGTCCGATCTGCACCAAACTTCACTGGATATATAATAGTCCCACCCTGAACACGTCTACATGCAGAAATTTTGTATTTGTCATAGCGCCCCCTGCTGGAAACAGAAAATGCCATGTTTTAGACTTTGAGGTGCAGCTCTGAGCCCGTTCAGCATATCCAACTCAAATTTGGTCAGAGAGGCCTCAAGACCTTGGGAATGCTACATTATGAAGATTGTGATGTATCGTCAAACGGCGTTGCGCCCAGAGTGCGGCAAAGTCGATGTTTCACCAAAACGCATAAAAGTGGCCTTAACTTCAGTGTCCTTGGTCATATCTGCCTGAAACTTTATATATGTGTTAACGGTCCAGGCCTGAACATGTGCTATGAGTTTCGTTGATGGGTGTGGCTATATGACTTGGTCACGCCCATTCATAAAAGTAACACCCCTAGGACATTCACTGATATGCATGAAAATCAGTCCACATATGTATCACACCCAGACGAACAAAAAAGCCTCCTGCACCCATAGACCAAACCCAACAGGTAGTTGGCCATTTTGAATTTTGCAGCCATTTTTGGCTTTTTGCACATGTTGTATTTTAACGAACTCCTCCTATAGGATTGTAACGTTAGACATTTCTGCAGCAGTCTATCGTAATAACAGTCACCAAAGTGGTTAGCTAGCATCTTCTAGTAGCTAATATTCACGGGAGAAAAACGACAGACCTCCATCTGCTCTTTGGTCTGGGAACTCACTCGACCGTTTTTATTCTGCGCATGCTCACAACAGCATCGCAGTACACGCAGGCACACGTTCTGATATGACATCACTACAAAGAGTATTTAACATGGCTTTGCTATTCATATTATCAAATATGCTTAACACTCCCACTCAAAGACATGTTTATAGCTCTCTATAGTGGTAAACAAAAACAAAAATACATAACTCCAAAATAAAACATTTGGCATACTGGAAGTATTCTAAGAACTTCAAAACATTTATATCTGCCAGTTCACATTACTCTCCAAACAAATACCTCTTGAATCTCTCAAACTTAGCCTTTGTCACTGGCTTGGTAAGGACATCAGCTACCATGTTTGCAGTGGGGCAATATTCTATAGATATTTTCCCTTCTGCGTGTGCAGACCGTAAAAAGTGGTACTTTATATCTATGTGTTTGCTTCTCTGTCTGCATACAGGGTTCTTAGATAAAGCTATCGCCCCCTGGTTGTCCTCGTATATCTTGACTGGTACATGCTGGTTACTACTATCCATCCCTTTAAGTAGTTGTACAAGATACATACTCTCTTGGGCAGTGGCTGCTAGTGCCATGTACTCAGCTTCGCAGGTGGATAGTGCCACTGTTGGCTGTTTCCTACTCTTCCACGATATAACTGGACCATTCTCAGTTAAGCTGAAACAGTATCCAGTTGTGCTCCTTCTATCATTTGTATCGGCTGCCCAATCAGCATCACTATATCCCTCAAGCTGTAGGCTTTCCTCACATTTCTGGTAGTGTAGTTCTTGATCTACAGTACCCTTTAAGTACCTCAGTAGGTGTTTTGCTATAACCCAATGTTGTTGTTTTGGTTCTGCTAGGTGTTGTGATAGCTTACTTACAACCCAGCTCAGGTCTGGTCTAGTACATGTCATTGTGTATATTGTTGGAGATGTCTCTTTTTCTTCTTCCTTAAAACAGTAACCAATCAGCATTAAGACAAACTCCGCATGTTCGTTTGATGAAGAATAACAGGAGTAGATGGTCTCAGTTAACTTCTATTTATTCCAAAAATCAAAAAGATTACGAGATACAGAGCTCTGTGTCCAACTTCACGTCCCTGTCTGCAACAGGTGCCGTCAGTTCATGAAGTCTGACTCCTAACTTTCCCTGGACACTTTAATAAGGCGTTACAGTTATGAAATATGCACGCAAGATGATTGGCTGTTTTTCCACTGCAGTTCCGCTCCCTCCTTCTGACTCCGCCACGCCTTACTGCTTTCACGTCAACTGCTCCTGCAAAGCAAGGTCAAACGAAAGCATGCACACTGCTAAAGTGTGCTTCAGTGCATCAGCTGTGTATGAGAACTTGTTGTCAGTGATGTACAAGAAGGCTCACTATCCTAGGACATTCTGTGCTTATAAGGTATTTGTTATTGTCTTGGTGTTCTTTCTTATCTCTGGGTGCTGGCGCCTGCAGCTCTGTCTACTACTGCAGCTCTGTAGTAACTGTCCACTACAACTAAGCTTCACATCCTCTGCATATCACTCATTTAGAGAATGGATACAATTATCAATATATAACCTTTTTACAATAATCCAACAGTCCCTCTTTTGGCCTCTACTAAGAGGCCACTTTTCAGTAAGTTTAAACTCCCTCTTTTGATCTCAAACACTTGAGATCACATCTTCTTCTTCCTCTTCCTCACCTGGGAGTGGCTCTCTAAGCAGAGCAGTGGTTTCATACTGACACATTTGGTATGGTGGAGGGACTGGCTGTTTCTTTTCAATAGCAGACACAATGATTCTTTCACACAATGACCTTATACATGGAATACAACAATAGCCACACAATGCTAAGCAAGCTATCATCCCCACGAGAGAGAGAAAGACTGATACTATCAAACTACGCCATTTTCCACTCCACCGAGGGGGTTACTAATACCTGAGTGCTCATGCATTTCCTCAGACAGTCCGCTGACTGCATCTCTAGTCCCGTTAGCCAATCTGAGAACGTTATAATGGACATAATTAATTCGGTCGACATTTTTGTTCAGAGTGATTGGGAACAGAGCACTAATTATGGGGATAGTATGTCGCCTAATTCTTGTCCTGTACTGTTCCTAGGGAGACAAATTTTGGGAGTGAACGTTGGAGGTATGGTGTTATTCTTAGTCGGAGGAAAAATTGAACTCAGCGTCTTACACCCCTGTGGGTCTGGACTCATGGTCATATTCATCATACACTGGAAACCGGTGGGGTCTTGATCTGGAAATAGAGGTGCAGGTGTAGTAAACAATGTGGGTCTAGCTGAAGAGCATGCAACACAATTGGACATAGATCAAATTGAAACCCTGTGCTCTGTCCCATTGTATACATCAATTCCACACCCCCATACCGCGTTAGACAATTGTCTGAGGTGCTCCTTTTATGACGTGGCATTTCTCTCTCTCTTAGGGACCTCTCATGATATACTAATGGTAGCACAATAACACAAGCTACTAGAGAACTTTGCAATTTCTGAAGAAATTGCTTGTGGGAGCTGCAAACTGTCAGCTACTGTTGCTACTGCTACTGCCACTGCAAGCTGCTGTTTCAACAAGATTTATTTATTTATTTTTTCTTTTCCGAATGTTATAACACATATAATGAAATGCATATTTGTCACATCCCGTCAATGGCCACAAGGTGGGGCTATTGGCACCATGTTTCACCATGTTGTGCACACTGACATGGAGAACTTGTGTACCAAGTTTCATTTCACTGAAAACAGCAGAACTGTCGAAACATCATGTTAAAACATTACAGTAGCGCCCCCTGTGGGTAGAATTGTATCAAATTTTACATAATGGTGCACTGTCATTATATGTACAAGATTCTCAAATTTGGTATCGATCCGAATCAGCATTGAAGAGTTATGGCTCGTTCAATGCATCAGGCCACGCCTTCAAACGGTAAGTGATACCAAAAAACGAAGATATGAGTTGTGTTCGGGATCATCTAAATATGGTATGTATCAAATTTGGTGAAGATTGGATGAAAAATGTGCCAAAAGTAGCAAAAAAATGCATTTTTGAAAAAAAATTCAAAATGGCGGAAAAAATTTTAGACGCAAATGGGCGTGGCCTATATCCGTCTACTTGATACCATCCAAAGAATACACTGTGCCAAAATTGTTTGGCTAGTCCTCACGGTTCATGAGTTATAAGCCAAAACATAAAACACGTAATAACTGACCACATGGTGGCGCTATAGGTCGCATTGTAGAATATGTGAAGCAGTGCCACATGGCTCACCTGTCAATCAAGTTTGAACACTTTAGCACTTTTAGTTTTTGAGATATGAGCTTTCAAACATTGCTCCCATTGACTTGCCATTATAAATTTTAATGCTTTAAAAAATTATATAAAATCATTGGAATATGTTAGGAATGAGAAAAGTTATAGCACACGTCTCCTTATGGGGATGTACAATTTGACATTGAAATGAAGATGATATGACAAATCGTGTAGGACTAGTTAGACTACAAAAAATGGAGAAAAATTAATAATAATATATAATAATAATAATAATAATAAATAAAGAGTGAAGATAACATAGTGTGGGAGCTGCAGCTCCCACACAAATATTGCAAATAGTCCAATATACCACCAACGTTGTTCTCTCCCGATCTCATGGCTAAAAGCAATTCCTCCAATCAGTTCTAGGCAATATCTATCCTTCGTACTCTGGTCAAAGCGTTGATCCAGAGGAGCTTTAAACCTTCTTACCACATCCTAGGCCTGCACTTCTGCGAGCTAAAAGTAATTATCTGACCTAATTCTCTTAGGGAACCCATGCATTGGAATGTACTGATTAATCCGAAATTTTACCACCGTTTTTGCATCCTCTGATTTTGCAGGTATGGCTTCTGGCCAGCCAGTGTATGCATCCACTGCTACCAGAAGATACCTGTACCCGTAGCCAATGATAATTTGAGAGGCTTCTTGCTGCTCGGTTATTAACATATTTACATCACAAGCTGGCAACAAATCATATACTGTTTTCCCTGTCTGAACCATTATATACTGTGGTTTGTCCCCAGCTTTTTCTTTGCTGCTTCACCCGCTACTTCATTACCTTTGGAGACGACTGTTCCCATGTGGTCGTGTCCTTTACATTTAATTACTGCCACTTCAGCAGGTTTCATTAGTGCTTCAACCAATTTTTTCATCTCTTTTTCATGTTTGATAGCCAGTGGTTTTGCCTGCAAGTCTTCTCTCACCCTGGTGTCTTTCAGGACCCTTTCCTTGCGCCATGTTTATTCCCTCATGTGTGAATGTGATGTGTGGTGGATTAGGATTTTTTATTTTTCATTTTTATTTTTTGATGCTGTGTGTTGTCAGTACCGTTAGTGCATGTCCCATTACTATGTGTGTCACTTTCTGCAACGTTTTTCTACCCCTGCCGCGTGTCGGGTGCATGGTGGGTGTCTGTCCTCTGTTGGGTCTAATGTGACGCTTGCATACATTATCGTCTTATCGTCCTATCATCCTCCCCCTTTTTCTGAAAAAGCACGCCAGCAACGGTGTGTGTTTTTTCAGAAACATCTAGGAAGAACGGTAGCTTGTGGTCTGGGATGGCCAATTCAGTGGCGCTGGATAGCGCCTGCTTAAAGGTAATGAATGCCTGGTTTGTCTTTGGTGTCTGGTTCGAGGAGACCCCAATAGATATCAGCCCAATGTCCTTCAGCCGTGGGGGAGGTGTCTGCTGACAGCAACATCCGAGAGGAGGACTGTACCATGGACAGCGAACAGTTCACCGTGTACCCATTGGGAAAAGTCACAATTAGTCCATCTGGACTGCATCAGACTGAAGCTCCACATTTCACCAACACATCGCGTCCCATCAAATCAACTGGGCACGAGAGTGAGGAGATATATTGATGTTTGAAAGTCTGTTCAGCCTCTGGGCGGGCCTTGATAGCCGCCCCGGAGTGGGCCGTGCCATCCTCCCCTGTGTGCACCTCTGTATCCTCCCCTTAGTGGACCTTGTCCAAACTCTGCATTGCAGGAACAGCTTTGCTGAGGACAATCCCTCTGCCAGTGAGTAGGGTCGCCACACAAGACACACCCAGTGTTCTGTAGGTTCCGCCAGGGTCTCCCACGACCCCTACCTCTCCCCCTAAAGCCTCCCGCTGCGCCCATGGGATCGCCCCAATGAGGGGGGCGGGGATCTACCCACTCATGGATCGGGTAAAGATCCGGAGTTCCTGAGGGTGGTCTAGGCGGGGGCTGTTGTACCATTTGATTGGCTGATTTATTATCTGTCTTTTTGGCCTCATTAACCTTACGGCGAGCTTCATCCAATTGCAGTGTTAGGAGTTGTACCTGAGCTGATTCCGTACTGTCCCTGTCCTCTGCCTGTTTAGCTCTGTGGTTTTTTTTTTCATATGGTGTGTAACGTGTTTCTCCCATTGTTCAGTAGAACCGCCTGGGATATCTGGATTGTTTTCTATAGCCCCTTTTCCACCGCAGGAACTTTTTTCATTTACCCGGGTAATTGAAAGGCCTCCATGCGTTTCCACCGAAATTACCCGGGTAAATAAAGTTCCCTCTACCCCCAAATTCCCCTGAAAAAAGATCCTGGTAGCGGGGTAGGACTTTTCAGATTACCCGGAACTTTGAGGGGCGGGGCTGTGTGCTGAAGAACGCTGATTGGTGGAACACATGCAGCGTTCCGCACTTCCGCGTCGGTGTGGCTGCAGACTTTCTACAAATAAACATTTCTACCATAGTCTTTATAAGCGCTAACAGTATTGGTTCTTTTAACGGCACATTTTGGTTTAATTCATTATCATCCTGCAGCCTCTCCTCTGCGCTCTGTGCCGGCGCTGAACACACACACACACACACATACACTTACACGCTACGGTAACCGGTGAGCAGCCGATCGGCGGCCGCAACAAACTCTAAAATGACTCGAGCTGACGACAGCTACACTCGTTACTGTAAGTGGAATTAAACCTTAGCGAATAAGAAGCCAATAATTTATTAATACATGTGTTCAGCAAGCATCAACATGTAAACATGTAGACAGCGATATTCAGTATGCTCCGCTCACAGTCTCTCATCCACCAACACTAACGTTGTGTCTTACACGCTGATTTAGACAGCACGCTAGTTCGGCTAACAGCGAATTGTTACTAATAAGCTCCAATGACAGCTGTCTGTATGTAGACTAACTTAGTTTGACTCTTATCTTAAAATACTTTTAAACTTAGCTGCTGGCTGAGACAAGCAGCCCGTCCTCTCTCTACCAGCACTAATGTTATGTTACTAGCCAACAAGCTGGCGCAGGGCACACGCTGAATCATCTAGGTCATCAGCCTGATTTGAATACATTTTCCGGAACTTTGAGGTGCGGTGGAAACGCAAACCACACAGATTACCAGGAACTCTTTTACCCAGGTAAATAAGTTCCTGGTAATAAAAGTTCCTGGGAATGTTGGTGGAAAAGGGGCTTATGTGTTCCTTGACGGCCTTTGACAGCCCTTCCAATACCGCCTTTCTAAACAATGTAGTTTGCAATTCCCCGGAGCCTGGGTGTACCCCGGTCACCTCCACCCATGTGTCTTCACATCTACTCAAAAATGTGGTGATGTTTTCATCAGGTTTAATGTTGAGGGTTAGCGTGTGCATTGTACCTGTGGGAATAGGAAATGTCTGCCGCATAGCCAGTCCAATATCTGTGGCATGGCGCGAGAAAGGTTTTGAATCTGGTTCATCTCTTATTTTAGCCAGCGTTTCCACTTCCATCACCTCCCAGCAAGAGAGCTGCTTTCCCAATAATGCTCTCCAGTCTCCCAGTGCCAATTTAAATCCCAGTGTTTGTTTACAAAAACATTCCATCCATGGTCCGCCACCCCCCGTGGGAGGGGGCATTTTATCCAGGATGCAGTTCATTTCAGGGAAGGAGAAGGGCTGATATAGCCTACTTCTCCCCCATGTGAGCCTTATCTTCCCATACTGATCCTTTACTGTCATTGGTGGAAAATAACCCTGCTCACTACATTCCCTGTCAAATTCACCATCCATGTTTGTGACTTTAACCCCTCTTTATCTCAACACACACTATCCAACCGGGCTCCACACGCCCTCCTTGTCCAATACACAATCATACAACAAACCACCAACTCTTTCAACCATAACAAAAACACAATACGACCAAAACGCAAGCTCTTTTAACAATTACAAAAACGCAATACAGCCGAAGCACAAGCTCTCTCAACAATTACAAAAACGCAATACAACCGAAGCACAAGCTCTTTCAACAATTACAAAAACGCAAGACAACAAAACATAAACTCTTTCAACAGTTACAAAAAGCAATGCAATAAAACACAAATTCTTTCAACAATCAAACAACAATAGTGCCATGAGAGTATTATACTAATTCTCACGGACTTACAATTTTTCCCGTTTCGCTGTGATTTCGCTTCTTAAGTCTCACCCGTTGCAAGCCGGCACACCCAAGCTTCTACACCAACTTCCTGGAGTGGTGCGGGGTGCCTATGGCCCGCGGGCCAACTGGTGTTTATCTTAAGGCGAAATTACACAGCTTCCTCCCTTTATTCCCCACAGAGCGCGGCTGCCGCTCGGGCGCTGAGAGAGCAGGAATTTGAGTCACCTCTACTAGACTCTACACAACTCTCCCACCCCGTTAACGTAGCTGGCAGTCGGCAAGCCACCCACGATAAAACATCAGGCACGAGACCTGTGGTCCCCCGACCCACGAAGCATCTTTTAACTTAAAAGATAGTGCTTGTGTTTAGGATCCCAACAATACGTCGCTCCTCTGGCGGTGAACTCTATAATATTTATGCGTTTTTACAATCGACACAAGGGCCTCTCACCCACTTTTACTCTTCTTCTTTAGGGAATAAAATTTTGTCTTCCTTCTATTTCTAAAACAGAAAGAAATTTAATTCCTGGGCCTTTCACCCGACTATGTTTTCTGTTTAGGAATTAAATTTAGGATTTAATTCCTGGGCCTTTCACCCACTATTCTTTCAGGCGGGACTTTAACCCTCTGTCAGGCGGGACTTCAACCCTCTGTCAGGCAGGACTTTAACCCTCTGTTTGGCAGGACTTCAACCCTCGTTAGGCGGGACTTCAACCCTCTGTTAGGCGGGACTTTAACCCTCTGTTTGGCGGGACTTTAACCCTCTGTTAGGCGGGACTTCAACCCTCTGTTTGGCGGGACTTTAACCCTCTGTTATGTTCCCAGGGGACTTCAACCCGTGGTCGGGGACTTCAACCCCATTTTTTACCAATCCCCAATTATTATTATTATTTTATTCTTTATTTCATTCATTTATAAAAGAAAAGAACAATTTAATATAAATACAAACGTTCTCCGATCTAGAATGAAAGGGAGCAGAAAGAAGAATAATCTTATTTAATCTGCTCCTTTATCCCAAGAAATCAATTTACAAAGAACGTAATTTAAAAAACAACAACAAAAAAAACAAAAAATAAAATAAAATAGCTGCTGGCCAACACAGACAGTCACATTCCTTTTTAGTTCCCAAGTTACAATTCAGTTCATACCATTCAAACAACAACAAAAAATATTTATACCTTTCATGACAATGGGTATGACAATCAAACATAATTAACATGTTTCATTATACTTCCTTAACATACTGGCTTCAATTATATTTTTAAATGCAATGTTTGATTTGGATTCTTTGGTTTCTTTGTTCAGATTGTTCCATAAAGTGATTCCTTTTACAGAAACACAACGTTCCATCAATTTAGTCCTGAATCTTGGTTTTTTTAAAGATCTCTGTTCCTTTTAAGTAATACTTGCTTTCTCTTTTTTCAAATCTTTTCTGAATGTTGATTGGTAAAGTTTTTTTATGAGCTTTAAACATAATTTGCAGAATACCAGAATCTACCAATTCATGAAATTTCAACAATTTTAACTGAAGGAATATTGGATTTGTTGGATCTCTATATCCTTTTCTACTGATTATTCTTATGGCTCTTTTTTGCAAAATGAAAATTGACTGAGTATATGTTTTACAGGCATTTCCCCATACTTCAATGCAGTAGGTCAGATATGGATCAATCATGGTGTTATATAAAATGTACAATGCTTTGTTATCCAGTGAATCCTTTACTTTGTGTAACAGAGCTATTGTTTTTGATATTTTTACCTTTGTATAAAGTATATGTGATTTCCAACGCAAATTCTCATCCAGAATGACACCCAAAAACTTGGTTTCCCTTACTCTATTAATTTCAATACCATCTATATTAATTGAAGCACCAGTGTCTCTCCCTTTGTTACTGAATATCATGAAGTTTGTTTTTTTCAAGATTCAACGATAATTTATTTACGTCAAACCATGTTTTTATTCTTTTAAATTCTTGTTTAACCACATTCAACACCTGTGTTATATCTTCCCCACAATAAAATAAGGTAGTATCGTCCGCAAACAGAATACATTTGAGCAGTTTGGATACATAAACAAAATCATTTATATAGAAAATAAACAGTTTTGGCCCGAGGACCGACCCCTGAGGTACTCCACACTGAATATAATGCGATTTAGATTTTACATTATTTATCTGCACAAACTGCTTTCTAGTTTCTAAATAGCTTGCAACCCATTTATGTGCCACCCCTCTGATACCGTATTTGATCAGTTTTTTAAGAAGTATGGTGTGATCAATGGTGTCAAAAGCCTTTTTGAGGTCAACAAAAATACTTACAAAATATTGTCTCTTATCTATTGCGGTGGATATTTCTTCAGTTAATTCCATAAGTGCCATTGATGTGGAGTGATTGGTTCTAAATCCATACTGACTATTGCCTAAAATATTGTATCTGTCTATGAATTTGTCTAACCTGATTACAAACAATTTCTCTAATATTTTTGAAAATTGTGGGAGCAAGGATACTGGTCTGTAGTTGGAGAAAACATGTTTATCTCCATTTTTATAAAGTGGAATCACTTTGGCTGTTTTCAAATTATCAGGAAATACCCCTGTTGAAAATGAGAGATTGCAAATGTATGTAAACGGTTCAATAACCAATTCAATTATATTCTTTACTAATATCATGTCCATATCTACACAGTCAGTGGATCCTTTACTTGCACAACTTTTTACAATACTCAGTATTTCTTCTTTTTCTACCTTACCAAGAAAAATGCTATTCACATTATCCATTATTGTGTTTTCATCTCCATTGTCTTTTATTGTTGGTATGTTTGCCGCAAGACTAGGACCTACATTTACAAAAAATCATTAAACTCATTTGCTATTTCAGTTTTGTCATCAATGTCATAATTATTTTTCACAAAATAATTTGGAAGAGCTGATTTTATTTTATCACTTTTTACTATACCATTTATTATTCCCCAAGTAGCCTTCACATTGTTTCTATTTTTATTTATTAAATCACCATAGTATTCCTTTTTGTGTCTTCTTATTATCCACACTAATTTATTTTTATATTTCTTATACCTGTCTTCTGCTTCTTTTGACCTTAATTTTAAAAAACATCTATATAGGTAATTTTTCTTCTTGCAGGCATTTCGTAGTCCTTTAGTCATCCATGGTTTGTCAGTAGCATTTTTCTTGGCAATACTTCTGAGTCCACAGTGTTTTTCATACAAATCTATCAATAACGTCATGAACGAATCATGAGCTATATTTACATCATGTACATACACTCCATCCCAATTTTGTTTTTTTAGGTCTTCTTTCAGTGCCTCCAAGCCTTCTTAGATCTGTTTCTTATTAATTTTTCTGAGGTGATTTCCATTGTATTACATTGATAATTTTTATAAACTGTAAAAACAGGTAAATGATCACTTACATCAGTTATCAAGATCCCACTCACTACTTTTCCATCAACTGCGTTTGTGAAAATATTATCAATAACAGTTGCACTCTGTGATGTTATTCTTGTTGGTTTAGATATCATTGGAAACAGACTCAAGCTATACATTGAATTTATGAATTCACTTGTTATGTTCAGTGAACTTGAATTTCCAAGATCAATGTTAAAGTCTCCACATAAAAACACTATTTTGTTATGGCTCCTGTCGAACAGCTCCATTATTTTATCTGTGAATGTCTCTACACAGGAACCTGGTGATGTATAGACACAACTGATTATAAGATTTTTCTCGTAATCTACTAAAAATGGCGCCTTGCCAACTCAGTGACAAACAGTTTTGGATTATAGGCCAAATAGCAGTACTTTGTATGAAACCAGGCGTCTGCTTTACCTTTTTCAATGAGGCATCTCGTTTGTCACCGCGTTTTCAGTTGCCTTGTGTCTCGTCCAGTCCGACGATTGACCACTACCCTCCTTCTTCATCACGTCAGGGTCACCAAATTGTTGGAGATGTCTCTTTTTCTTCTTCCTTAAAACAGTAACCAATCAGCATTAAGACAAACTCCGCATGTTCGTTTGATGAAGAATAACAGGAGAGTAGATGGTCTCAGTTAACTTCTATTTATTCCAAAAATCAAAAAGATTACGAGATACAGAGCTCTGTGTCCGACTTCACGTCCCTGTCTGCCACAGGTGCCGTCAGTTCATGAAGTCTGACTCCTAACTTTCCCTGGACACTTTAATAAGGCGTTACAGTTATGAAATGTGCACGCAAGATGATTGGCTGTTTTTCCACTGCAGTTCCGCTCCCTCCTTCTGACTCCGCCACGCCTTACTGCTTTCACGTCAACTGCTCCTGCAAAGCAAGGTCAAACGAAAACATGCACACTGCTAAAGTGTGCTTCAGTGCATCAGCTGTGTATGAGAACTTGTTGTCAGTGATGTACAAGAAGGCTCACTATCCTAGGACATTCTGTGCTTATAAGGTATTTGTTATTGTCTTGGTGTTCTTTCTTATCTCTGGGTGCTGGCGCCTGCAGCTCTGTCTACTACACACACAGTAACTGTCCACTACAACTAAGCTTCACATCCTCTGCATATCACTCATTTAGAGAATGGATACAATGATCAATATATAACCTTTTTACAATAATCCAACAATATCAAGCTACCTACTATCTCTCTATATCCTGTTGAGTCAATAACTTCACCCTCATAGTCAAAGTTTAACTTTTGCTCACATGGGGTGGATCTTGGTTTGCATTCAGACATTCCAAATTTTGCTAAAATCTTCTCTGTCTCTTTTGAGTCATTTTGATCTCTCCCTCACTCTGTCTAAAATCGACATCCAGGAAGTGTTTAAGTGGACCCATATCTTTCATCTTAAACCTTCTCTTCAGCATCTCTTTTACATCACTGAGTAGGGTGTTGTTACTCGCCGCTATGATTAAGTCATCTACCCATACCAACAGAATCACTTTCTCGTTCTCAGACTCTCTGCTGTAGACACAATGATCAGCATCATTTTGTACAAAACAATTCTCTGTAAGGTAATCATGCAGTAACATGTTCCAGTTACGTCCAGACTGTTTTAAGCCATGCAGTGACTTATTGAGTTTACACACCAAGTGTTCTCCTGTTTTTGACTTGATCTCAAAACCTTCCGGTTGTTCCATATATACCTCACAGTCCATCGGAGCATGGAGGTAAGCAGTCTTCACATCCATTTGGTGTAGGGTAAGATCCTCCTGTACTGCTACCTGCATCAATGCTCGGACAGAAGTCATGTTGGCTGTTGGTGAGAAAGTCTCTTTATAGTCAGTCCCTTCCACTTGACCATACCCCTTTGCGACATATATGGCTTTACAAGTCTCAGATCCATCTGGGCTCTCTTTCACTGCATATACCCAGCGACCTCCCACTGCTTGTTTGCCTCTTGGTAGTGGGGTCAGGGTGAAAGTCTCATTTTCTGTCAAAGAGTTCATCTCCTCTTTCATCGCGTCAGCCCACATCTTTGACTTCTTAGAGTCCACAGCATCTCTATATGTTTTAGGTACATCATAAGCCACTCTGTAGAAATAATCTACATTTTCACTTTCATCATTATCACACTCAGCTTTACACTGGTAGTCCCTTAAGTATTCTGGATTCTTTTTCAGTCTTGTAGGATACCTCCTTTCTCCCTGTTCTCTCTGTGTACTGTCTGTCTGGGTCGGACCTGCCTCAGCATTCTCCTCAACACTAGACTCTTTACTCTCCTTCGGCTGTCCCTGACCCTGGTTGACTATCTTCGGTGGTGTATCTTCAATGTCGTCTCCCATGTCACACTCTGTCTGAGTCTGGCTATCTGCGCTATCTTTGGTGATAAATCTCACCAGCCTATGTTTTAGGACTTTTCCTGTCTCAGGATAATACACATTATATGCTGGACTATATTTATCATAGCCTACAAAGATCCCCTTTTCGCACCTAGAATCCAGCTTCTTCTTATCCTGCTTATATATGTAGCATTCAGAGCCAAATATGTTCATGTTAGATAGGTTAGGTGTTTTTCCTGTGAAAACACGGTAAGGCGTCTGCTCTAGCCGCTTACTGTAGCACCTATTGCGGATTTGAGCTGCTGTCTGTACAGCATATGTCCATAATTGCTTTGGGAGGTTACTCTCTAATAGCATGCATCGTGACATCTCGAATAAGGTTCTCCATCCTCTTTTGGCAGTCCCATTCTGGTGGGGTGAGTAGGGTGCACTTGTCTCATGCCTTATCCCGTTACTCCTAAGTAAAGACTGGAACTGCTGTCCGGTAAATTCTGTCCTGTTATCAGACCTTATGCACTTTATCTTTCCATATGGAGCTACATCTGCTATGAACTTTTCTGTAGCTTTTGTCGTGTCACTCTTTGCTTTGATAAAGTATGGAAAAATCACCCCGCTGTGATCATCAGTAAATGCTATTGCATACCTGTATCCATCTTTATCTGCTGGTTCTATAGGACCGCATAGGTCTGTGTGTACTAGCTCTAGTACAGTTGTAGCTTTAGCATCTGCCTGTCTGTTTCTGCTCTGTGTAAACTTGCCCTTTGTGCATATTTCACAGTTTTGATTGGACTTGTCATTTTTCCCTTTTATTGACATCCCTTCAACCACCTTTTCTAATTTTGCAACGTCATCAAAATTACAATGACCAAGTATCCTATGCCACGTTTGAATGTCATGACAACCATACACTTCATCTACATTTTCATCCTCTACTGTACTAAGGTAATACAGCCTACCATGCACATTCATTTTGAACTTAGTACCATCCTTGTAAGCCAGCCAGTCATCACCGTCCTTGAAGTGGATCTCGGCCCCGTTGCATGTTGCTGCTTTGACTGAAAATATGTTTTGTGGAAACGTTGGGATGTAGAGTGCTTGCTTGAGCCTTGTTTTCACCCGTCGCCCCTCGCTGTCCAGCAAGTAGACCTCAGCGTCTCCCCTCATCTTCGCCATCCCGCTCACCTCGGTTCCGTCGTCAAGCTCGATCCTGTGGTCCTCAGGTCTGAAGCTCTTATCAACTGTCTTGAACTTTATGGCATCGTTGATCATGTGTGATGTGGCACCGCAGTCCACCATGAGACCCCTCTTGTTTCCTCCTTGTGTAGGACAGTCACTCATTTTGAAGAAACAGAAAGATGTAGGCTCTCCCTCTGTCTGTCCATCAGCTTTCTTCACGTGGTCACGGCCTCGTCCTCGGCTGCGCCCCCTTCCTCGCTGTGGTGTGTCCCATTTTCGTTCCTCTCTTCTCGTCTGGGATTCGTCAGGACACATCCTGGCCATGTGTCCCTTTTTACCGCACGTGTAGCACTCGACATCAGCCAAGTCCGTTTTCTTTCCTCTTCCTCTTCCACGAGACCTCGTTGCTCCGCTAGCCTTCATCACATTGTCTTCTTCTGCATTCACGTCACTCTTCCCATATTTTTCAGTACTCTCGTAACTCAGTTTTGTTTTAAACTCACCGAACGTCACAATGTCATTTGTCTGGGTGATGTGCACGACGAATGGCTTGTATGAATCAGGTAGCCCCTTTACTACCATGGCTATCTGAAGCCCATCACTAATATACTCGTCTGCTCTTCTTAATGAAGTGAATATAGTCTCTGCTCGAATAATATAGTCAGTGACCGTTTCATTGCTAGCCTTATGGAGCGAGGAAAGTTCACAATACAAACTCACAACGCGGGGTTTGTCCTTTCCAGCATAGTGCTCGCGAAGAATCTCCAGCGCTTTTCTTCCGTCACGTTTTGCGTCCCTCATTACCAATGACAAACTCTTGTTGTCCAGACATTGCACTAACTCTGCATATGCCTCTCCGTTCTTTGCCTCATCTTCCGCATAAGCTGCTTCGTCTTCCTCTTGGTTTATCTGAGGGTCCACCGAGATAACTTCTCTGAGGCCACCTAACTCCATGTGCGCGAGGAATCTCGTTTCCCAGAGCTCGTAGTTTTTCTCATCACCGTCGAATAAAAGTCTGAACCATCTTTGGCCTGCATGACTGGGCCCATAACCTGTAACGTTAGACATTTCTGAAACAGTCTATCGTAATAACAGTCACCAAAGTGGTTGGCTAGCATCTTCTAGTAGCTAATATTCACGGGAGAAAAACGACAGACCTCCATCTGCTCTTTGGTCTCAACAATGCTCACAACAGCATCACAGTACACGCAGGCGCACGTTCTGATATGACATCACTACAAAGAGTATTTAACATGGCTTTGCTACACATATTATCAAATATGCTTAACAAGGATTAATCAGAACGACTTCAAAATCACTGTGTGCCATCTAGACAACGTTGTAATCAAAAGTTATCAAAAGATTACTAGATCGCTAAACGGTTTGGCCGTCAGATGGCGGCGAAGTTTGATGTCTCGCCATGAAACATGAAATTGCTATAATTTTGGGATACATTGTTCAATCTTCACCAAACTCCACATGATTCATAATAGTCTTACCCTGAACACATCTACATGACAAAGTTCTGTGATTGTCACAACGCCCCCTGCTGTTGACAGGAAATGCCATGTTTTAGACTTTGAGGTGCGGCTCTCAGGACGTTGACCTTATCCAACTCACATTTGGTCAGAAAGGCCTTAAGATGTTGGTAATGCTATATTGTGAAAACCATGATGTCTCGTCACCGTGGCAACGCCTTATTCGCCATAAACCACTAGCTTGTATTTGAGGGGTAAGGGATGCTTGTAAAGTCATGAAACTTGGCACACATATAACAGGATCCGATTGGTGTTGTGTGATGTGATTTTTGATCCTCGATGTACCAACATGGCTCATCAGCGCCCCCTATAAATATTCTAGGAAGCAGTCCCAGAAGGTGGTTTGACCTACATCTATGAAACTTGGTAGGAACAAACCCAGCAGGAAGTCCGCCATTTTGAATTTGCTTGTAACTGGTTCACAACTTCACCATACATGTTCCAATCTTCCTCAAATATCACAGGATTGATGACAG
Organism: Cephalopholis sonnerati; assembly: GCA_019142605.1. Taxonomy (NCBI): domain Eukaryota; kingdom Metazoa; phylum Chordata; class Actinopteri; order Perciformes; family Serranidae; genus Cephalopholis; species Cephalopholis sonnerati. Next base: position 8,922,156 of record JAGQAX010000011.1, on the reverse strand, counting down.
TCCTGCCCTCAACACATCTATACGCCAATACCTGGTTATTAGTACGGCGCCACCTACTGGCAAAATGACATGTCTTTGTATGATTTGAGGGATATGATGTGTAACTCCTGCGTGAGGGGTCTGCCTTTGACAGGAATGAATGGCGGCATCAGCCGGCGTCCTGCCAGCGCCCTCGAGTTACGTGAAGGTGCGAGGGCCCGTTCAACGCTGCTTGCAGCTTTAATCAGGGCCCTCGCACGGTACGTGCGGTACCCTATTGAAATTGAAGGAATTATTATTAGGGCCCGAGCACGAACCGTGCGAGAGCCCTATTGAAATCATAAAAATTATTCTTATTATTTTTCTTTTAAACCTTTGATCACATTTTTGAGGGCCTGAACATGCCCAAAAAGTCAGGAAAATTTGCACACTCGTCACGTCTGGTGAAAATTTCGATATTTTATGGTCGTTACAAAGGGGCGTGGCAAAATGGCTCAATGGCGCCCCCTAACAGTTTTCAAAATCGAAGCCCCCTGCTTTAACTTTGCCCTAGGCGTATGAAATTTGGTACACATATGTATCATCCCGGGACGCACAAAAAAGCCTCTTGGAGCGACACCCTAAACCAAACAGGAAGTCGGCCATTTTGAATTGTTTTTTCAAAATAAGGTCATTTTTGGCCATTTCCACACGTTGTACTTGAGCGAACTCCTCCTACAGATTTTATCGGATTGACTGAAAAATTTACCTGTGCGTGCTCGACTACAGTGGGATCAAAAGTTATTAAAAGATCTTCGTCACGTCGAAGGGCGCGGTCGCTGCGGAAGGGTCAATTTGGATATCTCGCCAAAAAACACGAAATTATACTACAACTACTACAACTTTGGTGTAGATGATCCTATCTGCACCAAACTTCACATGATGGATAATAGTCCCGCCCTGAACACGTCTACATCAAAAAATTCAGTAATTGTCATAGCGCCCCCTGCTGGCAACAGGAAATACCATGTTTTACACTTTGAGGTGCTGCTCTGACCACATTTACCATATTCAACTCAAATTTGGTCAGAAAGGCCTTAACATGTTGGCCATGCTATATTGTGAAGATCATAATGTCTCGTCAAACGGTTTCGCCGTGACGGAGTGGCGAAGGTTGACGTTTCGCCGAAACCCATGAAGTGGCTCTAACTTTGGTGTACTTGGTCGGATCTGCCTGAAACTTCATAAGTACGTCACTGGTCTCGCCCTGAGCATATGATATTAATTTCATAAGGGGCGTGGCTAAATGACATGGCCACGCCCTTGAAACATCAGCCCCTGCGGCACGTTTCACTGACATGCATGAAAATTGGTACACATATGTATCACATCCAGACGCACAAAAAAGGCTCTTGGACCCATTGGCCAAACCCAACAGGAAGTCGGCCATTTTGAATTTAATGGTCATTTTTGGCGTTTTCCACGTGTTGTATTTTAATGAACTCCACCTACAGGATGCATCAGAACAACTTCAAAATCATTGTGTGCCATCTAGACAAAGGTGTAATCAAAACTTATAAGCAGATTTTTGCATCATGACACAGTTTGGCCGTCAGGTGGCGGCGAAGTTTGATGTCTCGCCATAAAACACGAAATTAGTATAACTTTGGCATACATTGTCCATTCTTGACCAAACTTCACATGTTTGTTAACAGTCCAGACCTGAATGTATAGTATGACTTTCATCAATAAGCGTGGCCGTATGGCTTGGCCACGCCCCTTAAAGTGCAGCGTCCCCCATAACAACTTTCACCGACGTACACGAAAATCAGTATGCACATGTATCGTGTCCAGACGCACAAAAAAGCCTCTTGCACATATAGGCCACATCCGACAGGAAGTCGGCGATTTTTAAATTTACAGTCATTTTTGGCGTTTTCCACGTGTTGTATTTTAATGATCTCCTCCTCCAGAAATGAATCAATTAACTCCAAAACTGGTGTGTACCATCTACACAAGTGTGTGATCAAAACATATTAAGAGAATTGCTCAGCATGGAACGGTGTGGCTGTGACATGGCGTCGACACTTGATGTCTCACCATGAAACACGATATTGCTATAACATGGGATCTAATGGTCGAATCTGCTCCAAACTTCACATGTATGATAATAGTCCTGGCATGAACACACCCACATGACGCTCAGGAGTCAGAGTCATAGCGCCACCCAGTGGAGACGGGAAGTCGCAACGCATTGGTTCTTACACTGTCCGAAGGAGGCGAACAATCAGCGCCTCGTCTGCCAGTCGACCTCTGGCGAGACGGTGGCGGCCGCGCCAGGCCCCGAGTTGCGTGGGGTGCGAGGGCCCGTTCAACGCTGCTTGCAGCTTTAATTAGGGCCCGAGCACGAACCGTGCGAGAGCCCTATTGAAATCATAAAAATTATTCTTATTATTTTTCTTTTAAACCTTTGATCGCATTTTTGAGGGCCTGAACATGCCCAAAAAGTCAGGAAAATTTGCACACTCGTCACGTCTGGTGAAAATTTCGATATTTTATGGTCGTTACAAAGGGGCGTGGCAAAATGGCTCAATGGCGCCCCCTAACAGTTTTCAAAATCGAAGCCCCCTGCTTTAACTTTGCCCTAGGCGTATGAAATTTGGTACACATATGTATCATCCCGGGACGCACAAAAAAGCCTCTTGGGCCCATGCCCTAAACCCAACAGGAAGTCGGCCATTTTGAATTGAATGTGCAATTTTTATGCATTTTTGGCCATTTGCAGGGGTCGTAAATGAACGATCTCCTCCTAGAGATTTTGTCCGATCGACTTCAAACTTGGTCTGTCCCACCTACATAAGTTGAAGACAAAAAGTTATCAAAAGCTTGAGTTTTCGTCACACCGTGTGGCCGTTGTGGGACCTCAAACTTCGCTACAAACAGGAAGTAGTATTATAACACAGGAAGTAGTTTATAACTCCAGCATACATTGTCCAATCTTCCCCAAACTTCACAGGATTGATGACAGTCCTGCTCTGAAGAGATCTACATGTCAATAATTTGTGATTAATATAGCGCCCCCTACTGGTAGTAGAAAATGCCATGTTTTACACTTTGAAGCATAACTCCTCCAAAGTTGACCACATCAACCTCAAACTTGGGGAAATTATCCAAAAGGCCTGGATGATGCTTTCTAAGGAAAACTGTGAGTTTTCGTCAAAGGGCGTAGCCATGCCGTGGCGGCGAACTTTGATGTTTCGCCATGATGACAAAAGTTGCTGTAACTTGACTCTACGTGGACATATCTTTCCAAAACTTCACACATATGATAACAGTCCAGCTCTGAATATGTGATATGAATTTCGTCAATGGGCGTGGCCATATGGCTTGGCCACGCCCATTCATATGAATTACTTCCATAGGACGTCTCACCGATATGCACAAAAATTGGTACACATCTCCATCACCCCCAGACAAACAAAAAAGTCTCTTGGACCTCTAGGCTAAATTCAACAGGAAGTCGGCCATTTTGAATGTCATGGTCATTTTTGGTGTCACGCACGCATCGTATTTTAACGAACTCCTCCTACAGAATTCATCAGAACGGCTTCAAAATTACCGATTACCATCTAGAACACTTCCTGATCAAAAGTTATTAAAAGGTCTCGCAGAATCTAAAGGGCACGCCAGTTGTGGGAGGTTGAATTTTGACGTCTCGCCATGAAACAGGAAGTGGCAATAACTTCACTGTACTTGGTCAGATCTGTGTGAAACTTCACAGGTATATTGACAGTCCAACCCAGAACATATGTTATGAATTTCGTTAATAGGCGTGGCTAAATGGATTGGCCACGCCCATTCACACAAATAACCACCATAGCACGTCTCACTGATATGCACGAAACTTGGTAGACACATGTATAACATCCACACGCACAAAAAAGCCTCTTGCACGAATAAGCCACACCCAACAGGAAGTCGGCCATTTTGAAATTTACAGTCATTTTTGGCGTTTTCCACATGTTGTATTTTAACGAACTCCTCCTACAGGATTAATCAGAATGACTTCAAAATCACTGTGTGTGATCTAGACAAGGTTGTGATCAAAAGTTATTAAAAGATTTTTCCACAGTTAAACGGTTTGGCCGTCAGGTGGCGGCGAAGTTTGATGTCTCGCCATAAAACACGAAATTAGTATAACTTTGGCATACATTGTCCATTCTTCACCAAACTTCACATGTTTGTTAACAGTCCAGACCTGAATGTATAGTATGAGTTTCATCAATAAGCGTGGCCGTATGGCTTGGCCACGCCCCTTAAAGTGCTGCGTCCCCCATAACAACTTTCACCGACGTGCACGAAAATCAGTATGCACATGTATCGTGTCCAGACGCACAAAAAAGCCTCTTGCACATATAGGCCACACCAAACAGGAAGTCGGCCATTTTGAAATGTACAGTCATTTTTGGCGTTTTCCACGTGTTGTATTTTAATGATCTCCTCCTCCAGAAATGTATTAATTAACTCCAAAACTGGTGTGTATCATCTACACAAGTGTATGATCAAAACATATTAAGAGGATTGCTCAGCATGGAACGGTGTGGCTGTGACATGGCGTCGACACTTGACGTCTCACCATGAAACACGATATTGCTATAACATGGGATCTAATGGTCGAATCTGCTCCAAACGTCACATGTATGATAATAGTCCTGGCATGAACACACCCACATGACGCTCAGGAGTCAGAATTATAGCGCCACCCAGTGGAGACGGGAAGTCGCAACACATTGGTTCCTACACTGTCCGATGGAGGCGAACATTCAGCGCCTCCTCTGCCGGTCGACCTCTGGCGACACGGTGGCGGCCGCGCCAGGCCCCGAGTTGCATGAGGTGCGAGGGCCCGTTCAACGCTGCTTGCAGCTTTAATTTTTCTTCTTCCTTGTAATGAATCGCATTTTTGGGAGCTTTAACATACTCAAAAACTCACCAAATTTGGCACACGTGTCAGTCGTGGTGGAAATTTACATGTGATATGGCTTATGGCGATGGGCGTGACCACACGGCGTGGTCACGCCCCTTAAACAGCAGCCCCTGCGGCACGTTTCACCGACATGCATGAAAATTGGTACACATATGTATCACACCCAGACACACAAAAAAGTCTTTTGGAGTCATAGGCCAAACCCAACAGGAAGTCGGCCATTTTGAATTTAGCGGCCATTTTTGGCGTTTTCCATGTTTTGTATTTTAACGAACTCCTCTTACAGGATTAATCAGAACGGCTTCAAAATCGCTGTGTATCATCTACACTACTTTGTGATCAAAAGTTATTAAAAGATCAGTTACCTGTTGAGGGGGGAATCGGCTTTTTGGCGGCGAAGTTTGACGTCTCGCCATGAAAAACAAAATTGCTATAACTTTGGGTTTATGGTCCGATCTGCACCAAACTTCACTGGATATATAATAGTCCCGCCCTGAACACGTCTACATGCAGAAATTTTGTATTTGTCATAGCGCCCCCTGCTGGAAACAGAAAATGCCATGTTTTAGACTTTGAGGTGCAGCTCTGAGCCCGTTCAGCATATCCAACTCAAATTAGGTCAGAGAGGCCTCAAGACCTTGGTAATGCTACATTATGAAGATTGTCACGTATCGTCAAACGGCATTGCGCCCAGAGCGCGGCAAAGTCGATGTTTCACCAAAACGCATAAAAGTGGCCTTAACTTCAGTGTCCCTGGTCATATCTGCCTGAATCTTCATATGTGTGTTAACGGTCCAGGCCTGAACATGTGATATGAGTTGCGTTGATGGGCGTGGCCAAATGACTTGGTCACGCCCATTCATAAAAGTAACCCCCATTTCACCGATATGCACGAAAATCAGTACACACATGTATCACACCCAGACGCACAAAAATGCCTTTTGCACCCATCGACCAAACCCAACAGGAAGTCGGCCATTTTGAATTTTGCAGCTATTTTTGGCTTTTTGCACGTGTTGTATTTTAACGAACTCCTCCTATAGGATTAATCAGAATGACTTCAAAATCACTGTGTGCCATCTAGACAACGTTGTAATCAAAAGTTATCAAAAGATTACTAGATCGTTAAACGGTTTGGCCGTCAGATGGCGGTGAAGTTTGATGTCTCGCCATGAAACATGAAATTGCTATAATTTTGGGATACATTGTCCAATCTTCACCAAACTCCACATGATTCATAATAGTCTTACCCTGAACACATCTACATGACAAAGTTCTGTGATTGTCACAACGCCCCCTGCTGTTGACAGGAAATGCCATGTTTTAGACTTTGAGGTGCGGCTCTCAGGACGTTGACCTTATCCAACTCACATTTGGTCAGAAAGGCCTTAAGATGTTGGTAATGCTATATTGTGAAAACCATGATGTCTCGTCACCGTGGCAACGCCTTATTCGCCATAAACCACTAGCTTGTATTTGAGGGGTAAGGGATGCTTGTAAAGTCATGAAACTTGGCAAACATATAACAGGATCCGATTGGTGTTGTGTGATGTGATTTTTGATCTTCGATGTACCAACATAGCTCATCAGCGCCCCCTATAAATATTCTACAAAGCAGTCCCAGAAGGTGGTTTGACCTACATCTATGAAACTTGGTAGGAACAAACCCAGCAGGAAGTCCGCCATTTTGAATTTGCTTGAAACTGGTTCACAACTTCACCATACATGTTCCAATCTTCCTCAAATATCACAGGATTGATGACAGTCCTGCCCTCAACACATCTATATGCCAATACCTGGTTATTAGTACGGCGCCACCTACTGGCAAAATTACATGTCTCTGTATGATTTGAGGGATATGACATGTAACTCCTGCGTGAGGGGTCTGCCTTTGACCGGAATAAATGGCGGCATCAGCCGGCGTCCTGCCAGCGCCCTCGAGTTGCGTGAAGGTGCGAGGGCCCGTTCAACACTGCTTGCAGCTTTAATTATGGTTAAGTTTCCTTTGTTTTTTCTGGGCAGACACTTCATAGTCTGAACCCTGCATTTTTATTCCCATTTAAACCTGCACACATTTTGATGTTAAGCTCCCAGTTTCTTTTACCAATGATGGGTGATTTCCTCAGTTCTTGTTCAGCTGTTGTTCAGAGGGATGTTTGTCTCTTTTCACTTGTCAGTCTGGTTGAACCATTGCACTGTGTTTTGTTCTCCATGTACAAAACAAACCCTTCATACAAAATAACACTCGATTATTAGGAAAACTTTCTACAACCTAAAAGCAAGAATGAGCATTTGAAAACACAAGTCTTCTCAGACATCTGTTTCAAATCAGGCTACTTTGACAGAGGACTTTTAAACAGTGGTGCATCTTTGATAACACATTATGCTAAAATAGCAATAAGTGAGTGGATTAAGAGACTTGATTTCTGATTTCTAACTTTCTGCATTTCCCTCCCTTCCTCGTTAAGACGATAGAGAACAGACAATTTAAGCTTTTATTTTGAAAATAACTACTTCCGGTCTTACTGAGACTAACGTTAATGACGCCGTTGATATTGAAAGTTGATGCTGCTGCCCTCAATTTCCACGTTCTCCTTTGAAAATCTGACAACGATGAAACAATTAGACTTACCTCTGAGTATTTAACCCAGCTGTTTATCCACACAGTCAGCAGGAGGATTACATATTCATTGCACATTTATTTATTCCTATCTTATTGATTTTATTTTCCATTTATTCTCTTGATTTTTAGTTTTGGCCTTCCTTATTTTATCTTGTACTTGGATGACATTTTATAAAAAGTTATCTGTTTTATTCTCCTTGTGTTTTCAGTGTGTTTAGTTTTATTGTACAGCACTTTGTAATTGTGTTTTGAATGGTGCTAGACAACGTTTATTTATTATTATAATTATTATCAAAACATTTACTGGACTAATATCAAAGATGCTCTGAACCGACTCTGCTAAAATTAAAATTGTCAAAAACACCTTGGGGACAACATGTTTGGATTCTTATAAGGCTTCGAATGTTTTCCATATATATATTTTTTAATTTTAGTTTTGAAAAATATCTCAAAGATCTGAGTTTATTTTAGGGTTAATGAATCATGGGTACAAAGCTGCCACACTGTGGAGAATAGATATACTTGAACC